>JAJKFI010000060.1:6112052-6157318 GCA_029204185.1 Lerista edwardsae | reverse complement strand
TGTGTGTGTGTGTGTGTGTGTGTGTGTGTGTGTGTGTGTGTGTGTGTGTGTGCGCGCACGCGCGCACACGCACACGCACCCCTCGACGTGGTGCCAGGGCCTAAGGGGCCTTCGAGGAAGCCAAGGGCTGTGCTGGCGCCAGTGTATACTGGCCTCTGGGTCACCCAATCATATATATAAATCACAATGAGGGCACTTGCTGTTTGATGGTTTCACTTCTGGTCATGATATCACTTCCAGGTTAATGACATCACTTCTGGTGGGTGCCGCCAGTCCAAAAAATGCGTCCCAGTCTGAAAAGTTTGAGAACCACTGTACTATTTCAATATCTCTTTACCTAGTGCTGGTTCCAAAGCACAAAGTGTTAAATAGTCCTGAAATTATTAGGTGTCTTAGATCTGTAACAGATAAGCCTAAATCTGAAGAAAAGCCATGGGACATCACACTTTAAAAGAATAACTCCAACTGCAGTGTATTTTATGCAAATATTCACTACCTTTTTCTGCCATAAAGGTTTGAGGAGAGTTGGGCAAACTAAAGTCATTGTATCCTTAAAATTGAAATAATCTGCTTTTCAAAATTTAAGGCCCAATCCTATTCAACTTTCCAGTGCCAATGCAGCCCTGAGGTTAGGGGAACAAATGTTCCCTTACCTTGAGGAGGTCTCTGTTGCAGGCTGCAGCACATGCCTCTTTGACACAACTGCCTCAGTGCAGGAAAGTTGGATAAGATTGGGACCGCGTTCTGATTAGATCCTGGAAGGTTGCTTATACTGCATTTTGGTAAATGTATGTCATTCTTTGGCCTCCAGGGGAATTGGTCACTGAAGAGGTTTAAGATGGACCGGCAGGGTGTGACTCAAGTCTTGTCTCGCTTGTCCTATATATCTGCTCTGGGAATGATGACAAGAATCTCATCTCAGTTCGAAAAGACGAGAAAAGTGAGCGGTCCTCGATCTCTGCAGCCATCTCAGTGGGGTATGCTGTGCCCATCAGACACGCCTGAAGGCGAAGTAAGCAACAGGAGTTTAATTTTCTTCCTTCCGCCAAAACAATGATAGTGAATGGGTTTTGTTATACCTGTGCAGTTATGCACCAGTGTAGTGCTGACATCTTAATTTGGCAGTATCTGGCACTGATAGTCGCTTCTTGCAGTGCCGAGAGTTAATGCACCTGTGAGGTTCTGCCCATTGCCTGAGTTCGTAACACACTTAAGTCTGTGTTTGACTGCTCCAAAACTGCTCCTGCTGCTTCATGTTCTGCTTATTGGTTTTTTGCCTGCCTGTTATCCATCAGCCCTCCTTCCTTGTGCTCCCTCCCCTCCCAGCTGATTTTTTTCATCTTGGTTTTCCTCATGCACTTTTGGGCACAATCCAGGAAAACTTCTGTAGCTTTTTTAGTCAGCTGAGTTCAATAGGACTGTGACAGGATGAGTTGTAAGTGCCTGTTGCAGCTGGTGAGTGAAATTTGTACATTTTCTCTAAAATAATGTGCACTGTATTGTATAATGTATAACAGTTAGAGATTATATGGGTATGTATATTCTTCTCAGTTAGTTTTTTAACAAACCTCCTTTTTGTTTTCTTCAGGCCTGTGGCTTGGTTAAAAACCTTGCTTTGATGACGCACATCACTACGGATATGGAGGATGGGCCTATTATTAAATTAGCTGGTAACCTGGGAGTAGAAGACGTAAATCTTCTATGTGGAGAAGAATTGTCGTATCCAAATGTTTTCCTTGTCTTCCTTAATGGTATGGCACTTCCTAGAAATGCGTGTTTTAAAGTTAGAAGAATATATTGAGGATTAAAAATGGCCAACAGCCTGCCTTTCTCGTCCGCATGAGAAATGCAGATGGTTTGAGCCAGTGGGGTGATGTTTGTGATCTTGAGTGATAACACAAGCAGGCTTCATGATTGCTCCTGACTTCAGAATTTCCTTTGCCAAATTTTTAGGGGAAAGGCTGACTAAAAAAAAATTAATCTTTTAACGTTCTTGGAGTAATCCATTTGTTGCTATTACTGTGGCACAATTATTCGGAGTTCATAATGATGTAATACAGGTCCAACCTATTTGTCTGTGGATTTGTATCCTGCAGCTTTGAATAACCATGTGTTCCGAATCTGCAACTGGACACACTGAAAAGATCTCCCAGATGTGCCTGAAACCTCGGCACAGTTGCATTTGGAACATTTCTAAGGCCTGTAGAGGTCATGCACGGCCTCTACTGGCCTCAGACTGACACCCAGAGCAGTTTAAAGGGTATATCCTAGTTTGGGGGTGGGTTCTGAAGCCCATAGAGGACACGCACCGCTCTAAGGGCCCAAGAAAGGTTCCAAATGCAACTCGAACGAGGTTTCAATTGCATTTGGAGTCCCTATGGGTTGGAACCAACAGATTTCATTATCCATGGGTTTTGGTATTTGTGTGGATCTGGGCAAGATTTTTACTTGTACATCTTTATCAAAAAGGCAACTTAGAAATGTTGAGAGTATATTTCACATGACCTCAGTTAGAAGGTTCTTTAGGAATGTGCGTGCTCCTGAAGACCTCACTTTGTAGGTATGCTAAGGCTTGCTTTTGTTGATAGGTCTGATTATTTGAATCTAGTCCCAACAATAATGTCTTTATTTGGAATACAGAACTATTTAATTTTGATCTCTTCTGCAAGTTACAATACTAAGCCTTAAGGCTATCCTCTGTGAAAGGTTCTAAAAATTCAGTGACACCCCCCCCCCGCTAATTGAATAGTAAATTTTAAAGTCATAGGAAAGAAAGGAATTGGAACAAGCCAAATCATTGTATTTAAACCGAGAGTTTTAACTGATTGCAACGCCTGAGGGCCATCATTGGCTACAAGGTGATAATGTTGTGCAAAAGGATGGAAATTCATAAAATTAGTACTTTCTTGAACAGGCAACATTCTTGGTGTTATTCGAGACCATCGGAAACTGGTCAACACCTTTCGGCTGATGCGTAGAGCAGGTTATATCAATGAATTTGTTTCAATTTCCACCAACCTTGGGGACAGATGTGTCTATATTTCCTCTGATGGAGGAAGATTGTGCAGGTAAGCAGCTTTCTGGGCTATCTCATCAGCCACCATGTTAATGTTTTCACTAATTAGCCTTTAGTGCTAATTAGGCTTTAAACTATTAGTTTGTTCTCCTGGAGTGGAATGCCCAAGTATATTGTAGTTGTTTATTGTACGCTGCAAAAGCATCTTGTACAAATAGCAACAGCCCTTGATTTTTTGATCATGCATTCCATTCTGAATCTGTGTTTCTAGCTGCGGGGGAAGGAGGAGGAAGAACAAACTTTCAAGTTCAGGTTCCTTCTTGAACACGTGGAGTGCATTAGATATCTAACCAGTTTTATTCTTAGCTCCAGCATGGAGTTAAGGTGAACTTAAGGGCGCAATCCTAACCAACTTTATACGGCATATAAAGCATATAAGGACACAATTACAAATTGATACAATTTCTGGTTTTGATGAAAAACCGGAAGTTGCATTTTTCGGCCAAAATGGCCATTTTGATGCCCGCCGAGGCTGTGGGTGGACACGCATGGCATCAGCGGGCATCAGATAGCCTTCCGGATCCAACTGGAGCAGTTCTCCAGGCACGTTTGGGGGCGGGGGGGAAATTTGCTGGTTTAATTACCCACTTCGGAACCTTCACGGATAAAAAGGCCTCACTTGTATATATACTTCCTGTGAACTGGTTAACACAATTTCTTTCTCTTAATCTAGGCCCTACATTATTGTAAAAAAGCAAAAACCTGCAGTTACAGACAAGCACATGGAAGAACTTGCACAAGGTTACAGGTAAGCACCTTGATAGGCTTTATTGCACTGCTTATATCTCCAAATACATCAATGCAAGGATTAGAGTAAAAGGTATCCGGTATTCTAGTCATAATTAAAACAAAGATCCATGTATACTAGGGGTCTCCAAACCCCAGCCAACGGGCCAGATCTGGGGTTTGGAAACACCCTTCCCCTGTGTGAGTGGAGCTTACTGTTCCGTGGAAGTGCCGCGTTAAAAACTCCGCCTGTGCTTTTGTACTGACTTGCCAATGGCAGCCACATAAAAGGAATTTTAAGGAAACGATATGTATAGGATTTACCAAAAATAGAAAGCAGCACAGGAGACAGTTTTCAGAAGAATTTGGTTTGTTTGAATGTTGGGGCATTTCGGTCTTTATCCAATCTGGTTGTTTACCTTTTCTACATACTGAACTTCTCATGCATTACCTGAGGAACAAGTGGTTTTTCAGCAGTAATATTCTCCCTGCAGGAATTTTGAAGACTTTTTACATGAAAGCCTTGTTGAATATTTGGATGTGAACGAGGAAAATGATTGCAACATTGCACTGTACGAACATACCATCAATAAGTAAGTATTCTGTGGTGAGAAGTGTGACTTGTACTGCAGGTATTGACAAACGAAGACCTGTTTCTTGTTCAGAGTAGAAAAGTAAATGGGAAATTACGTTTGCATAAATACATATATCCTTCTATAGCTTTGGGACACCAATAAGGAATTTTGTCATCGTATTACAAATGGTCTTCATATACCATACTTCTTTCCCTAACGGAGTTTTAAACAAGCGTGTTTTCCCATTCATATCAACATAAAAAGTTGACATATTCCTTTGCATGTTCCCACCATTGAAATAAGTGAGGAAATTCTTGTGGATGGGTGTTGGATAGTTTTGTACTCATTGGAACTGTCAACCTGTTAAGGCATCGCTAGTCAAGGAAGATAATTGATTTACTGGCATATAGAATCTAATAAATGAATTTTCTGAATTATTTATAGTGTCTTTGAGATGCTGTTCTATTTTTGCCTGATTGACCTGTGTGATTCTTTCAGTATCTCCTTTACTTGTGACAGTCATGGAACAAATGTTTGTTACTTCTGGTTTGTAAACATGTAGCTTGTGAACATTGGCAAATCTGTCCAACTAGTGGTAATCTTTTTTTTTTCCTTTAAAGAGAGACCACACACTTGGAGATTGAACCTTTCACTCTTCTTGGTGTGTGTGCTGGCTTGATTCCATACCCTCATCATAACCAGTCCCCAAGAAACACTTACCAATGTGCCATGGGGAAGCAAGCCATGGGTAAGACGTCTATGCCTCAGATCTTTGGGGTTGTCATACCATGAGTATGATGCAATACAGAAACTTGTTTTTCTTCTTAGAATGTAACATTGGTTTGGGTAGTGAATTCAACTGTGACCTGATGACTTTGAAAATGTGATGATGCTAAAAGCAGCCTTGCTTGTGTGACAGTAGCTGTGCTTGCTTTTTCTGTATCATTAGAGACTAGCAGTGAATATTGGCATGTCATCTTAACTGTAATATTGGGTGGCCTCTATTTAATTTTTTATTTTACATGACTGAAGGGAAACATTGAGAAGATGTTCCTTATGAATACATAGTGTGAACTCTCTCTTTTAGCATTCATTTCCAGTTTGATTGGCAGCAAGATTTCTTGGCATAGAAATACAATTATAGTACCTTCCCTGCCCTGCTAGGAAAAACAGGAAATCCTGGGACCAATGATTAGCAGTTTCTTAATGGAACAACATATTAAGGCTGCAATTCTAAGCATACTTACTGGGTAGTAAGTCCAGTTGAGAATCGGCTGGTTTTACTCCTGAGTAAACTTGCCCAGGGGCAAGTTGCTGGTGAATATGAGCAGCAGCAGTTGTTTGTTTACACGCACACTACTCACACACACATACATACATGTGTGTGTATATATGTATGCGCGTGCTAAATGTTAACTAATATAAAGACTCTAGCCTGAGTAATAATCTGTGTGGTGTCGCCTTCTGTTCTAATTGACTAAACTTCCACCAATATGCACTTTTTTACTAATGCACCTAAATTAGTGCCTAAGGTTTCCAACACAATCTAAATTTCAATGAAAAAGCACAATAGCTCATAGTGGTGTGTACTGTGCACTCTATAAATCAACATATGAATAAGTTGTGACACCCTGCAAAAGACCTTTTGTCTCAATCCAGCAAGGTTTCTCCCCCTCTAAATGGGCATGGGAACGCCACATGTACAAAATGCCCACTTCCCTGCCCTGCACCCAGAGACCGGCTCCTTCCATTAAAATGAATAAGGCAACCCATGTGTTCATTCTGTACATGTCAATCTGGTATGTCTGTATATTTTTATCAAGTCACTTAAATTTGAATACACAGGTCTTCAAGCTAAGCTATGGCTTCTTAGGTTGATTAAATTTGTATTGTATAGCTTTTCACTTTTGTTGCTTAAAAAATAATGTCAGCTCTTTTATCCACCTGTCCTCCCAAGTATTTATATTATAATTCAATGTTCCCAGGTGTGAGGGAGCACGATCCATCAACAATTTTCACAGTTTCAGTGGCCCCAAATGTCAGGGGTTGCGTCCCTACTATCTATCCCATTCATTCCTATGAGATTACTCAGGAAATGCTGCCAGTGGATTGTATTTTAAATATTAACAATGACTCAAACTGTTGTTTGGGTGTCATTGCTAGAAATCATGTGGCCGTGAAAGAGAGCTCCCTCTCCTATGTCTGCATCCTGAATACATTCTAACTCTGAATACTATTCTATTCTTTCTGTTTTGTTTTCTGGCAGAATGATTTTTGTTGTGAAACTTGTGAAGCGCACTTCTTTGCCTTTTTAGTGCAGGGCAAATATCATTGAAAAGTAAATAAAATATTCCCCTGTTATTTTAATCATGTCCTCTTTCTTCGGCATCTTTTTTTTTTCCAGGGGACTTTATTTTAGGACTATTAGCCTCAGAAGGGTTGGTTAGCTACCACACACAGTTAAGCAGGATCAGTGTGTACAGAAAGCCAATTCAGTATCTGTAGAGTTCTTTTGTAGTTTTCTGTGTGAAGGTCTTTTTTTCTCGTTTTGTTTTCAGTGTCATTTGCAATTCATTGTCTGTGTTTTCTGAGGTTGGTGTATTCAGCTGCTTTGACCCCGGGTCTTGCACATTTAGCTCCTTGGATACAATCCTCTGACGTTACTGCTGACGCTGGGAACACAAAAGCAACTGAATATCTTTAGGAATTATTTTTTTTTAAAAAAAGCTTTGTTTCTGTGTGCTGTTGCAAAGCACCTGACTGAAGAAAGAAGCAGGAAGATAAAAGTGCATTTTAAAAGTTGGCATATTACAATAGTCTTCTTTTTAACTCTGTTAAAATCATATTGGATTTCCTGCTGTGTGCTGAGTTTTTCCTAAAAATGTCTGAGCTTTTCTTTAAGGAGAGCTTTGGTATTCGCTAGTCGTAGGAAAGTTCATATACTCTTGATTTGCTTCTGATTCCCCAAGGAATATCTGTGTCGCATAAAGTTTGCACTAGCCCATATGAATCGGCTGCTTTTGAATCTGAGTCTGCCTGCCTGGTGACTCATTGCATCAAATATGACTTGCTTTGCCCTTAAACACCCCCCAGCCCTCCCTATAGTTGTCTTTGCCCACCCCCTGCTGCCACTAACTGTCTTTGCATTGTCCTGTGGGAGATCCATGTTCAAGTCCATTTAGTCACTTCCTGGGCTGTCAAGAGCTTGGGATTATTGAGACAGCATTTTAGCTCCCTACTGAGAAAAAAGGACCTGTTACTCAGCGCTGCCTCATTCTGATCATTTAAATACCTGCACTGCTTCTGGAATGCCAACTTTGGGCTTTGCGATAAATGTGGAAGAAATGGCCGGATCTTTCCGTAGAGAGGTGCACTGAATGTACTAAAATGCCAAAGTTACTTTTTAAAATGTGTCCAAATAGGATTCATGTAGTAACCAAAAAAATGATTTTAGGTAATAGATATATGTTGTGATTTGCAGGATCTGTTTAATATTGTTAAAGCTCTTAAGATTCTGCTTTTCCTCCAGTAGCATCCCAAGAGGCGGGTGGGGTGCTAAATTTTGCAAGGTGCCTTACCGTCTCAGTTTATCGGAGGACAGTAGCATCCCTAGAGGGAGGCGGGGCACTACGTTTTGCAAGACGCCTTACCTTGCCGTGTAAACTGCTTCTCTCCCTCGCCATCGTAGCTAGTCCTCATGGTGGAAGCAATACTTTTGCGTTGCTTACTGGCTACAATGGTGAGGGAGAGGAGTGGTTTACGATGTAAGGTTGGGTGCCTTGCAAAACGTAGCACCCTGCCCCTCTACTAGGGGCGGGTGAAAGTGAAGTGACATCACTTCATTTTCAGGGGATCATTTTGCCCTTAGCACCAGGCTACACTTTCATTAGTTATGCCACTGCCAGAAGGTGTTCTGAGGCTCTCCAGACATGGGGGTCAGCAGGCTGTGAGTCAAATCTGCTGTATCTGTGGAGGACAAGGGCCAACTGTATATTAAATATATTGCAAACACTTTAATTTACAGTATGGACATTTAGAGCACAATCTTCAACTGGAGTTAGGCCAGCGTAAGCTAAGCCAGCGAAGTTTGGCCAGCACAAGGGCCACCATAAAGCATTTTTGGACTACTCGGAGTCAGGAAGGATGGCTCATTTCTGTGTGCTGGACACTCCAAGAGCGGTCCAAACATACTTTACGGTGGCCCTTGTGCTGGCCAAACTTTGCTGGCTTAGCTTATGCTGGCCTAACTCACTTTAGGATTGCGCCCTTAGTGTGTGGCCTGTGGGTTCTGTGTCAAAGTACACTTGTGGCTCACTTGGTATGAAAAGTTGAACTGCCCTGGCTTAAACAAAATGTTTGGCTCCTTCAACAGGAGTCAGGAATATTCCATATTTTGGGGGGAAAGAAGCTTTTATTTGAAAATCTAGATCGATCGTACTGCTACTGTCCTATACTAGATGAATTGGCTACATCTGCATATAGCACCAATATCCAACATCACACAAGCTATTTTGTTGTGTCTTTTTAATTACAGGTACCATTGGATATAATCAACGGAACAGAATTGATACTCTTATGTACCTTTTAGCGTATCCACAGAGACCAATGGTTAAGACAAAAACCATAGAACTAATAGATTTTGAGAAACTACCAGCTGGACAGAATGCTACTGTTGCTGTGATGAGTTACAGTGGTTATGATATTGAAGATGCTCTCGTCTTAAACAAAGCTTCTTTAGACAGAGGTATGATGCCATTAATCATGTTCTGCCATTGTCAGGAGGGAGGAACAGCCCCGTTTCTTATTTGCTCAGTTCAGACCTTACACCATGGTTAGGAAACTCCACAATGTTTAGTGCAGAGTTTTTCAAACTGGGGTGTCTTGATGCCCCAGTCTTAAAAGCCCTGTTTCCGGCCCCTAAGGGGCAGGGGGAGGGGAGAAGTCAGTAATGCAATTGGGATGATTGCACTCCTGCTGGGGATACTCCAAGCAGCTCTAGCCTCCTAGGGGATCTGGGGAGCATGCAGACCCTCCGCAGGGCACCCCATGCCTCCTGACGGCTTAAAAAAAGTTTTAAAAGGCCATTTCCTGTTTTGCAACAAAAACAGGAAGTGGCTGGATTTTTTAGCTTTGAGGAGGTGTGGGGTGCCCTGCAGAGGGGTCTGCAGGGTCCCTGGACCCCCCCCCCTTTGACTAGAGCTGCGTGGAATAAGTACTAAAAAAGACCTTTTACCCCACCAGTAGCAGCGTGATCTTCCCAATTGCATTGCTACCTTCTCCTCTTCCCCTGCAACAACTTACAGTGGTTCACAAACTCCCAGGGAGTTTAGCAGTTTAGTGTAATGTCTGAATTGAGAAATATTAGCTTGTAAAGTAGCCAGCAAACCAGAATCAGAAACCATGGTTTAAAATTGGCTTGCAAATGATAGTTTGCTCAGAATATGTGGTTTGGTGTCCAAACTGCCAAATTATAGTTATGGCCATTGTATAGTGCAGGGCCACTGCGCTATAGAGAGAGTTGAGCAGCCCAGCCAAAATATTATGGAAGACAACGTACTTTAAACCGTGATTTCTCTATTTGTTGAAAGTTCAAACCATGACTTGGATTCAAATCTTAGTTAATGCAAGCCATGGTTTGCTGGGATGTCTGAATTTGAGCTTCTGGAACATAACTTTCTTCCAAGGATTTAATGAACAAATTTTAATTAAGGAAAACTTTGCCTAAATAAAAAAAATGTCTTAATCAAAAGTTAAATGTGCTGGTTAAATATGCTATTGCAAAAAAAAAAATGCTTCTTAGAAGGAGGTTCAAATTTGCTTTGAGAGAAAAATAAATAGGATTGTGGACCAGCCAAACAATCCATTTAAGCATATGCTTAAGCCTCCTTTTAAAACTAACAGAACTTAAAGGTGCTTGTGTTTGCTCTAGTTTTTGCCGCAACTCTTCCTGGTGTTCTGTAACACTGTGGAATCTAATGATATTACAGCAAACAAAATGGGCAAAAAAAGCCAGTAGAACCCCTTAGCAAGTCTGTATAGTTCATCATAAATCATACTATTGAAGGGTGTGTGGCGTTGTGACTGTACAGATTTTTAGAAGCCAATATTCTCAAAAGCATGCAGAGTTAGCATCTAGCCCCAAAGGCATATGAAATGTTGTTTGGGGTAGGAGGACACACAATTACGATTATCAAAAGGCAATTATTCTTATACAAGTCTCTTGAGTCAGGCCTGTGTAGATGATACTTTTTTGAGTTATGCCAGCTGTCCAAGACATGCTTTATGTTGCATTGTGTATGAGTTTTAATATGGCAAAAAACCCAACAATACCTGACCACCTTTTGTTAGCTTGCCCTGATACATTTTTCCCTTCCTTAACACCCCTCCTGCTAGTTGCCAGGCAGCGATACTAGTATTCCTAGACATGCATCTTTGGCGTTAATGTCTGCACCCTTAATTTATTCTTTTTTTCTAAAACAATAGCAGACATGATTTAAAACAGAACTTTTTCCTTCTGGTAGACTAGTAACATTAAGAGAAAATCAAAGACAGGCCTGAATGACTTGGTATAACTGAATGATATAGCTATACTGTGCCTAACTTATACTGTAGTTATCTTTTGGTTTAAAAGCTGAGGCCTATTAAAAAGCATTGTTAAAGAAGCAAATCTTTAATCTTGTTAAAGTCGAATCTTTAGTATTCATTTGGATACTTTTTTTGGCTCTCATCGTGAATAAGTATAATAGTCATTTGTATTAATTGCTTTCTCTGAGGTTTTGGAAGGTGCCTTGTGTATAAGAACGCTAAGTGTACTCTGAAACGTTACACAAACCAGACATTCGACAAAGTGATGGGACCCATGTTGGATGCTGCTACACACAAGCCAATTTGGCGCCATGAAATTTTAGATGCTGATGGTATTTGCTCTCCAGGTAAGCAATGATATGTGCACGTTTTTGTATCTGAAAACCACTAAGATTCCTTTTCTGTCAGTATGTTAGGCTATAACACAGAATACGCAGTATTGACTGAACACCACACGGATGATGATGCCAATAAAAATGTGAAAAGGAAGGATAAATTGTACTAAGGAAGAGTAATGAAGAGTACATGGCAGCATAGCATTGGTGAAATTATGCTGGATGCCATTGGTTGATTTCTAGAATTTTCAGTTTGACAATTAAAATAAATTTGGCTAAACAAAACCATTTCCTATATCTGTGAATATCCTCTATATTATTGTGAGTGTGCATGCATACTGTTAGACTGCAATAAACGTGCTGTTTTACTATGAACTGTTGAACATTTAAGTGTGTAGTAGAGACATGGTGGCGCTGCGGGTTAAACTGCTAAGCTGCTGACGGAAGGTTGGCAGTTCAAGACCACATGACGAAGTGAGCTCCTGTTGCTTGTCCCAGCTTCAACCTAGTGGTAGATAAATAAGAACCTATTTATCCCCAACCTAGTGGTAGATAAATAGGAACCACTTTGGTGGGAAGGTAACTACGTTCTGTGCGCCTTGGCGTATAGTCATGCTGGCCGCATGACCATGGAAACCTGTCCTTGGAAAACGCTGGCTCTTCGGCTTAGAAACGGAGATGAACACCACCCCCTACAGTCGGTCACGACTAGACCATTTGGTCGTGGGGAAACCTTTACCTCTAGAGATCTTTTGGTGACTTAAGGAAGCCATGGCACAGAAGGACCTTTGGTGCTGCATCCTCAGCTGAACTCCAGATCTATGTACAAATTATCATGCCTTAAGTCCCACCTGCCTAGCCTTGGATGGCCTCCAGGTGTGAACCTAGATAGTGTTTAGGGTTTAGGGTTGGCAACCAGTGCATCTATTTTAAGCACTGATGAGTTATGCTCCCTGTACCTGGTCCCAACCTAAATTTTGTACTAACTGAAGTGCAAAAATTGTCATCCAGTTAACTTCTTTCCATTTTGCTTGTCTGTCTTTCCGTGTTATCGCAGGTGAAAAAGTAGAAAACAAACAGGTGCTCGTGAATAAATCCATGCCAACTGTGACACAGACACCTCTGGAGGGAAGCAATGTACCACAGCAGCCACAATATAAAGATGTGCCAGTAATGTACGTTACCCCACCATAGGTTTAAAACCCTGCAGGACAGAAAGAAGAATGGGTAGAAAATGCTTAGGTCTGGAAAGACAGAAAGTGAGGCATGGTGACCGGATAAAGAAATTATTTCTGTCATTACAAGAGTGTGGCTGCAATCCTATACACACTTTCCTGGGAGCAAGCCTCATTGAACACAATGGGTCTTACATCCAAGTAGACATGCATAGGATTGTGCTCTCAGTCTCATACTCCAGGTGGTGCAGTGTAGAGTCACCATGTTTGTCTGTTACAACAAAGTTTCATGTTATAAAGTTCTGGGAAGTTCAATGCTATATGGAAAACCCCAGGACTCTGGGTGCAGTCCATTCTCCCTTTAAGTGGGAGTTTTCTTTCCCTTTCATATGAAAAGAATTGATTGCAACTTGACTCTCTTTGATATTCGTTAACACTCTTTGGGCCCAATCCTATTCAGCTTTCCAGCACTGATGCAGCCATACCAACAGGGCATACACTGCATCCTGAGGGGGGGGCAGTAACAGAGGCCGCCTCAAGGTAAGGAAATGTTTGTTCCCTTACCCTGTGGCTGCATCAGCACTGGAAAGCTGAATAGGATTGGGCCCTATATTATATTGAAGCATCTTGGTGAAGTTGTTGCTTTTTTTGATTGTCCCCAAGTCAAGGGAACAAACTCCCCCCCCCCACTAGATCCACCATTCTTGCATTTATACTTAATTCCCACTGCTTTTTGGTGATATTTTTCAGTATAGTAACTTTTCTTTAAGAAGCAAAGCATAAGCTACTTAACCTGACTTGCTTCAACAAAAGGCATAAGTTCCAAAAGAGCAAAACTGATGCTCCTGAGTCACTGGTTTCCCTAGGATCATTTTCCTCCTGGCACAGAAGGGATTTTTTTACTTTCCTGAAGTTGGCCCGTCGGCCTCTGTGGGGGGGCGGTGCAGGGAGCACTGTGGGGCTTTCCAAGCCCCTGATTAACTAAAGATTACTATTGAAAACCGGAAGTGGTTTCTGATCACAATTTTTAGTTAATGGGAGGCTTGGGGAGCCCTGCAAAGGCTTCTGCAGGGCTCCCCACACACCCCAGAGGCTGGTGCTACCTGAAGATACACACACACCCCTTTTGCCCCGGTAGCAGCATGATCCTGGGGAACATGACATTGCCTTTCCTCCTCCCCGCCCCTTAAAAGGGCATTGGCCAGAGCTTCCCAGGCTGGTGGGTTGTGACCCAGCAGTTTGGAAACCGCCGTCCTAAGCTACTGTCCCATAGAGGCTACTGTGACTAAACTTGGCTGTATTCCTGTGTTCTGAAATACATTTCTATTCATTAGGTACAAAGGTGCAACTGATTCATATATTGAAAAAGTCATGATATCTTCAAATGCAGAGGATGCGTTTTTGATCAAAATACTTCTCCGGCAAACTAGACGTCCAGAAATTGGAGACAAATTTAGCAGTCGTCATGGACAAAAAGGTGTGACTTATCAAATGTTTCTTGAGTTTAATTCAAACTCTTCTACTTGAATAATATAAGATTTGGTAGTTATAGTATGCAGCTATGCAGTGCATAAATGTTGTGTGCGTGTGTGCTATTCAGCTCCCTGGAAGGAGCTAGGTCCAAAGGTGATGCATACTCTATTTTTATGAGAACTGTATGAATGAGTGAAATGGACTTGACTCTGCTCTTCTACCTTCAAATGGCACCAAATGTATATTGGGAAGCCCAATCCTCTCCTGTGCTGGAACAGGCAAGCCAGCTGGCCTGTACTGTTTCCAGAGCAGGGTAGGAGGTGATTGGAGCGCAACTCGGGTGTAAGGAAATATTTATCCCTTTACCCTAATGCCCCAGCCACCCCATGGGCTACTCATAGCACCAGCGAGATCACTGGTGCAAATCTGAGCAGCCTGGTTAATGCCAGGCTGGCTGGGAGGGGCTTAGGATATGGCCCAGGTTGCCCAGGACAGTCCCGGTCCGCCCTCGGCCCAACCTCCCCCTGCTGAAAAATGCCTCAGTCCACCCCCACCCTCTCTAACCCCCCATGTCGGCTTCCCTCGGCTGGTGCAAACTTACCACTCACTGGTCTGGGTCTGGCACGGGGAGGCCAGCGCATGTCTTCCTGCCAGCCAGCCTGACTCCTGAGGTGGTGTGAACTTGCTTTACGGCACATTCGTGACTCCTTGAAGATAGTGCAAGTCTGATAAGCTTGCCTAAGGGATAATATTGAGAGTATTATCAAACAGTAATCATAAGTATTGGTAGGCCCCGGTCGGTGAGGGCAGGGAGAGAGGTTTGGAGGCATTCAGGGTAGGGAGAGGGGTGGATCCTAACAGCAGTGTATCCAAGGGTGGGGATGGTAACCAGAAGGCCAACTTGAGGTGAGTAAAAATATATTACCTCTTCAGAACTTAAGTCTGAAGCAGTATCTGAAAGGCCAGTATCTTCTGGACTTTGGAAATGGTGGAAGGATCATACTGATTGAAAACTTTTAACATACAGTCCTGTCTTGGAATCCATGGGGATCTGTTCCCAGAACCCCGATGGGTGCCAAAATCTGCAGATAAACAAATCGGTAGGCCCCACCAGACCGCTGAATGCCACCAGAACTGCTCCAGAGGGTACAGATCAGCCATTAATCTGGTTGGGGGAGCCACATTGAGTTACATCCATGGATTAAAAAATCTGCAGATGCAAAGGCAGGACCTGTATATTTTTAGTAAGGCTTTTTGAGGGCATTCCATTTTTATCCTTGTATGTCTTTGGGGAGACGGGGATCCTTGAAACACTGCAAGGAACAGTGCATTCTTTTGGACATTCTTTTGGAATAAGTGACATTCTTTTGGAATAACAAACAGCAAATCAAGATTCATTGGAGAAAATACTATTGGCCAATTATAGCGGCAGCTTGACTTTTATCAGATAGCTTTGGTGCTAAGCTACTTAGAACTAAGGTACTAAGAAGTGTAAATAGGCTATTACTTAACTTGCTCATTTTGTCAAACAAAATCATTTCTAGATCCAAAGAGGGTAGGAGATGCCAGAACTAAAGAAGTTCTGACTGCCGTATATACCAGATTATTATATTTCCAGATCTCTTTTTTCTTCTCTAAAAATACCAGTGGAAGAGGGGGAGTTACTCCTTTGATGTGAGGGGAAAAAAGCAATATATCACTTCTCTCAAAGAACGCTTCTGATTCTCTCATGTGAAAAAGGATTAACACCTCCAACAAAAGTCTTACAGATCACAGAACTAAGCAGGAACGCTGAGCAGTATTCCTGAAGTAGAAGAACTGTATTTAAACATGAAGGATTGAAATGGGAAACAGAAGTTGTTTTAATAGCTAAAGATCCAAGATAAAGGCATAAACCTTCATGAAGTATCTACACTAAAAATGGATCTAAAGACAAGGAAATGAGTTTAAATTCATGAATGCTGCCATTTGGAAGATGGTGTTTGGTGGTTTAAAATATAGGACCAGGGCATGTTCCTTGCAATACACAGATATTTTATTTACAATATCCATTGTTAAAAACTAGACCTGCCTAGAATTTACTAAATAGGGTGCTTGGTTTCCTTTGGAATATTGTATGGTGAAAGCACATCTTAAAAATATTTGGTGACCTTCATATTTTGGGTTGAACATACCTTCTGATTCTATGAAATATCTATCATTTTCTCTTTTCATACCTGTTTTTGACCTGAAGGCACAAAATAATTTTTTATAAAAGAACTCTGTTAAAATGCGTTAAAACCACAGTTAAAGTTCCTTGCAGTATAAACAAATCAAGCAGACAAATACAAATAAAAACAGTTCTAGTTGAAACATTTAAAATTGTAAGTGACAGGCAGTCGAATCCTTTGCTCAGCGGCACCCGGACGAGCAGTGGCAGCGGTGACCGCTGCATCCAGAGGCCACTGAGGGCACCGCTGGGGTCTCCTCGGGGATTGTTTGCTCACTCACCCCAAGTAATGGCACTGAGGTATCAATACTTCCCCTTGGCTCTACGCCCGCTGTTGATCTGCATCCATCACCACCACCACACAGGGCTAATCCTCCCCCTTCCTCTGCCCCTTCGGCCTACTCTCCACCCATCCTGCCCACTCCCTGCCTCCAACCCCGCCCTGATATATAGCTTACTATTGGACAGAGCTACAGGGGTGCTGATCGGTCCTTTTTCCGGCACCGAGGCTCAGTGCCAGCTGGCTCAGTGCTGCCCCAGAGCCGGAGCTCCAGCCTTGCCAGCTTCCATGACATGCTTTATGGCATGTTTACAATACCTGGAGCCGGCAGTACAAGCATACCGCTACCGCTAGAGCTCTTTGGATTGGGCTCTGTAGATTTCACTTTATGGAAAATAACAAAGGTCATAAAAACATGCATTGATCAGGCATACCTGTATTCAAATAGCATTTCAACAGGCGAGTGCAATTGCTGAGAAAGCCCTGCGTGTAGTGGCAATCCAACACACTTCCGAACATGAGTAAATACGTTGCTGCTCATTGTAACTTGAAATTTCTGCCACATACAAAAATTTTTATTTAGTCTGTAGTTTTAAACTTTTTTGTGAACATGGTAATTCACTTAATCTGAAACAATTTGGAGTAGCCAAAATAACTGCAGGAGAGGAATAATATTTAATAGTGGCACTGGAAGATCAGAGCAGATTTATTTTAATGGCAACAGTGCAAGTTTCATTTCAGTTTACTTGTAGGGTCTCTAACCCACTTCATCTCAAGAACTTGAGTTAGGTTACCTCTCTGAAAACACGAAGCCTTGTATTAAAGTAAAATACAGCATAACATTTCTCCTGTACCTTAGTTTTGTCTTCTTAAAGCAAGCCCAAACCAAAAGGTCATACAAGGCTTCCTGCTTTCTAACTTATTTTTTAAACTATACTTCTGCTAAACTTGCTGTTCTTCAAGTCAAGTAAGCATTTTAGCTCAGATAGCGAACAGGTAACCTTCTGACGCTTCTCAGTAAATCCATCTCCCCCCCCTCCTTCTCCCAAATTATGGTAGTTTAGCATTTTATGGCACCAAATAAAAGTCTCCCATTTCTTTTTCAAATAGTATATATCCTAAACACATTTTTCTAAAGCTCTTGACTCATCCAGCTATGTGTATTTCATAAAGTTCCTCTGGTTATTGTTTTACAATAGCTGCTTCCAGGAGCATTGTAAGGGTCTGAGTTAATCAGCTCTTTGTGTGCTTCAGACTATGCAAATTTATCACATCGGACTATTCAGCAGCTCATGGGAAACCAGTGTACAAACTGTATTGTCTTCTGGCGCCTCCTCTAATTTAGAATGGTTTTAATAAGAAAGCTAATCAAGATTACTTATGTATTATTTATCTGTTAATTTTAATTCCCTTCGTCTTTATGTCAGATGGGTATGCAGCAGTTCTCTGAGAGATCCACAAATGTTTTAGCTATGGAAGAAAACTCCAATGAACCAGTGACGTTTTGCAGTTTTGCCTGTTTGAGGGACAAAATTACAACCCAGTAACTGAAAGTCTATGTAGCTTGTAGCATTCACAATACTTTGAAAAACTTATTCAACAATAGTGATAAACTATATCATTTAAATACTTTTCTGCTATTTGAGTTTGTGCTAAAGAAAAACAGATTACCAGTCTTCTTAATGCTGGTGTGACATTAATCAAGCCCTTATAAGTGAACTTTTTAAAATATATAATTGAAAGTACATGCACACTTAGCACTCAACATAAGCAGTATAGAATAGAGAACGCATAAGGACACAATTCCACCATAGTGGAAGATATAACGTGAAAGGGGAAAGTTGTAAGGGAAAGGGAAAGTTCTAGTAATGTCTAAGCATTTTGGGGCATGATAAATGTTTTTGAACAAGGCTCTCCCATAACGGTTCCAATTTTTGAATGTTTTTAACAGAAACAAATAGTGCTGCAGCTGCACTTCTGATCCTTTAATTGTGACCTTGTTAACATATTGTATACTGCAAAGCTTAATCTTACTATGCTTAAACTCTGGTTTATCTTTCTGACGTTTTGTTATGAAAAATTTCCTATGGATATGGTTTTACTCTATTGCACGACTTGTTTGATGGCTGGGTAACAGCGGGCTTATCTGTGGGGTTGACATTTGTGGATTTGACTCACATGACCTCCAGAGTGTGACCTGAAGTGTACTCCTATCACATCCAGGAGGTATTTTGGAGTACGGAAAGGTCATGCACAACCTCCTCACACCTCAGAAAGCCTTCTGGAACCTTCTGTAAGGCACTTCTGTTTTTTTCAGACTGGGCCTCTCAGCAGAAGTCAGTATCGGTGGGGGTGGGGGTGGGGGTCTGAGAATGGATTCCCCACGGATAATGAGGGCCCATTATACTGTGAATTTTAAGAGGTATAAAAGCAACACGTTAACCTCTTGAAATAGTTGAAAATGTGTACATGAACAAAGTGCAAAACCTCTACAGAACATATCTAAAAGCATCAGAATATCTCATAAATCACTAGGCCTGAAAATTGGAGCCTGACACACAATTCCATTCAGATTGGACTCTGAATTAGGACGCTGTTACCATTCCACTTAGAAGTTGGTGTCTATGAGTGGTAATCAATTCAGTGGGTCTAGATTTGTGTAATTGGCCTTGCCACGTGATCAGATTACTCTATGCTTTTCTGCTTATGTGAAATCTACTCAGAAAAAGTTGTTGGTCGCCAATTGATTTAGGAAACACTCAAAAGGCTCCTACAGCCTCATAGATCTACATCTTCTTATAGCAATGAACAAAATTACTATTTACAACCAGCAAAAAGTCCATACTAAAGAACTCTATTCATAGACCTTCCTATCATTTTGGTAAGTTCTTCTTGATTAAACATTGTCTTTGTTTGCTGGTATCTTATCCAGTTGCAAGGTCATGGTAAGTGTGGTCTGGTTTCTTCCCTAATTCTTCAATACAATATTTGGAATGGGACAAAATAATCAACTGGTGATTTCTGATACTTTGTGCAAAACATCACCGCTGTTTTCCTTTCAGAATGTTTGTTGTAGAAAAGGCAGGAGCATTCATCAGAAATTAGAGACATGATTCTTCATTACAGTACCCAGGCACTATGAAGAATGTATGGATATAGTGTCTCTAGTCTGTAGCATATCGTGAAAGCATAAACCCTAGATACCTAGTTCACATTGTTTGAGATCACTGTAACAATTGCCAACACTCCAAATATGCAGGGCTTTATATTTCCCATTTATTTCAATTATGGTTTAAATGACCTTTTCACTGAAATTCTTTTTAAAAAAATCACATCCACCAAGTGATTTTGTTTGAAACAATACACAATCACACTTTAATCTCTTACTGTAGAAAGAAGCAGCATACAGGTTAGGAGGACATTTATGCATCCCTTGTGAAGTTATGAGATACTCCCATGGTGGCCTGACCTATGTGAACCGCTAAGAACATAGCTGTGTATTCATCTGATTCTGACTTTTTTGCCACACTGCAGGGATAATGTATAAACTGGTCCTACTGATCTTTATTTTGGAATTAAAACTTATTTTCTGAAAGGTTGTATTGGAGGCTATCGTGGGACACGATCCTTTGGGAGCCACTTCTTCCATGCCTCATGGATAGATGTTTGTTTCTGATGAGTACGATAGGATTACAGCCTTAAACCTTCCTGAACACAGTGGGCTTACTTCTGAGTAAAATAACATCGTTTTCAAAACACCTCTACTCTTGAAAAGAAGTGGAAATGTAATTTGCACTCTCGCCTATTTCCCGCTAGTCTCAATAGGACTTGCAAAGGAGAACCTCCCCTTGCATTTGAGCCCCATACTACTGTTTTTCTCTTCACAGCCGAGCCCATCTATCCTTTAACATAACCTGGAAACTTTAACATAACTTTGGAAACTTGCTGATGTTGGCCTTGCTGATATGGCTGCACCATTCATATCCCACTTGCAGCTGTCTAGGATTGCACTACAGAGTTGGCGCTGTGAGAAGGGATCTTAAAGCAGGGTCTTCTCAGCTTTGACCCCGTCTTATAGAATTGTTTACCTAGGGAAGTTCTGCTTAACTGCCGTTCTCAAAAACAATTTAGGCAGCAGTGCAAGCCACATAGTCCTGCCTCTGGTGTTATTTTGGTTCCGCTATCTTGTGCTCTGTTGCACTTCGCATAGCTTCTTAGTATCCCGAATAGAGAAACTACTGCAAATGTCCAACTAAACTGTGTTTTATCAATTCCATATAGAATACACTACTTGTAGCATTTTCAGACACAAACTGGCAGGTCTTTTTAAGGTTTTTTCTTGGAATTAGAGACTTTAGTGTATTTTGAAAATAAGAAATTTTCAAATTGTCTGGCAAGGAGTTTCTCTTTTTCCAGATTCTGTCTAAATATTTTGTTTTAACGTCTAATCTCATTATGCTCCCTTTGTGTTTAACTTGTATTAAAATCTGTCAGCTATGACTGGTCTCATAAGCACAGTCAGCGGACCAGAATAAGTTAATTATTTACTTGTGTCACTAGTGCTCTTCATCTAATGAAATGCACAGCTGTGTTAGATCTGCAGTTGGACGTCTCGATTCCATTGTTATACAAGTCAGCAGAGGGTAGAAGCTGCTATGATGGAGAGGCCTCGGTTCTTTCTGCTGTTCTGCCTTTCTGTGTCGATTTCATGGATCTTTTATCATTCACTTTCACACAAAACAAACAACACAGTGGCTGTCTGCTATGGGAACCGTCTTGGCATATAAAAGGGTTTCAACGCCTCGAGTAATTTTAAGTTAGCGAAGATTTAATTTTTGGCTTACAGGTGCCCTTTCATCCTGCTACAGCCAAACACTTTCATAGAGGCGGGAAAGAATGTAAATTTGACCAAACTCCCCAATTTTGTGTGAAAATGCGACGTGGTAGAGCTGCTGCATCTTTTTCATATGTGAGAAAACCACTGCTTTTTTATTTATTTTATTGAGTGAGAATCTGTCACCAAAGGAAAGATTTTTTTGTTTGTTTGCTGCAGTAGTATCACTGCTTTAAAAATGACTACAACTGTACAACATTCGCGGGGGGAGTCTATTGCTAGCTGTTAGTCATGGTGGCTGTGTGTAATCTCTATATTCAGAGGTAGTATACCTCAGTGCGGGGGGGGGGGGGCAACAGCAGGGGAGGCTATTGCCTTTGTGCTTTGTTTATGGGCTTCTCAGAAGCAGCTATTTGGCCACTGTAGGAACTAGGATGTTGGCCTTGATGGACTTTGGTGTCATCCAGCAGGGCTCTTATAGCCAATTTCTCCTTCCTTCATTGCTTCTTCCTTTCCCTTCTTCATCAGCCACCGTGCACTTAGTCCCTGTTTTCTTACTGGATGGTAAGTTGGTCTCTTCTGGCCAGACTCTGATGGTCCCATCTCTTCCATCCTCCCATAATAAAATGGCTAATTAACAAATTCTTGTTTGGAATGTGCTAAAGTCTTACACTACTCTCATTACTACTAAGTCGGGACTGTTTTCCTGTCCACCAAATGAAAATAAAACAATTGTTCATTTTAGTTTACAAATTTGAGATGTTCTGAAGATTGTACAGTGTATTAAAGCACTTGATTGTGACTTTTTAAACCTCTTCTTACCCCACTTCTAATTAGCCTATTGTAAGCAGTGGAAAACACCAGTTTGCACCAGTTTGCAAGATCTCTTGCAAATTACAGGGTAGCCAGAATGGTAGAATGTCACAATATTTCTTAACTTTGTGCAAAATATCCATTTTAATGGTTTTTTTCCCCTTAATTAGCATTATGAAGCTGCTTTGGGCGGCTTTCTGCCATTTGGGGAAAGTGCGTGTGCATGTTCGCGCACGCGTAAGATATTAAGCTGCCTTTCCATGTACACAGATTTAAAACAGTTCTAATTTGAACAGTTTTTGTAAATTGGTCATCCTGATGTAGAATATAACTCTTGCCTAAAAGTGCCCCCTTAGGCAAAGGAGTTGAATAACATGCAAGTGGCATTGTTGACACTGGGACCCCAATATGAACAGTCATTTGTAACTGCTTTCTGAAATCTATGTTGTGGTCCTAGGGGTTTGCGGACTGATTGTGCCTCAGGAGGACATGCCATTTTGCGATACTGGAATCTGCCCCGATATCATCATGAATCCCCATGGCTTCCCATCACGTATGACGGTTTGTAAATGTCTTGTGTTTATAAAAGCAATTCAGATGAGCGCATTTGTTCCTTATTAACACTTTTTAAGTAGAGATTTATTTTTTGTTAATAATAGAGCAGATTTTCACATTCTTGATGGGGTAAAATAGGGATGCCATTTTGCATTGTGAATAGTTGTGTTCTTCTGTGCTGACCTAAATTGGCCTAGTAATATTTCCATATATCTTGTATACCTCAGGTCTTTGGGGCCAAAGCATTTGCAATTGTCTGTAACACATCTTCTTAATGCAACAGATGACTGTTCTGGAAGAGAAAGTTTGATAATGAATGAGTACTTTCCTTAAAGGCTGTCAACATGACCACGGACAATCTTGCTAGGGACTGCTTTGCATAACTTTTGCATCTGTTGATGCTTCTACCTGCTGTTGAATGAGAAATGAATCCTATTTTTATAGGACGGGGGGGGGGGGTCATCCTACATAGGAAATAGTTGTTCCACGGTTCCAGTTGTCTGCACTCCCCTAACAATAATCCCTTGTTCATGGTTTTGCTTTGGTTCCTTTCTGTTTTCAAATCCTTGTGGTGCTATGCCTCATTGCAAGTCCCCCATTAGATTTTTGCAACCGCATTGCTTCAGTGTGTGTGTGTGTGTGTGTGTGTGTGTGATGTATATAACAAATTATAGAAAATCCCCAAGTACCATGAGCCAGCTGGAAAGAGAACTGCCTTGAAATATTGATTCTGTCCCAAGTGGCATGGGCATCAGGAATAGCAAGGGCAGGTCAGCTTAAGCCACAATGGCAGAAGGCAGGGTTAACTTGGGGTTTCTGTCTAGAATCCAAAGGCCTACTTTAGGGCGCACCCAAGTTTAGATATCTTTTTCATTATTGGTCTCACGTCAAATCAAACTGTTCTTGCAAGTCACCTCTGTCACATAGAATTGGAGAGAGTGACAAAATGTGTGCCGAGCTGGGAAGGCCTACAAGCTCAAAGACCCCGCAGAACTAGGTACCTGATTCTTTTGATCACAGCCTCTGCCCACATAGTTCTGTTTATCCTTGTTGATCGTTTTCCAGTTCCTTCTGTTTGCACCTTAAATAGATGGAGGAGGGAATGGTCTCCGGAAGACTAGATAGCACCATCAGAAGTGATTTGCATGTATTCTCTCTTTTTTTTTTTATTGTACAGGTTGGAAAATTAATTGAACTCCTGGCAGGAAAAGCTGGTGTCTTAGACGGCAGATTTCACTATGGAACAGCATTTGGGGGCAGTAAAGTTAAGGATGTGTGTGAAGATCTCATTCGCCACGGCTATAACTACTTAGGGAAGGACTATGTAACATCTGGCATCACTGGGTAAGAGCCTCCTGTGATTGGGGTAGAGCATAGCTTTTCCTGCTTTAAAAGCATCCTTTTTGTGTTGACTTGTTAATTCACATGTTGCATAACCTTAATGTAAGCTACCACGTGATTTTTTTTTTTTAAGAACCTGTTCCTGAAACACCAAACGGAATTTAAAAGCCAGGTTTTCCATGCAGTGAGAGGTGGTGTTTCAAAAAATGTTTGAAGGGGTTTTGGCAGAAATTTATGTGCTCTTGGGATAAGATTAGCAGCTTTAAATGGAACACAGTAGTAAAATTGTAGTATTGGAGGCAGGTGCTGGCCCACTGGGACTCTGTACACGGCTTTTGCGGATGGTGGAGTCAGTCTGGCATCGTTGGCTGATCTGCTAACTTCCTGCTGTGTTGATCAGACTGCCTTCAGAGACACGGAGTTCAAAGGAATACGAGACAGTTTCAGAACCGGACAAGGCCATATGGCCCAACACATCTGCATTTTTAAAATGTGTCTTAATCCTACCTTTCTGCTTGTTGCCATTCCCATCATATCTCTGTTCTCGCCCCCAACAGCAACATATTCAGGTCTACTAAATGGTTCCATCTGTTGGTTTTTATTCCCTTTCATAAAGTAACTTTCTTTTCAATCTTAAATCTAGTTTGCTATCCAGATTAAAGATGGCACTAATTTTTTCTTTCTTTCTGAAACTACTTTGGCTGTTTGACTTTTTTTCTGGGCCCAAAATGTTCTTTTTCTGGCTCACCAATATACTTTCAAAAAAAATTTGTTTGTCTGGATCTGCTAAGAATCTAAAGGCTGCTCTGCATCCAGTTGCCATCTCCAGATTATAGTTTTTAGTTAGTGTTCTTGAGAGCCTCTCATGCCTAACATCTGAACAGGGTTAGATTTATAAACCGTGGGTTCTGTACCCCAGTACAGAGCCTATAGAAACAGAAAGCCCAGAAAGTCCTTCCCCCATGTTGATGCATTCATAAACCACATACCACTCCTCTCCCCCCCCCCATGAATTGTTCTGTTGCTTATGGTCCTATCATCCTCCGTTGCCCCTAGTATGTTTGCTCCACTCCTCCTTGTTCTAGCCCCCTTCTTCCTCTTTGCTGCAATAGTTGCATCAAAAGTTCTTACCAGAAATTTCTGGTAAATCCTAGATACATGTCAAGAACTTGAGGAGGTTTGCCTTGCCTTGCTTGAAGTTCTAGGGTGTATAATGCGCAGAGTATAATGCTGTCCAGAGCTTTTTGCTGGTGGGACACTGCAATTGGGAATCAGGAATCTTCTTTCTGCAGTGCATCTTTCTTGTGAATCTTATGCACTGACTGGGTTGGATTCTCTGGTGTGTAGTAAGGCCCTGTGTCTGTCTGAACCTCTGCAGGTCATTTGTGTGGGATTTGGCTCTTGTCCATGTAAGTTAGCTCAGGACGTTGCTCTTGAAATGCAGAAGGAAACCAACTGGCAGAGGGAATGTGGACAATCAGGTATCTGTACAGCAAAGTAATGGGTGAAAGGTGCAAGGACAGCACACCTTGTATAATACGGCACAGAGGTCCCTGTATCAAACGCACACCCAACATATGTGTCTGATGGAAGATGGTCACAGTATATTTGCTAGTCTTTAAATTGTTACCGGACTCTTTGCTAGTTTTTCCTCCCTTTAATGTTGACTTCCTACCTGTTTAGGGAGCCCTTGGAAGCCTATATTTACTTTGGACCTGTGTACTATCAGAAGCTGAAGCACATGGTGTTGGATAAGATGCACGCAAGAGCCCGAGGACCTAGAGCAGTCCTTACCAGGTATGGCAGAAGCAACACCACAAATGTACGCTATGTAGAAGGGTGTTATTGGGTTAGGAGGGCCCTCATCTTATATGATCAGAGCGGTTTTGGGTTTTTTAGTAGTTGTACCTGGGTAGAATTTTCAAAGAACTTGGGATTCCTGCAAGTCTCTTCTGGGTGCAAAAAATTATTTTGAAACCATTGGGAGCAACATTTTTGTTGTCCTCTCAGGTTTCAGAACGCATTTCGGAGAAATGGGGTACCGTTGATATGGTACCATTGTTAATGTTTGACAGCACTCTGTGGGTATGGCTCTGTTGTGGGGAGAGAAATGTTCTGTGTCAGTGGGTCAGCGTCCCTGAGCAACTCTGCTGGTTTTGTTTAAAGACAACCCACTGAAGGCCGATCCCGTGATGGTGGCTTACGCTTGGGAGAAATGGAGCGGGACTGCTTGATAGGCTACGGCGCCAGCATGCTGTTGCTGGAAAGGCTCATGATTTCAAGCGATGCATTTGAAGTGGACGTGTGTGGCCAGTGTGGGTTGCTGGGCTACTCCGGCTGGTAAGCAGACAACTTCTTTTTAATGTTTCCTTGTGGTTTACACCAGCCTTGTCTGTGTGTGCTATATTTCAACTACTTACTTATTTGAAGAATTTATACCCCAGATTTCCCACGTGGAAGCAAATGCCCAAGGCGGCCTACGTAGGCAGGCTAGTCTAAACCACCATTTTTCAATGGTGTGGTGTTTTTTTTTACAAATTTACAGTGTTCTGTGATTCACCAAATCCTCAGTCCCAGATGTACCCTCACAGTGTGGTTCTCTCCTCTTGCTATGTGCCATTGAGCTTCATTAGGCAATCGTAAGTCATGCCTGGACAGGTCCTCAAGCTTGTACTCCATTCTTTTGTCGGCTGGCCTTCTCACACACTCCCCGGCAACTCTCCCTTGCAATGACTAATCAGCTCATCAGCACCTCTGTCCTGCCACAGTGGGTACAGCAGCTTGTCGCAGCCTGTCATTCCGTCTCCCATCCAAAAGCAACAGGTTTCTCCTGCTTATCTTCATGCATTATCTGCAGCTCAACCATCAGTCCACACCTTCTCACTGCCCCTTGACACGAACACTATAAAAGAGATGGATTCTGTTACATGGTGTCTTGCGCTCAAATGTTATTCCTGCATTTTGATCTACATTGTAGAAGATCCTTCTAATACTGAGTTGGAAGAAGGAAATGTCTTTACCATTTCTTTTAAAAAAATTTTCTTCTCAATACTGATGTAATATCTGTGTTCTTGTTACAAAGCAAATGCTCAAAGATTACTCAAGTCTTCTAGTTACAGCTTTAGTGAAGTATTTGTCAGGCCTGTAGAGCTGCTGGATTATGTCTTTACAGGACAAAAATCATTTTAAAAGGAACTGGAATCTTCCCTGTGTGCTTGGCAGAAGATTATCTACTTCTCTGGAGATCTTCCAATTCTTAGTCTGGAAGGGGGAAAAAAATCACTAAATTTTAGACAAATTAAAAGGAGATTCATAAGCTGAGCGGAGGAACTGAGACAAAGATATGACTGCATGTTTTATCCATGTTACAAATAGCTGACTTATCACAGCATTTTCAGGAGGGGGAAACCAGCTGTGTCAATGTCCTTTTCTCATCTGAGACCCAAATCGGACCACACTGAAGAAAAGGCTGGCAAAAGAACATCATGGAATGGTTCCTTTGTTCAGTTGCTTGGACTCTTGCAGAGCAAAAGTAAAGAGAGAGGATGTAATGGAGATGGGACACACACACACACACTCACTTTTTTCTCTCCAAATTTGGGGCAGAAGAATTGAGTCTTCCTTACCAGTTTTGTAGCAATTTCCCTTTTTATCTAGAGAATTCTTGTATTGTTCCAGACAGACTGGAAGGGTCTGGCTTGTATTATTTTACACAACCTGTAAAAAAAATGTGTCTTCTGTTTCGCATCTTTTGTGCAGTAGCCTTGAAACCGATTGCTCTATAAAGTTTTTTTTCTGCACAATACTTCATTTAATGGAATTCGTTTCCGTGAGAAGTGGGTGCTGGCCAAGGGCATGGATGGCTTTAAAAGGGGATTATACAAATTCACAGAGAAGGGGCTTGGTGGTGGCCACATGGAATCTCCTGGTTCAGCTGCAGCAGTAGCATGCCACTGAATGCCCGTTGCTGGAGAGTCACAGCAGGAGAGAGCGATTGGCCTTTTGTGCCTTGCTTGTGGGCTTCCCATTGAGACATCTGGTTGGCCACTGTGAGGAGCAGGATGCTTGATTGGTCTGATCCAGCAGGTGTGGTCGTCTTCTTGTTATCTGTCAACTATAAGCCCCATCCTAAACTGGACTTGCCGCGAAATTGAGGAAGGTCAGTTAAAATTCTTACTGCAGAATGGGAAAGATGTTAAACTTCTGATAGGGACGGTAAGTGAAAAGCCGCTTAGCCTACGAGAAATCTTGCGCAGGGACTAGGAAAAGGGAGGACAGAAGCAGTGGTATTGGGAAGCTGAATTCCAAGTGGGCCAGAGATTTAGGGAATAATCGGAATAGATTAGGCAGGGAATGAGGAACATGGGACTACTGCAGTGGACACCTGGATAGGTGAGGATGCTAAGTGAGAAAAAGAGCATTGGAACCACAGAGTGCCTTGAGATTGGAGATCTCTGTGCTGTTGACAGGAAGGGAGTGGGCAGTCAGAGAGGGATAGAGAAGCTGATGAACCTGAGAGGGAAGGATGCACTGCAGGAAAGGGGCGGCATTCTAACACACTGACTTCAGTTAAACAGCAAAGACTGCGGATCTTTAATCTGTATTGTAACACTGAGAGGCTGATGGTGGTGAGTCTCTGGTTCTGATTGATTGGGGCTGCCCTAATGCTACAAAGGGGAGGGAAGCTGGATTTTGCTATTGCCATTGGCTGAGTTCTGATCCAGGAAGTGGGAATCGGGCAGACGCACAGGCCCAGGCAAGGAAGAACAAAGCCAAACATGGGGCTCGGAAAGTAGCAGCTTGGAGGATGCAGAGGAACCTGGACAAGGAACAAGGCGTGATCTGGAGGGAAAGGCAGGCAAGGGAGAAAAAGAATAATGAGAGTGAATGGACAAAGAGGCAATTATTTTATTTCAATAAATATGCAAGCCACTTCTGAAAAATGTGGCTCTTCCAATGGTTTTGGGTCCTGGGCCTGTCTTAAGGGTTATCTGAAAGATATAATTACAGAGATGGACTTTGGGGATGGGAAATGCATGGAGGGAAAGGCCCAAAAATATTCCCTTGAGTGATGGCAGCAAAGGTGTTATGCCTGGGACACACCACCATGGTCAATATTAGATTGCTCGTCTTCAGTTTGGGAGGTGGCCAAATTTGCAAATGACCCCAAGCTGTTCAGGGTAGTTAAAGTCCAAGAAGATTCTGATGGACAAAAGGAGGACCTTCTTCACATGACACATAATTAGTTGGTGGAATTTATTGCCACAAGATGTGGTGATGGCTTTAAAAGAGAATTGGACAAATTCATGGAAGACAAGTGATTACTAGTGGCCGTATCTCCAGTTTTAGGGGGACAATGCCTCTGAATTACTAGTTGTAGGGAAGCAGTAGAAGTTTCTCTCCTGCTAGTGGGCTTTCCAGAGGTATCTGTGGGAAACCAAATGGCCTTTTGCCTGATCCAGTAGGGCTTTTCCTACATTCTCATAATTATGTTCAACCACTTTTCATAAGGAATGTGTAATTTCCAGTGCTGGGACTACCTTTGGGGAACTGTAAGGGGCAAAAGTATTGTTGAGAATTCTAGGCAACTTGTGCCACCATTCCAGCCCCAAGAACCCACATGTCACACCAAGGAAAATTATGCTAATGTGCCATATAAACAGATTAAAATTTAAGTCATGCAAATGTCATGCCATTTTTCAAGCAGTCAATATTTTGAATTTAACTCTTTCATAGAAATTTAAGCTCTCTCTAACTTTGGCTCTCATTTCCCCTGAAATTTGAAATAAAATACTTGTGTATGAAGACCATAAGGGCAGGCATTATATACAGCATCAGTGTATTTATCAGAAGACACAGATGGGGTGGGGGGCAGGGACTTGTGCAATGAAGCAGAGTCTATTCTGACTCCAGAATAAATTATGCGGTTCAGTATATGTGCCCATTTATGTAAAAGTTCTCGGTTTGTTTGCCTATACATTTAGTTTTGGTGGGGGAGGGCTTGGTGCAGTTTGGCAAGACAATTGAGTAATACAAGAATTCAAAGGTTAGAGGAAAGTAACTGAAGACTATAAGGAAATATAAATATATAAGATGCAAGCATCTTGTTGTCTCATGCCTCCCTGGGGCACCTGGTGGGCCGCTGTGAGATACAGGAAGCTGGACTAGATGGGCCTTTGGCCTGATCCAGCAGGGCTCTTCTTATGTTCTTATGAAAATGCCCGCAGGCATCAAATTCCAAATGGGCTCTACTCTTTGAAAATGCTAGTTCTTAGCCTTATGCAGATACTACTACTATGTTTTTGCATTCACAACCATAGAAACTAGAAACTTGATTTTAGAATAACACTTGGGTTCTCATGATAGTTTCATGGAACCCAATTCACACATTCCTTATGCTAAATGTTCAAAACACTGTTGGTTATTACTATAATAGCTTACTGTAGGAAAAGATGGCCGTTTCAAGAGCAGGGGGAAGAGGAAGCTGTTAAGGAGTGACAGCTTGTGAGTGAGTTTGTAAAACTTTCACAGAACTTGCTTACGTACTATGAGTTGCTCTGTATGAATGTTGGAAAGGCATATAAGGGATGTAATCCTGATCTCACAGTGTTGGATGGGGAACCATAACCTGTAATGAGGTTTCTTATCCCGTTATTAGGTGATTATGTGCTCTGTCTGTCAGCAGTGAGAGCCAAGCAGCCCCGTAATTGAGCAACACAATAGAAACTAGGCAATTACAGCACTTCCAAATCTCTGAGATGGTATTTGCCGGTAATTCCAGCTTTACTGAGGAATTGTTGTATAGGCAAGTTGGTTGAAGCGCATGGCTCTAAAAGCAACCTGGAAGATGCTCATTTGAGTCAGATGATAAGACCATAAGCCAGGCAATTTGCCCAAGAAATATTAATGTTGAATGATGACCAAGTGGCAGTAGGACTGAGATCCCTCAGAGAAAGGGGCAGAAGCAAGTCAATGAGGGCACTCTATAATAGTCATGCAGGTTTCGCCTTACTCCCATGATGTTAAACGAAAGCACACAATCTGTGTTCGCTAACCACAAAGCAGATCTTCTCCCTTTGTTCCCCCGCCAGCTCTTCATAGGATATATCTTCCCAAGGTTCTATGCTAGGCCAGGGATTAGGCTTCAGGATCCTGGTTGCATGCACTTCAAAGATCGGTGTACCTTCTATGCACCTGACAGTGCTCCACTTAACTGTGTACCTGCCCAGCTTTCAGGAGAGCTAGGAAATCTCTTAGTGGCTGTTCAGACTGGCATATGATTAATGTAGGTGTTCTCTACAATTGCCGCAGAACCAGGTGATAGAATGGAGTGTGCCACTTCAGGCTGCAAGCAGAGGGGGCAATCGCAGATTTTTAAACACTTCCCTGCATTAAAAAACAAAAAAAACTTTGTGCAAATTTAAAACCAGCACAATTCAGGGGTGGGCTAGAGAACCAGTTTTCCCCAGATGTGCTGATTTTTTTACTTGAAGGGAATTTTTTCCATAGGAGAACAGTCAAAAGACACACACACACACACACACACACACACACACACACACACACACACACACACAGAGAGAGAGAGAGAGAGAGAGAGAGAGAGAGAGAGAGAGAGAAGTCCACTGCTTCAGGAGAGTCTCGTGCACGTGTAGAACAGTCCTTGGACACTACTTCAATTCACAGCTTTTGACTTAACAGTAAACAAACAGAAATGTTCCTAGAAACTGGTGCATTCTGTCATAATGAAACCAAGAGCAGCTGAATTAGTGGGCTGTTGTCTTTGCTTTTTCAACAAGCATTCTCTGGAAAACCTATTAGTTGTACTTTTTTTTTTTACATATTGTTGACTGGCCTCTCAGCTCCAGCAAGTACAGGTTTGGCCATTCATTCGGCTCACAAATTAAATTGAGGGAGAATCCTATTCTTCACCCCTAAATTGGAGTGCCACAATTAACAGTTCTGTGCCACTGACGGAGGGTTTCCTTGGTAATACAAGGCTGCAAATGAGACTCGGGTAGCGGTTAGGGCAGCCGCTAGCTTGTCCAAGGAGCCCTTGCATTCAGTATTTACAACAGGTTGATCAGCCGTGGAAGCGGGGTGGGAGGAGAAGGGGGTGCATTTTCCAAACTGATCCTTCTGCTTTGATTGGAAGTGGCCTAACACAAGATCCATCTTGCCTGTTTAATGTCAGTGTTCGAAATAAATTCTGCAGAGAGCCAAAGGGGCTCCTTGCCTCATCGATGGTGTAATTGGGACCCCAATTCAATGTGTCAGTGTTTGGTTGCCGTGTTTCTGCCCATTCAATTTTACCTAAGTAGGTGGAGGTGCTTTCGCGTGCTTATATTCTATCTGAAGCCGTTTGACTGTTTGCTTGACTTTTCTTGGAGGGGTGCATTCTAAAGGCATAAGGACACGGTTAGCAGTCATTTCATCCAACTGCAACAGAGGAAGAGGTTAGGTAGGGTGGGCCTGGCCCAACTGCTTTATGGGGCTAACTGCACTTTGATCCATGTCCTACTTGCTGTCTCTACACTGATCATTCCACCCGGCTGTTACGTAGCTTGAAAGTTTTGGTACCTTATTTTCTTTTTCCCTAATCCTTTTCTCTTTTGTATATTCTGTTTATTGTAAACTAACAAGTCAAGGCCTCTCTCTCTCTCTCTCTCTTCATCTTTGTACAGTGGAGGGGTGGTGTGACCCAGAACATTGCTCTGTGCCACCTCAAGTCCGCCCTTGCCACTTCTGCACGTCCTTTACATGTTGTTTGCATGGTTTTTGCAAATCTAGGACTTCAGGTGCGTTTTTTTTAAAGGGACCAAGAAGAAGCTCCTTTGTTTGTGCAGTCTGTATAAATAAAGCTGGAAGTCTCAGACTTCCATGTTTTAAGGAATGAAAGAACATATGCCTGCTGGATCAGGCCAAGGGCCCAACTAGTCCAGCTTCCTGTATCTCACGGTGGCACACCAAATGCCTCATGGATCACACGTGACAACAAGATGCCTCTATCCTGTTACCACTCCCTTGCATCTGATATTTGGATTGCATCCCTAAAACCCGGATATTGCATATAGTCATCATGGCTTGCAGCCTGTGATGGACTTTGATTCAATAAACCGGTCCAATCCCCGTTTAAAGAAATCTAGGCCAGACACCATCACTTTTAAAGGAGTTGATGTTTTACCATTTTTGCAAAAGAAAGCATGTCTGCATTGTGGGCCCAATTTAGTCTGTGAACTGTAACTGTCATTGAAGCCGTATTCCAGCCTTGGATGTGTGCTGCCTTTTCCCCCCGCTGTGGAATCATATACTGATCTTGTGCAATCCCTTCTTTTTAGGTGTCACTACTGCAAGTCTTCGTGTCACGTATCATCCCTGCGTATACCCTACGCCTGTAAGCTTTTATTTCAGGAACTTCAGTCTATGAACATTATACCCAGATTAAAACTCGCCAAGTATAATGAATAGCTGATCGAGGAGCAAGGAGGTAGAACAACAAGCAAGAACATAATCGGAAGGAGTTCTGCATGACAACAGAAGTGCTAAATCCAAACAGGTCTCTTGTTCCTTATTGGTTTTTCCTTCCCTCTTTGACCGGGAGATAACGTTCAAGAGAGCGTTGGCAGCAGTTATTGTAAGAACTTGACCTGAATTCATCTATGGCAGTATTCTACACATTTCATTTACTGAGGCACTGTTACTGTAAAATCAGTCTGCCTTATAATCTATAGAACCCCTGTGGATCCACCATTCTAAAGCATCCCTTATCAACAAACCACTTTACAATGTACATAAATTTAGAGCAGTACGTGGTCCTGAAATCAGTGAGGTTTAACGGGAAAGTACTGCAGGGTTTTACCTTGTGAGTTTGACTGAAGCCTCAGTTTGATTAAATGCTGTTAGGCTAAACTTCTGCCCTAAGTTTGTTTTTTCAGTTGTATTGACCAGAAATGGAAAAATGAATAAAAATGTTTATTTTCCTGGAGTTTGTATTCATTTGATGTAGGGCTGATTTAAGCTACTGTGGTGTGGTATAGCAGCATAGAGTCCTAAATAAAATATTTTTAAATTGTTGTAAATATGTTTCCCAATTGAGGGTGGGATGTTCTGGAATGAGCACTGAAAAATTTAATTTTGATTAATCTCGGCCACAGAAGTATATAATGCAGTGTTTCTCAACCAATGGTATGCATGTCACTGGTGGGACTTGAACTATTGGCAGTGATTTGCAGCTGCTCTGACCTTGGCCAAGTTGAGCATGAGAATGATTTTGCTTTCCCTTTATGGCCAACAGGTCAAGAAACTGATTTTAATGATGCCAGCACAAGTACTTCAATAATATTTTTGTCACCCCCATTCTATTCACATTCCTAAAATACGATAAGTCATTAATCACGATGATACAGGTCGGTCCTCTTTATCTGAAGACTTGACTAACCACGGGTTCCAAACTTGTCCCTTCCAGACACAACTGAAGGTGTCCTCCAATCGTGCGAAGGGAATTCTGGGGCACGGGGAAGCCAAGCATGACCTCCCTGCATCTCAGAACACCTGTGGGAGGCATCTGAGGACACACCTTGCATCTTGGAGGGCTTGCCCAGGGCCTCTAAGATGCACTTCCAGTTTTGCTGAAGACTGGAACTCCCTTAGGTGTTTTGAGATACGAGGTGGTCACGCATCACCTCCCTGCACCTCGGAACAATTCAATTATCTGCAGATTTCAGCATCCACAGGGGTTCCAGGAATGGAAGCCCTGCGGATTCCAAGGCATGGGTGTGTAATTTTTTTCACTAAATTATTCAGGGCCCAATCCTATCCAACTTTCCAGCACTGGTGTAGCAATGCCAATGAGATGCTTGCTGCATTCTGCGGTGGAGGGACGGTCACTGAGGTCTCCTCAATGTAAGGGAACATTTGTTCTCTTACCTCCTGGCTGCATTATGGCTGCCTCAGTGCTGGCAAGTTGGAAAGGATGGGCTTTTAAATTATTTACCCCTGATAGGAATTTTAGGTATTGGTTGCTTATACTTAAGATAATTAAAACATGAGAAGACAAAAGGGTGAGAAACGCTGATCTAATGCAACTCTTCTTTGAACATAGTCTAAATTGTTAACAAAACGTTTCAGAGGAAAGGCATTGGGTTGGACTAGATGACCTTCCAACTCTATGATTCTATGAAATCAGACTAACCATAAGAAGAGGGGACAGTTTTATAAATAGTAATGGGCATCACAGAAAGTGAATACAGGCATGCCCCAGTATCCACTGATTTGGTTTCCATGGTTTCAGTTATCCACTGATACCATGGATACTGGGACGCCTATTAAAGATATATTAAACAAATTTTTTTTTACCTTGTTGCAGCAAAGCCACTGATCTTTAAAAAGGTGTCCCCAGTATCCATAGTTTCACGTATCCACGATGGGATCCAGAACGGAACCCTAGCGGATATCGGGGCATGCCCGTATAAATCAGCCATCTCACCAGGCTAAATCAACCCATTAATCAGCTGAATTAATTCAACAGAGCGGCTGAATTTCTGTCTAATGACTTTTCTTTAATGGTGGATCAAGATTCAACGGTCTGAGGGATGTTTCATGGCCTGCGGTCTTCACACAATGAGAGGTGGGAAGCAACATTGGCCACAGAAGTTCTTGTTCCCCTTCCAGCTTCTTTATCATTTTGCACTGCAGTGTCCAGGCAAGGCTGTTACCAGAAATGCTATTCAGTGTGAAGGTCACTACTCTGTTAGTCCAGCTGAGATGCTGAATGCATTCCATGTCCCATCCTAGCCAAAGCCTTACTTTGTTGCTAGAAGCGATATCCACCTTATAAATTATTTTCAAAAGTGCAAACCTTAGTTCTCAAGGAGACTTTTTATTAGTCTGGAATATTGCACAACCATAAAGAGATGGTCAGCATTCCTGAATTTAAGATACTATAAATGTTGAGGAGTAACAAAAGGTAAGGGTAGAGTGGTGCTTATAGTAAAATTTCCACCTCCTCAAACTGAGAATATGCAGGAGTAACTAAAAGTTATCAGTGAAAAATCTACCTACCTCCTCTCCCCTTCTACCACAAGGCTACAAACTTGTTTATAAACTTCTTGCGGATTTAAACTGGAAAGTTGTGTGTAAGCTTTCCTCGCAGTGTCCTAAGAGGCGGAATGCCTACCTCCAACTAAATGCAGTTATCTGCGTAGGACATGGCAGGAAAACAACTTAGGAAAGAGAGCACAAGGGCCTTCCTTTTCTACACTGTTGCAAGGCTGGCAGACAATGTATAAGGTAAAGGTTTCCCCACGACCGAATGGTCTAGTCGTGACCGACTGTAGGGGGTGGTGCTCATCTCCGTTTCTAAGCCTGTAGAGCCGGCGTTTGTCCGAGGACAAGCTTCCATAGTCATGGAAGTCAAGCTTCCCACCGAAATGGTACCTATTTATCCACTTGCATTTTTTTTAGGTGCTTTCGAACTGCTAGGTTGGCAGGAGCTGAGACAAGCAATGGGAGCTCACTCCATCGCGCAGTCTTGAACTCCCAACCCTCCGGTCAGAAAGCCCAGCAACAGCAATTTAACCCATTGCACCACCACGTCCCTTGTAGACAATATATACATGTCATCAAATGCAAAGTTTTCATTTTGTTGATGATATTCTGTGTATGTATTTTATATCATTAAAAAAAGAAAGAATGGACACATTGACAACACTATATATTTCTCAAAGCATCAGCCTTCCTGAAAACAATGTTTACACCTAGATAGTGTTTCTCATAGTGTGGGTTGGGATCCACTTGGTTGGTCGCGACCTGATGTCAGGTGGGTCGTGGAAAGCTGGGAGCAGCCATCTTGGAAGCTGCAGAGTTTACTTTTGTTATATTCCTTTTGTGAGTGTTAACACTTTCAATTTTCAAGTGAGGGTTTCTTTTTCAAACAAATTGTTTTTAGTTCAGCATTTTTACATAATATTTCGTCCTAATCTTGCTTTCTGTCAGGAGTGTTTCATGGTTGTACAATTACTGCAGTCCAAGAATGGCAAGTTGCATTTCAGTTGTCAATTTATTATGTTACGATGACAGCACTTCTTGCTTGATGATGTCACTTCTGGCCATGACATAACTTCAAGGCTAATGGCATCACTTTCAGTAAGTCCAAACACGAGTGCCATTCTAAGAAGTGGGTCCTGGTCTAAAAGATTTGTGAACTATTGGTCTAGCTACTCTGGAATTGCAAAGAATTAAATGCATCAGGAAGCCAACTTCTTCCCATTGCTGTATTACTGTGGACAATTCTGCATTTATTTGTCTTTACAAATGGGCACAATTACAAAGTACTGTACAGAATAAAATAGTAAACACCCCCCCTACCCAAATATCCATGTTTCCCAAGCCAGGGAGTTTCATATACTCCATTGTACAGGATCACTGGCAGTCCCCAGCACTTTGGTCCCACTGGAGATCAAGTACATGATGTCCCCAGCCTCTCAAACAAATGATAATTGGCATGTCACACCGCCTTCTTCAGGCCTGGAAGGTTCCACTTCCAGGTTAATGACATCACTTCCGGTGGGTCCCGAGTGCCATTCTAAAAAGTGGATCACAGTCTAAAATGTTTGAGAACCACTGACTTATAACATTATTTTCATTTCATTTATAGTTGTAGTCTGTCAACTGAATTTGTATACCACTTTTCTTTGTATAAAAACACCAACAGCAGTTTACAGCAAATAAAATGACACAACACATCTATTTATATAAAGGAGAACGTGTGTGTGTGTGTGTGTGTGTGTGTTCCGCATACTCTCCGCAACGCCTGGAGCGATGCGCACCAAACTCGGCATGGGCATGCCTTGCGGCCTGGCGACAAACACTGCGGGGGCACGACCCCCCTGGCGCCCCCCAGGGGTGGGGGTGCGCAAGGGTGCCACGTAAAAATGACCGAAAACGGCCGGTATTGGTGTCAAATCCGTAGTTTCTGGGGGCGCCAAGATGAGCGGCAACTCTCCCAACGCTATTGGAGTCCGGGTTCGGCCCCCGTCGGCATGGGAGGTGAGAAGGGGTGTGAAATAAAATGTCCGCCATGACCCGCTGGAACGCCTGGAGCGATTGACACCAAACTTGGTACACATATGCGTTACAGTCTGGCGACAAATACTGGGGGGGTATGACACCCCTAGCACCCTAGGGGTGGGGGTGCAAAGGGGGTGCCATGTAAAAATACTCAAAAACGGCCAACATTAGTGTCAAATCCATAGTTTCCGGCGTTGCCTAGAAGCTTGGGATAATTTGTTGCCCGGGCAACGCCGGGTAACAAAAAGCTAGTTTTAAATAAACATCCACGTTGTTCTAATACAGGTAATCCTTTCACAATTCATACTAAAATGTAGCAAAACGATACAATTTGAAAGATCACAATACCTCAGCTCAGAATTGCCAAACCATAAAATGTGGAACCAGTCAGTCTATTGGTTCCTGACGTTTTTCCTCCAACAGCTCAGGGTGGCACCTCCTGCTTTTGTCCTTGCAACAACCCTGTGAGGTAGGTCAGGCTGAAAATGAACGATGGCCCTAAGGTCGCCCAGTAAGTTTCATGAATGCATGGGGAGTTGAACCAGCCCTAATCACAACACCTCACACAGAATGGACTTACAATGTTTATAGACCTGAGACATGAAGTGATCTATCTCAAGCATCTGCCCCAAAGAAGGTATCTTATACTTAACACATAAAATCCCCTCAAATAGCCGTTTCCTTCCAAAAAGCACCTCCTCCATGTCTTCTGGGTTCTCCAGAGAAGGTGGAGGTGCTGGTGGCACAGGCTGCTTCATGATGTGGGATCCCCCACAGGAAAGGAAATGGGGGCAGCTGCCCCACTGCTAAGCAGCTGCCACCAGCTCTGCCTCCTCCTCATGGTGAACCCAGAAGTGATGTCATATTGTCATGTGATGTCACTGCCGCGGGCACCTGGGCACCTCGGTTACTCCTCTGAACACCAACACCAACCAACCGCCACAACATTACCCCATATCTGCTCAAGCCCTGCCATTAAAAGCCAATCAGACAGAAATGTCACGAAGGCCTTCCAGTGCTGCCACTGACCCCTGGCCAACACCAGAACCTCTTCCTCCCCCTCCCAAGCATCAGTTCTCTAGGCGACAAGCGGCGTCCCCCTGTGTGTTCCTGAGCCTCTAGTGGATCACAGAGGGAAGCTTTGCAGGATTCCACCAATCAGCTCAAGGTGCACCATCCAGCTTTTTTCCCCCTGCTTCTGGCTCTTGGGGGATGTTAATGCAATAGGAGCCACTGGCACCAGAAACGTTTCCTTGCACCTTGATCTCAGGTGTTTTCAATTTCCTCCCCCATATGAGATGCTACTTCTGTTTTGGAAGCACCTTGTTCATCCCCGGAATTTATAATCCAGACACCCCCTCCAGGCCTTTTTTCTATTCCAGTTTTCCTACTTAACTTTGCCCTTTTATTTAGGACTTTGATCTGCAGAGTGTCCTGGGCCCTCCCGCACTCACCCAGGAAAGGAGTCCAGCCTGCCCTCAAATAACAGCAAAGTTCTCAAACGCCTGTGCAGCAAACTTGCTAGGAAAATACCCAAGTCCCTCTGAGGATGTTCAGATGCTGTGGATGAAAGTGGAGCGTTGTTTTTTTTAATGGGTGGGAAGTTGCTGGCTTGTGTTTTTGCACCGTAAGCGGGAAAATAAGGAAAGGACAGGAGAGAGGGAGCCTGTGTGTGTGTGTGTGTGTGTGTGTGTGTGTGTGTGTGTGTGTTGGGGGGTGAGTTTAAAGCACGCTGGCTCTGTCCATGGTCAAAGTAATTCAGCCGTAATCCCCTTTTCTCTTCCTCTCCTGGAGTTCTATTCATATTCTAATCACAGCTTTTCCTTCTCTAAACCAGCCACTTTATCAGAGCCTTTGCTTTGCTTTGCTCAGCTACTTCCCCTTGCAGCACACAGAGCCGCCTTCAGCAGAAACACAACTTTCTCCCACTTTCGACTCCCTCTTTTTTCCCCTTGCACACATCTGCCCCGATGATGATTCCCAAGACTCCTGCAAATGTTATCTTGGAAATCTGCAGGTGATTTGAAACCCTTCTGCTCCTAACTACCCCCTTTTTCACGCCACCCTTGCCTTCTCTGGAGAATGAGGCTGCAATGGTAACCGCACTTACCTGGGAGTAAGCGCTATTGACTATAATGGGACTTGCGTCTGAGAAGACACACATAGGATTGGGCTCCTGGCATCCTTAACCTTCTCATTTTCCCTATCATCTGCCATTTGGTCTGTCTTCCTCTGACAACCAAAGAAGGAAAGCAATTTTTCTTTAGTTAACAAAGAAATACAAAAATAAATACAGTAGAGACACAGGCCAGGAAATACCAGGAACTAAATGAATAATCAAAATGTGGATATATATATAGAGAGAGAGACGAATAAACAGACTCTTTTGCTGATGGCTCGCAGCATCTTCACATGTTACACTGTAGTAAATTCGGACTGGCCACCCAGAGAAGAAGCTGCAGCCAACCTGACACCCTCCAAGTGTGCCCGAATGATATTTGGGTGGGTGAATCCAGTCGTGGTGTCCACACTTTGCCTTTGGGGTGTGCACCAGAGAACACAGTGTGTGAAGGAGCGCGGGAGGGTGCACACGACCCCAGCCTCCTTCCCTCTGCAAGAGTTTTCAAGGGGTTGCCTCAACTTTATGAATCGCCCCCCCCCCCCAGGATGGGCTGGAGGAAGAGGTCTAACCTGCGACTTTACACAGGCCCCGAATAGCGCCCTGCCTGGCGAAGCCCATTTTGATCTCAGGCTGTAATGAGCCCAAAGCTGGATGGTGGGTGATGGGGGAAGGCAGGAAGGAGGGAGGCGGGGGAGGGCAGGGGGGAGGGGGGGTCTGTGGAACTTTCAGCAAGACAAACGCTCCCTAATGGCAGGCGGGGAGGGGGGCCGCCGAGAGTGTTGGGCTTGCGTAGCTCTGAAGCCCCCCTTCCTGGAGGAGAGCTTTTCTTATTCAAAACAGTGGCACAATGGGGTTCACATTGAGCCTTGCCACATCCCCATCTGACTAGCAGCCATTCATCAGGCTGGCCGGCCTATCAATGACATTTCTCCCATCAGGGCTCCTATAAAATGACGCTTTTTCCCATGAAACATCCGCAAACATTTTGACGGCTCTGGCGTTGCCCTGCTGGATTTACTGAGGACTCTCTCTCTCTCTCTCTCTCTCTCTCTCTCTCTGCTCCCCCCCCCCCTTTTCCCCTTAACCCCCCCCCCCCGCCAGCCAGCCCTAAGACCCACATCCCCGCTTCCTCCTCCTCTCCCTCTTTCTTCTGCCCGCACCTCTCCGAGCAAGGGGACCCCCACCACCCCCTCAGGACTTTGGGGGCGCCTGCACCGTCCATGGGAGCAGCATGCATTGTGGGTTGCTGGAGGAACCTGACATGGATTCCACAGGTCAGTCCCGGCCCTTCGGGGACGCAGCGAGCGAGCGTGCGAGAGGCCGAGGCCTGGGCCCTTCGGCTGAGCTGCGGCGGGCACTGCGGGGGAGCCCGGCCCGCGGGCTGCTCTCGTGGGCACGTCGGGGTTGTGGTCAGCCCGGCCCCTGCACCGAGGGGACCCGCGGACGGCCCGATCCTTGCGCGCGGCCGGACTTCGAGGGCTGGGGCTGCCCTCTCCAGAGCTGCCCCAATTCGGGGGGGGGGACGGACTCCGCTGCGGTTCGGACCTGCCGGCCTCGAGGGGAGCCCGCGGGCAGCAGCGGAGCGGGGCAAACTTGGGGGCGCTCCGACGGACCTGGGAGGGGGCGCGGAAGATCAGTGCGGGGGGAGCCTCGCGGGCCGCGGGCACTGCGTGACAGAGGGGGCGGCTGAGCTGGGCTCTGAGCCGCTGCCCGTGGGGCCGACCCCCCTCTTGGGCCCAAGTGGGGCTGGACGTGCCAGCGCCGGGTATGCCGTCGGGGTGGCTCCGGAGCTCAGCTGGCCGCGGCTGCTGTCCTGCCGGGCTTTGCGTCGCAGCAGCAGGTCTGGCCGAGCAGGTGTCTCCTGCAGCGGCAGCCGGGGCCGTCCCTGGGCCGCCACGTCCAACTCCCACCGCGGAGGCGAGCGAGCCCCGTCGCCCTGGAAGCCGGTCCCGCGCATCCCCTGCGAGGCTGGGCCTGACTTCAGAGTCGCGGAGGCTGCGGGCTGCAGCCTGGACCAGCCCACGCCCGTCCCTAGCCTGCCACCCGCGTCCTCTCTCTGCTTTGGATGCTGCTGGGCGGGGGGGGGGATGACCCGTTTCAGGGTCATCCCCACTGCCCAGAAGCGCTGCGTGTCGGCGATGATGCTGGCCGCTGCCGCGAGACTCCAGCTCCGCAGCCTGCAGCATCTGGCACGGGGGCAACCGCGAGTTGCCCCCAAGGGGCTGCAAGCGAGGCGGAGCGACCGGGCGGCGCGTGGATCAGCTCTGAGCAGGTGCAGCAGCCCGGCAAAGAGGCGGCCGCGCCGCGATCGCCTCTTGCCTTCGCCTTGAGAGAGTTGCCCCGGGAGCGGTGTTGCTGCCCCCCTTTCCGTGGCCATCCGAGGGAGTGCCCTGGGGTAGCTTACTCCCGGGGGAGCGCATCACTGGGACTGCTCTGCAGTAAGTGTCTCTGAAGGATCGCAGCTTCCAAGTGGCGCTGAAGTTGGGTCCAACAACATGAACTTTTTGAGAGAGGGAGAGAGAGAGAGAGAGAGAGGCTGACTGGTGGCTCTCTAAAAAATTCTCGAGATGGCTCTCTAGAAAACGTGGCTTCTTTGGAGACCTTGAAGGTCCGCCCTGCTGGCTGCGGGGTCAAGTGAAACTTCAGCAGTGAAGCCGGAGGCGAGGGATCGGGCCCCAAGCGATTCGCACGCGTCAGAAGTGCCCGCGGCCGGCAACCAAAAGCCGCCCCGAGGCTTTCGAGAGAGTTTTGGCCCGCTCTGGTCGGTTCCAGTGAGGGAGCCTTAACGGGGCGGCGGAACTCTTGAAAAGAGGCGCGAGGGACTTCCTTCTGCCACAGCCAAAAGGGCAGGTTTTCTATTCCATTCTGTTCTGTTCTTGCGGATGCGGTTCAAGAACCGAACACGAGGCATAGCAGGAGTTGGGGACCTCCTGAGCGCGCGGCGCTCCTTCGCTGGCTGTTGCTATACTAGCCGTGTGGATTCGACTCGGTGACATTTCGGAGATCGGAAGGCCTGAAATCGGGTTCAGCCAGCGGTGGAAACAGACCCGTGATGGAGGCTAATTTGGCCACTCGCTGAACTGGCGGGCGGGGAGGAATCGGCGTTAGGTCACTTTTTTTGGGAGTGGGGGCGCCCTTCTGTTGTCTCGTTGCAACTTTCAAAATTGCGCCCCCGGTTTTCTTCCGACTGTTCGCCCGGCGAAACAAACGCAACAGGCGACATTCGAAATAGCGGCAGTCTTGGGCCGGGAAACCCAAAAGAGAGAGAGAGCGAGAGAGCGAGCGAGAGAGGCGCGTGCGTATACAGTGCTTACATAGCCACACGCGCATGTATGTGGCCGGGTGCATCGAGGGACGTTTTTCTCGACCCTTCCCAGCTCCCCGGAGCCCCCCAGGGTCGGGCTGGGGCTCCCCTGCCGGCGCCCTGCCCCGGCGGCTCCCACTGAAGGGCCTTCCTTCCTCGGTCCCGGATTCCTCCCTCCCGAGCCCCTCAAGGGCGACGGGGCTGCCGAGCCAGCCAAGCCGGCCCGAGGATCGGCGGCGGCGGGATTGATTAAGATGATATTAATCGGAAGGCGCTTTCGTCTTGCTCAGCAGATGGCGGGGAAAGTGGCGCTTTTGCCGGGGCCCCATTCAGGCACCTTCGCCTCCTTTTCAGAGGACTTAATCCAATTAGGCTTTCTTCGGAGTTTCAGTTGTTATGTAAAGAGTCCCTTTGCGCTGGGGGAGAAATATGGCTTCATCGGCAGCCAAGGGGGGAGACGACGCAGGCTCGTTTTAATTTTTCATGGCCACTCACGCCCTTTCTTGAACCGCTTAATGAGGAAATCAGCGGGAATGATCGCGTCGCTCAGATCCACGTTGGAGAACAGTACAGGAGAACTGAAATGTTTAAAATCACTTGAGTATGAAAACTCGGTCATCTGTACGCGGATGGGAAGCGTTTTTCATTCAGACAACCTTTCTGAAAACCCATTCTTCAATAACATATTTGTATTGCCAAGACACGGACACGTTTAAACAAATAAAAAAAATGCTGTGTGCCTGTGTGGTATGTGTGTAAAATTAGACAAGGATGCAACAGGTTGATCCTTAGAATGAAGGGCGGTTTGCCAAGCCCAAATGGATCATGGGCTTTTTTGAAACTGGATGAAATCACACACACACACACACACACAGAGAGAGAGAGAGAGAGAGCATCATTATTCTTGCTTTCATTTTTAGTAATGGCTTTTCTTTTTTTTTAAGGGTACACATTTAAAATGTGGGGAGCATCAACCCCACATGCTCAGACAGGTCCCTAAGTTAAATCTGGGCCAAAGAAATTATGGGAAAAGGATAGGAGGGCCCCTTTTTTCTGTCGAGCAGCGGGGAGCTGGGAGCGGAAAACTAATTGAAATCGGCCAGTGGCTGGTGGCCCTGGCTGGCCTGCAATACTTCTGAAGCTGTTCTCTAAGAGCCAGAAGCAAAAGGACAGTAGAGGCCTCTGATTCCTTACCTATCTGTCTTTGAAAGCCAGGGAGCAAGGGATTCAGCCGCAGCACCTCTTTTTCTAAATGCTGGACTCCGTTATGGAACATAGGAGCTGAAATCAAAGTATTTCTGCCTGTGCGCTGTGAACTTCTCAAAAAATCCAGCCCTGATGTCTATGATTAGGGGCTGGAACTTCCAGGAAGATAGACCTATGTTTTGAAGCCTGAACCACTGCTCTGGTCGGAGGCTGGGGGTGATGAAGACCTTGGGGGACACATTTTATTTTGTTTTCTCGGTTTCCCGTACCCCCTCCCAAGTCCTACTGAGGAAGCTAGAAACTTTGCAGAGCGGGACAAACTCCCAGGCTGGCGATGGCTGTGACCAGTCATTTACTGACTTTCTAACTGGGGAGAAGATGCCTTCTGTGCCATTCAGAAAACACGTCTTCTCAAACCTCTTTGCTTTAATTGTACAATGACAAAATGAATGGAAAATGAGGTGTGTGTGTGTGGGGGGGGAGCCGTTTGTGGCCTTAATTAGTGAGTTGGTCCCTCTCCCCAAGGAGAAAATCATGCTCATTTATTATTATTATTATTATTATTATTATTATTATTATTATTATTATTA
>JAJKFI010000060.1:6099838-6110373 GCA_029204185.1 Lerista edwardsae | reverse complement strand
GTGTGTGTGTGTGTGTGTGTGTGTGTGTGTGTGTGTGTGTGTGTGCGCGCGCGCGCGTGCGTAATCCCTACCAATTTTCCAGCACTGGCATAGTTGTGCCAATGGAGTTTGTGTTGCACCCTGCAGTTGCAGGGCAGTTACAGAGGCCTCCTCAAGGTTTGTTCCCTTACCTTGGAGCTGCTGGAAAGTTGGTTAGGATTAGTGAGTGAGTGCGTGAGTGAGTAGAACTCTGATGCCTTTGGACCTGGAATCCCTTCCTGCTAACTGCAGATGTCTGGATAATTTGTTCCTGAGCTTAGGACCACACCTTCCCAACAAATGGCAGAAGAGATTGCATGAATGACATGAGCTTCTTTTTTCATGCATTCTGCAACTATGCAAAACAGGAATTAAAAAAATGAGGCAATGCCTCCATAGGATACACAGGGTGGAAAAATGTATTGAAGGCTAGCATATGGCCAATGACAATTGCCTTCTTCCTTGCCTCTGCCATGAAACCTCTAGATCTCCTTAGGCAACCCCTTAGGGGGGTAATAGGTAAGGGTGACATCAAGAGCATAAATGTGAAGTGCTTTGTTGCCCTCCTATTTGGTTCCTAGTTTCCTTAGTGCTGTGCTTCCACCACCACCCCGGCAGAATGGGACTGTGCATCTCCCTCATGGTGAAACAAGTGAGTTTCAGATGTGTGGGATTCACTAAACTTGTCATGGTGGAACTGTGCAAGTCCTTGCCTCCCCTATTCCACTAGGAGTACAAAAAGAGAAAGTTGCGCATGAGGTGGGCCCTGAGTGTGATTCAACTTGTGAAGGAAAATTTCATGCAGAATGCAATGAAACAAACCAGAGCATAATATCTTTACTCTGTCAAACATTATGGCCCAAAAAACAGAAAGCGAAGATACAACGGTCATGTGTAAACACTGTGGTTTCTTAAAATCATGGTTTTTAGGAATACTACCATAGTGTTATATATAATTGGAAAGGTAATTTCATGCAGAATCCAATGAAACAAACCAGATTGTAATATCTTTACTCCATCAAATGTTATAGCAAAAAACAAACAAACCCAGAAAATGAAAATATAACTTTGATGTCACTTCCTGTTGTGACATCACTTCCAGGGCATCTTTTTGCCCTCTGCACCAGGCTACGCTAAAAAATCTGACAAGGCTTATGGTAGTAGGTAAGTCAGGGTGATGTTAGATCTCTCCAGTGGTGTCATTCAAATGATTTAGGAACAGGAACTCACTTTTGATTGGCACTTGTCGGGAACCCGGAACCAGCCACGGAGCCCGTTAGGATCTGGAATGCCCGTTCTGGTCCGTTCCCCCTGAATGACATCACTGGATCTCTCCCAAGACCTCCCTACACCCTGATCTTCTAAAAGAATTTGAACGACTTGTGGTGGAGCAATGACGTGAATTGTCCCCAACTCCTATGCTTGGCCGTGAATCAGAGCGCCTCAGTGCTGCTGCGCGTTCCCTCACAGACAGAGAAAAGTTTGCAGGGAAGCGTAAGTATTAGCAGGTTTCCATAGCCACAGCCTTCCTTCTGCTAGTGACATCTCCATGGTGACTGCAAGGAGCTGTGTTGGAGAGGGGGCACAAGGAAACAGCTGCTTGTAATTGTGGGAGGGAAGAAAGCAAAATATTATGAGTTTGCAGTTGTGCTTTAAACAGGGATTGGAAGCAGGGGGCACAGGAGAGTGGCTCTGAGCCCACAACAAAGGGGGAAGGAGGGGGTGGACTGAGCAAAGATCCAATGGAGCATGCGTGTCCCCCCTTCCCGGACAATGCAGGAGCCCCTGCCGCTAGCTGTGAAATAAAACCGTCCAGAAGAGAAGAGAAGAAACCCTGCTGAACAGCTCCCAACAAATCATTCTTAATCACTCATTAACAATCCTGTCCAAACAAACTTGCTGGGGGGGGGGGAAACTGGCATCCAGAGCCATCATTCCTCTGGCCACCTTGGAGAGCCAGATTCACTCTGGACAAATGATAACTGGTGCTGCTCATTTCTTTTCATTCATTCCCATGGCTCATGGTGGACATTCCAACGCTCCTGACACTGAAGCATGTACAGCGTCTTCAAAATACTCATGACCGTTTATCAGGTAACCCTGAAAGGCACTGGAAAAGGGCAGATTGACGGGACAAAGTAAACACTCTTAGGTGCACTTAAAATGAGCCATGCTCATTACTTACCGAGGACACAATCCTAACTAAACCCACTTTCCAGCACCTGGGCTGAGGGCAAAGCCGATCTGAGGTGAGGGAACACACACTCCCTTCAGGAGGCTTCCGTGACTGCCCCCCCCCCACAACTGCAGGATGCAGCACATGCCCCATTGGCATAGCTACGTCAGTGCTGGAAAGTGGGTCAGGATTGTGCCTTAAGGCATTCTGTGGCAAGGTTGGTCTTAATGGACTGAACATACTTTGGAGATGTCTGAATTTCTAATTTTGGTGTAAGATAGACAAGATTCACTCGAAACCTTATAGCTGGCTTGTTATTGTATATGTCAGGGGTGGCCAAATTTACTTAAACGAAGAGCCACATACAGGCTGCAGTCCTATCCAATGACAATTTCCTTTCCCAGTCCTTTCCTGGGAGCATGTCTCAGGGCCTGATCCTAATGCTCATATTGACGACTGTACATATGTACAGCCATCAACTGTGGAGGCTGCGGCTTTCCTTAAGGGAAGGGGATGAACATCTAGTGGAGACTCCAGTGGCTATTGCGGGATTCAGCGGTAGCCATTTTGCTACCGCTGCTCCTAAGGGGGCCAGGCAGCTCAGGATTGGGCTGCCCCTAAATACAGTAGGGCTTACTTTTTCGGAGACATGGATAGGATTGTGCTCAAGTCTGTCTGAAACATTTTTTCTTGCTTGTATTAAGTCCATATTGCCATCGTTTTTAAGAGCTCTCTTTAGTACAATATTGTGTTCCTTACCACAGCCTTACCATGTATTACCACAGGAAACATGTAGCGTCTCTACTTTCTCCAAATGTTGGATGCAGTAATCTCTGAAACTGAGCTGCTGCAGTTTAAACACAACTGAAAGACTTGCCTTTAAGATAATATTTCTGGAGTGTAGTGATAAAAACGTTATGTCTTACCTAGGATGGTGATGGTGGCAGTGGGGTTCACTGAAATCCTGGCTGCTGGGGACTGAAAGACGTTGCTAGGACTGGGGCAAAGAAGGGACAAGATCTTTGGGTCATGTGGGTGAGGGGAGAGTGGTTCCTGAACTAGGTCACTGAGTGAGAGGAGAGAGGGTTAAGAAGCCACCTGTTCAACTCCCACCTGGGCAGCCTGTGTCCTTGGGCACCAGGGTTAAAAGGCTGGTGGAACAAGGATGCCTTACCTGGCAGCAGAAAACTGTTGGAGGGAGAATACCTCATTTGGATGGAAATTCCATAACCAGGGCTCTTGCCTGCGTCCCAACCAAACCCACATCAGATGCTGATGAGAGCTGCTCCAGCAGATCACCTACTCAGCTATAAAATTAGCAAATTCACAAGTTGCACTAAGTGGCCAGAAGATAGATCAGGATTTAATGGTTGATCTCTGGGCAACTTACAATAGATTGGCAAAGATTTCTGACTCGGTGGGAGCATGGCAAGTGAAAGCATTTCCAGGCCTGCCTTTGTGCTAACCAGGTATCTCTCAGCCCCAGTGCGCCACACGTATAGAATAGGAGAAAGAATTGTGTGCCTTGTATGTTTTCATCATGCTCTGCGGTTCAGTTTGATAGTTTTGTGTTGGAATCCCTGATTTGTAGGTGGAGATTTGTATGTGTATATACAGAAGTTCCCAGTGGGAATGCAGTGAGATGCAATGGCTCCAGCTGTATCCTCTGAGTCACTATCTTGTACCTGGCAGTAGGTGGTAGTCTAGTAAAACAAAATTTGGATTCTGAAAGCCTGACGTCTGCTTCTATCGTGAATCTAAGCATTTGTTGGCAAGAAAATAGACTCTAAAGCCTTTAGCCGCTGCAGGACAGAAATAAGCAGGTTAAGCAGTGAAACTGTTTTTCTTGGCATGGACACATGTCATCTGTTGACATTCTTTGTGTTGTGCTATCCTAGAAGCACAGAACTTCAGACCATCCAAAGCAAGCAAACAGTATTTATATACCGCTCTTCAACAAAAAGTTCACAAAACGGTTTACAGGCAAAAAAAAAAAAAGTTAAATGGCTCCCTCTCCCAAAAGGGCTCACAATCTAAAAAAAATGGAGAACACAAGCAGCAGCCACTAGCAAAGACACTGTGCTGGGGTGAAGAGGGATTGTTACTCTCCCCCTCCTAAATATAAGAGGAACACCACTTGAAAAAGAGCCTCTTGCCCAGTTAGCAGGGGATGTAATTGGTAACAAATTTAGAAAGTTCACTGGCAAGGAAAACAGTTGTGCTGGGGAAAAACATTTCCTTGCAGGTATAAGCAGGTGACTATCTATAGCAGTGGCGTTTCTACAGGGATGGCAAAGCTCTAAGTTTTGCAAGAAGCCTTACCTTGCAGTGGAAATCATTCCTCTCCTGCACCGTTTTAGCCAATCTTGGCGTTGCTTACTGGCTACAGCAGCAAGGGAGAGGAGGGATTTACATGACAGGGTAAGGCTTCTTGCAAAACTTAGAGCTTTGCCATCCCTGTGGAAACGCCTCTGATCTACAGCAAGACAGAAGAGAGGACTCTTTAGAAAAGACCCTCATGCTGGGAAAGATTGAAGGCAAAAGGAGAAGGGGGCGGCAGAGGATGAGATGGTTAGATAGTGTCACCGAAGCGATGAACATGAAAGTGGGCGAACTCCGGAAGCTAGTGGAGGACAGGGAGGCCTGGCATGCTGTGGTCCATTGGCTCGCGAAGAGTCGGACATGACTTAGCGACTGAACAACAACAAAATCTATAGCAAGGATTTTCAACCACTGTGCCATGGCACATTGGTGTGCCGTGAATGGTCTGTAGGTTTGCTGTGGGAGTTTGGGGGAGGGTCTAAGGTCAATCAGGCTGCAATCCTATACACACGTAACTGGAAGTCTTATTGAAATCAATAGGACTTTTGAGTAGATGTGCATAGGATTGTGCTGTCAGCTTTGTTTCCAAGGCGGGATACAAATCTTTAAAATAAATAAGTTGAGACTGGAACAGAATAAAAGTTTCTCTATACTTCAAATGAAGTTGTTTCTGTTCATTATGTTTGACTTGGTTGGCTTGGAAAACACAGATTTGGTCTTCCTGTTTCTTAATATCAATTTAGGTTAAAGTAACATCTGATGTCTCTGTGAATCTGGCTTTTCGAGGGCCTGTGAATCTGTGTGAATCTGGCCTGTTCAGATTTTTGGTTTTCTAAAGGTTGAACCCTGATAGAACAGTATCTTTACTTTGCTCATATAGTCACTGGTTTTCAACAGTTGGCAATAATCATTTTGTGCATCAAGGAACCTGTTTCCCTAACTGTTCTTTAGCATTTGCCATATTTATTAATATTAGTGCTCTGTATAAATGAAAGAATTTTAAATTTTAATTGATTAATCGATTTATTGAGCATATTTCCCAAACCTCAGTATAAATACTGGCATGATGACTTAAATTTTAACAAGCAAAATCTGTCACTCACTATTAAAAAGGCAATGCTTCATAGTTCCCTCCTCATTACCTAGTACAGGCATGCCCCTCTATCCACTGGGATTCCATTCCAGACCCCCACCCCCGTGGATACCTGAAACCATATATACTGGGGGATGCCTTTTTAAAGATAGGGGGACATCAGTGGTTTTGTTGCAACAAGGTAAAAAAAGAGAGATTTGTTTAATGTTCCCCTATCTTGGTGGCACTGTGGGTTATTGTTCATTTCCTGAATGTTTTCCACTTGTCTTCCCATGGACACATACCAAAGTGTCACTGAAAATGGAACACACCATCAGATTTGACCCTGAAACCCAGAGCAGCTGAGTAAACTGACTATTGAAAGTGAAGTTAGGATGAAAGCTTGTATAATGGCTGTTTTGTGGCTGAGATAAGGGAGGGCAGGGAGGCAGCATAATTGGTGATAATTACACCAATTGGGGCATGTGGACTGGTTTCCAATATATACATGTTCTGGTGTTTATGTGTGTGGACGTGCATGAAGCTTTTAGCTGTACGATTGCCAAGATCTTGCTACAGCAAACCCATCCTTCTTCCTCCCAATGGTTTCACCCAACCCTGATAGCGTAAAAGGAAGGATTACGTCATGCCTTCCCAGAACACGTTTCCATTTCCATCAAGCCTGCGCAAAACAAGAGTTATTTTGAACATCTCACAAATGCATCTTTTGCTGACGAAGTTGTCTGCAGTAAGATCTGCACGAAAGATAGTGTTAACTCAGTGATGTCATCCAGGGGGAACGGACCAGAACGGGCGTTCCAGATCCTAACGGGCTCCGTGGCTGGTTCGGGGTTCCTGACAAGTGCCAATCAAAAGTGAGTTCCTGTTCCTAAATCATTTGAATGACACTACTGTGTTAACTGCTGTTTCCAAGAAGTGGGGGCTGCAATCCCAAACATGCTGACAAGGGCTCAGGAAGAAAGCCCCATTAAGCTCAATGAAGGGCACAATCCTAATCTGGATTTAGGCTGGCACAGTTAGGCCAAATTGGCACAGGGGCTACCATAAAGCACGTTTGGACCACTCTTGGAGTCAGGGAGGATGGTGTGCACATCTGTGGGCTGGCCAATCTGAGAGTGGTCCAAACATACTTTATAGTGTCCCTTGTACCAACCATACTTTGCTGGCTTAACTGTGCCAGCCTAACTACAGGTTAGGATTGCACTCTTAATTCAGAGTAAACAGGATAGTGTTGCACATACTGTTTGGCAGGTATTCAGAACACATGGGTTGTGTGTTTATGTGGAAAGATGGAATGGTGCGTGAAGGAAGGAATCACCATGATAGATCCAGAGCATATTGCCAGGGCTGGACTGGGCCCATAGTCCCCCATCCTTTTTTTTGCCAAGCATTGTTTCTATAATAGTTCTGCCCCTCTATTGTGTAGGCTTGTCTGCTGCACCAAGAAGCAGTTGCACCTGTTCTTTAGCTGGAAAACGTAGCACCTGACAAAAGTGACAGGGGAGTCTTACATCTGGCCTGATTACCCCTTTCTTTAATTGATAAAATGCCTATGAATAGATGGCTTGATGGAAAGGATGGCCTGTTGCAAACCCTCTTCTACAGTACAACCCCACAATGCTGAAAGTACAAAAAGTAAGGAAACAGGAGTCCCATAACTGGCTTCGTTTGGGTTGCATATTCCAAATGCAATCTTCAGTGCAAATGCAGCTATCTTCAGAGCGACAGAGACAATGCCCAGGCAGGCCTCTCACCATCTCAAGTTTGTTGTTGGTGTTGTTGCGTAAAATGGTGGTGGGCAAAGTGCTTTCAGTGCTGGGTGGCAATCTGGAAACCAGCAGTTCGGTCACATGGGTGGCACAGGCTGCTTACCTCCCTCCCTTCCTCCCTCCCTCCGGCCAGCCTTCTCTCGCTTTGTTTGTTGGATCGTTTCCACTTTCAGCTCAGTAAACAGACCATCTATTGAGCATCTAGTATTCAGCAGCAAGTATTACTCAAGACTAGATTCTTGTTTTGTTGAGCCTAAAGGAAAAAGAGTAAGAAGCCTCCCTTCTTTCCTTTTCATGTTCTCTCTAGACTGCTTTGCACCTCCCTCTGAAGAGACTGAGCTTCACAGTTCGAGAAAAAGGAGGGTAGACCTTTTTCGAAGGGGACAAAAGGAGGGTGGGTGGTTAAGCCAGAGGACCGAGAGATCCATCAAGAGAAGAAACGGCATGATTGTCATTATTTTTAAATCATGAATGTTCATATCAGAGCAGACAGAGCCTTTAGAATATAAAGGCTTTAATAGAATCCATAGAATCTATGGATGCAGTGGGAGAAAGATGCCCTACTGAATCAAAAGGATATAAGGGTTTATATGTTCATATTCCACATGAAATATCCATAATCATAGATCAAATAGCATAGTGGTTCCCAAACATTTTAGGATGGCACTTGTGTCAGGACCCACCGGAAGTGATGCCATTAGCCTGGAAGTGATGTCATAGCTGGATTTGACATCATCAAGCGGGAAGTGCCATCATTGTGACATAATAAAATGATACTCTTGAAATGCAATTTGGCATTTTTGGACTGCAGCAATGGCACAAGCATGAAACATCCCTGACAGAAAACAAGATGAGGACAAACTATTATGGAAAAGCACTGAACTAAAAACAAAATTAAATAAAAAACTCTCTTGAAAATTCAAACTGTTAACACTCACAAAAGGAATATAGCCAGAGTAAGGTTCAAAAATGGCTGTTCCCAGCTTTCCGCAACCCACCTGACATTAAGTTGCAACCTACCAAGTGAGTCCCAACCCAACGTTTGGGAACCATTGAAATAGCATCCTATGTTGATCAGGGTCCAAGCAGGGATAAGGAAGAAAGGGGGGGGCGTATAGCCAGGCTGAAAGGTTCAGGGGCAGCCAGTTTGGACCACAAGCTTGCTATCATGAGGAAAATAAAATTAAACTGAATTTGCAAGTATATTGTGAACATTATGAGTTGCTGCAATCTTCTGCAACAGAGATTGGGGCAGGCACACTTGTGCAGCAAAGTATTTCTTGAGAGAGGATGTCACACAGAAAGGCACACTGAGCTGTGTTGCTCAAACTTCAAGTCCCATAGTGCCTTACTTCCTACGAGCACTTCATGTGCCCAAATTGGAGAAGCCAACATGCTGTGGTAGTGGACTAGTAGCAGGCAAGAGGAACAAGGTTACCATTATAATTAGGGAGATTGAAATCCCAGGGAATCAGTGATACTGATAGAATTTACTGGGCCCAGAACACAAGGGAGCAAATGAAACAGGCCTCTGGTCATAGAAGAACTAATGCTAAATCCCAAGGACAAGGAAGGGTATGGAAAGGTTACTTAAATGGTCAAAAATGTGGGTCAACCCACTTGCCGTCTATCCTGGCTACAAACCATGTAGCTAGAAGGGGCCTAAGCAAAGGGGACCTCATACCAAGGTTTGCACTGGGGCAAGAGGGGTGCATATGGGGAGTTAATGTACAAATTTGCACTGGGTTAAGAGAAATAATGCTTACAGTGCAATCTTATAATGCTTAAAGTAAGAGTGACGTGGTGGCGCAGTGGGTTAAACTGCTGCTGCTGGGCTTTCCGACCGGAAGGTTGGGAGTTCAAGACTGCGCAACGGAGTGAGCTCCCATTGCTTGTCCCAGCTCCTGCCAACCTAGCAGTTCGAAAGCACCTAAATGCAAGTAGATAAATAGGGACCAGTTCGGTGGGAAGGTAACGGCGTTCCGTGCGCTACGGCGTATAGTCATGCCAGCCGCATGACCATGGAAGCTTGTCCTCGGACAAAACGCCGGCTCCACAGGCTTTGAAATGGAGATGAGCACTGCCCCCTACAGTCGGTCACGACTAGACCATTCGGTCATAGGGAAACCTTTACCTTTAAGAGAAATAATGCTTACAGTGCAATCTTATAATGCTTACTCAGAAGTAATTATGTGCAATGGGACTTCCTCCCAGGTAAGTGTGTTTAGGATTGGTGATTTAGACACTGGTGGTGGTAATTTCATATAGTTAGCTTTTTGTGCACAAGCATTTCTGTTTTCCCTGTATTCCCCAAAGACTACCTACTTTTTCTGGCATTGCAGAGTTTTGGAACATTTTATGGTATCATACAGACAAAATGCATAGTGAGAAGGCCTACTGAATTGCCACATGCAAATTGCTTGCTATGTAGATGCTGTTTCAAGTGACCAAATCTGCATTTATTTTAGTGGCATAACTTCCTCTGGCTTGCAGTCAGTTGGGGAATCACACATTTATATTCTGGACCTATTGTTGCTGTTGTGGCATTTAGAAGAAAATCTTGTGTTGGAATTAACCATTCATGTGAATGTTTTAAGGAAAGAACCATGAGGAAGAGCCAATAAGAATGTGCATGGTGGCCCCCTAAAGCTTTGTACTCAAAAGTTCACAAATTCCAAGGCTCAGGCCTGCAAAACCCTGTTTATGCTGTACCAAAAGGGAGCAAATGATATTATCTCATCCTCCCTTGCTGCCTGCTAAATCCACAGGATGGTATTTTGAAGGGATCCTTTGAGGACACAAATATTTATTTATTCAAAATATTTACATCCTGCACTCTCTATGCTGGATAAGCCCTACACTAACTGGCTGTCATTAGGACCTGTCACACATGAATCACAGAAAACAAAAACTGCACAAATATCAAATAAACCTCTTCTCCTTATTTACTGAAAGTGAGATATTGTTTACCAGTACTCAGCCCATTCACGCTAATACAATATTTAGTACTATTTGTAGGGTTACCAGATACAAACTGGGAGAGAATACCTATACCTCTAACCATTGTATAGAAGAGGGAATTTGGGCAGGTGCAGCTTTTGAAACCCTTCCATAATGAGCCACACCTGCCCAAATTCCCTCTTCTATACAATGGTTA
>JAJKFI010000060.1:6077374-6092700 GCA_029204185.1 Lerista edwardsae | reverse complement strand
GGAAGGAAGGAAGGAAGGAAGGAAGGAAGGAAGGAAGGAAGGAAGGAGGGAGGCCAGTCATTGCTCAACAGACTGCATCCCATAGCAGTGGCCGAAAGGGGCTTATGGGGGGGGGTGTCTGCCCCTTCATAGACAGTACAGGCCCCTGTCTGAATTTTCAGCTTTCATTTTAAAAAGGAAGTCTATAGTTTACTTGAGGAGATATAAGGGAAAGTGTTCTAGCAGTGTTCTATCCAGTGGCTCATCAAGATGTAATTCAATAAACCAGCAGTTCTGGACCCACCAGTGGGTCAAGATCCCATTTTGGGTGCTTCGCGCAACTGATAGGGCAGATTAGGCTATTTGCATTTAAGATCAAACAAGCTGCTACTTGGGGGGGGGCGCCGGGAGCATTCCTACCCAATCACCATTATAGCCACACCCCTTGGCATTTATAAATCAGGCAGCAAGCCCTAGGGCCACTACAATAAACTATGAATGCAATTCTAACCTGGAGTTAAGCCGGCACAGTTAGGCCAGCAAAGTTTGGCTGGCACAAGGGACACTGTACAATATGTTTGACTCCAAGAGTCAACTGGCCTCTCTAGCACACAGATGTGCGCCATCCCCCCTGACTCCGAGAGTGGTCCAAACTCGCTTTATGTGTTTGGTGGCCCTTGTGCCAGCCAAACTTCGCTGGCCGAACTCCAGTTTAGGATTGCACCCTAAATGTATTAAGCTATCTGTCACTAAGTTCCAGCTGTTCTGCACTGATTCACCATCCCCTCATCATAACGTTTTCAGCTACCAACTGTCACACCTCAGAAAAGAAATGGTTGCATCACTATCAGCCCTTAATTATCTGATATACACATTGTTATAGAGGGCTCACATCATCCTTAGCTCAGAGGGTCAGATTGCATATTATGAGAAGCTTGTGCTTAATCCTTCTTCTAAAACCTTAATGCCCGTGTTGGTCATGCCTTACAGTACGTTTGTGACACCAGCAGTATGCTTGTACCACCTGCGCTAAGCCTGATAGGATCTGGGCCCTTAATCATTCACAAAGAGCCCAGCTCAGCCCCACGCTATGGTTCCTCAGTCTGTGGGAGCTTTCCCATTACAGCTTTTCCTTGCGGTCCTACAAGCAACTTCAATTCCTTTTGTCAACTTCCATTCCTTCAGCCTCCTCTCAGTTGTTTTGGTGCCTGTAAAACTAACACAACAAATGCATAGCTAAACCCTTAAGCTACACTTTAGCTAAAACATCAAGCTACACTTTTGACTGTTGCTATGAGTTGTGACTGAGCATCAAAAGGTGAAAAGAGGCATTAGGGCATCTGGAAGAAGGTGTCTCTGGTTTGTCTGGAACAAAATCTTTGAACTCTGCCTGTATTTACGGCTATATTTACAGCAATGTTTTTATGGACACTGTTCTCCCAGGTAAATGAAGGAAGCATAATTGTAGTGTGGAAACTCCAAAGTACAGCTCAGTTCTCCAAACTCTTGTTGCACAACTTTGGGCTTATACAAGAAAACACAGTATCACCTGGGGGTGAGTGGGGTGCCCCAGGGAGGCCGCATCCAAACCCCTGTCCCCAGGCAGTGCAGCCCCAATTCGGGCCACCACCGCATGCTCAGACTTTGCCTTCTAAACAGCTGGCGCAGATCCAATAAGCCCTATCGAGGCTTGTCCCCTTTCTCCGTGAAGGCTCTGGCCGGCTCCCAACCTGCAGTCAATACAGTGTAGGCCAGACAGCCTGCCAGCGCAGGTTAGGTTTGCGCCCTCAATTTAATTGGGCTTATTTCTGAGTAGACCTGCATAAGATTATGGTGTTCATGATTCAGTTGACAGTATGTCCCTTTATATTATTTTCACTCAACAGATGAGGAAAAAGAGAACAGAGCATCCAAACCACATTCTACCCCAGCCACTCTGCAATGGTAAGATTATTTATTTATTGTAAAGGAGAAGAAAGTAATGTAATCCTTTGGTTTAGAACTAATAGGAGCGAAAACAGAAAAGAGAAGTTGAGAAATTTATGGAAATTATGTTGGTGTTATAGTTCTGTGGACCGCCAAAATCAGCTAGCTCTTTATAATCAGTACTATATATGTATGTATAGTCGGGGAACACAGAAAACATGCAGAATATGCAAAGCCTTTCCAGATAATTATTTCAATATACCGGGAGTGTGTCATAATCTAAGTCCATCCTTCTCCAGCAAAAGCATAAATGGAATGGGAATTGTCTTTTCTTAATGTCAACTTATTTTTGTTATGTTTGTTTTTCTGGGCCAGGCAGTGCATCAGTGTCCTCCCACATCCGTACAGGGGATGTTGTCCCGCTCCATCTTTCTTTCAATTTCATGAGCTCTCTAGATAGCCTGTTAGCTAGTAAGTCATAGCTAATTAGATCACAGATCTGCTCCCAAAAGAAAACAAGCAAATGCTGGCAGCAGTATTCACTCAAACACTTGTTCAGCATCCTTAGTCACAGAGGTTAATAAATCCCTAAACCCTGGCCCCAGGGATACTCAGCTCTGCTGGAATGCAGCCATTATTTGCCATCGCTTCCCAGACCTCTGGGAGAGGCAAACACCATATTATATCATCCAGGCCACTCCCCTTACCAATGCAACTGCTTCTTGCTGTTTATGTATCCTGCATTCATCTCTGTCTGACACAGTCCCTTTTGACCTTTCAGAACATATCTCGACATCCTCAGTTCTGGGTTTGCCTAGGTGACAGCAAATGACAATTATTCTCAACCTTTTTGCTGCTGTTTGTTTGTGGCTGTTTCATGCAAGTCAGACAGATCTGCTTCTGCGCTGATCACAACTAACCCCAAGTTGTGTGATCAAGAGCAATAGGTGTGGTGGGAACAGTAGAAACAATCGGAGATGCTCCTGTGCTTAAAAAGGCCTGTAGCCTTTCAACAACAAAAATTACACAGCTAGACAAATAAATAAATGGTTCCTTTTCCCCATATGGCTTACAATCTTTAAAAAATGCAAAAAAGACACCAGCAAACAGCCAAAGAGAAAAGATGTCATGCTGGTACAATTGTTCTCACCCTGCAAAATATAAGAGGACACCACTTTAAAAGGCTTCTCTTTGCCCAGTTAGCAGGGGTGTGTGTGTGCGCGCGCGCACACACACGCATATATGCATGTGCTGAAAGCTTGAGAACAAATGGTTCTCAAATGCAGACCATATCATGTGTGCTGGCCTGCTGGGTGACTACCACTCTCTTTTTGAAGGCCCAGGCACTTTACAGAAACACTGATAATTTTGTGATGAGCCACCATGCATGTCTGGCGGGTTGCAAGATAAGACTTGGCTTGATAGGATTATTGCCCAGTCTAGATGGACATGAGTTGGCTACCATAATTGGATTTATTTAAAACATCTAGTAAAAATGTTATTAGCTAAGCTGTAAGTAGCATCAAAGATCATCTTGTGAGATGATGGGTGTTCATAAGGCTTTATGGGAACATTCTTCTACTTCTTGGAGTGATAATAATCTAAGTTCATTATCTTTGCACAATACTGTAGGCTAGAGCTGAATTCAAAATATGACAAAGTTTTTTGTGTTCTTTCTTTAAAAAAAAGAAGAAAATGAAAGACATTGTGCAAGATGGGATTTCTGATCATTAAAAATAAGTTCAGGTATAATGGAACATTGTTGAATGTCAGACTAATGATGCTGTGTGAAAGGGGAGGGGAAAATCATCAGATATGATGAAGAGAAATAATTAACAGCCTTTCTTTCTATCCTGTCATGGTCAGAGAAACTGACATGCCAATTAGCAGCTATAGCATACAAGCAGTGTCTCTGCTTTCAAAAGAGGTTTTGTTGAGGTCCATGAATTTGGGGGAAAGATGCAGCAATGATATTCCTCTTCAAAAAAGGAAGAATGAATGTTGCCTGTGCAAAACTGATCCTATTTATCCCATCAAATATCTTATTAAAATAGTTTGCAGAGACAAATCAGTGATCACCATCATAGTTCTCATAGGGAGACAACTCCCATAGCAAGGTAATGAGACATAAACAAACATCTTCAAGTCAGATGCTTACTGAGTAGCACAAAGAGAGTTTTTTTTTCCAAATTCATGGTTACTAAACTCATATTAATTCTTGCAATATATTTTACAATACACAAGCAGTTGCCTTCAGGTCTCTGCTCAATAAGGTTTAGTAAACAAATGTTCTGAACAGATCCATTGATTATATAAGGACCAATTTCATGTTTATATTTGGATAGGTTTTCAGGTTTCTTGATGAATTGGAAGTTTCAATCAATTGGGAAGAATCAGTAATTAGAAAATTCCATACAAGACAAAGCTATTTCTAATTGTACAAACTGATGCATCACTCTCAAATTCATCTGGGATGATGCACATACAGTCAATTCTCTTTATATGCTAACTTGCTATTTGAGAATTCACTTATCCACAAGGAGCAGAATTGCTACCTAGCTCTCCTTAGCCATGCAGGGATAGAAGGGACAATTCAGCCTCTCCTGTAACAGCACCAACCTACTTGACTGGAAGCTAGGCAGATTCAGCTAACAATGCTATCCTAGGCATGTCTACTCAGAAGTAAGTTCCACTGTGTTCAGTGGAGCTTATTCCCAGGAAAACATGTATAGGTTTGCAGCCAAAGGTTTACCTGCATACATAGCTGAATGCTTTTAAATTATATAGGGGAAGCTTATACATGTTAACACATGGTCTCTTATTCCTATACAAATGGAAATATACCACAGGAAGGAAATTACAGAAGACAGCTGTTTATATTGCTTTTGCTGCAACAAATTAAATATTTTGGCACCATAAGGTATAACGGATTTATTGTGGCAGAAGCCTTTATGGGAAGGAAACTTACTTATGGGAATCGGACTATATTCCTTGAACTCAATATGTTGTACATCTGGAAATACAAGTGAACTATCTTTTGATTTGTGACAGACTTCAAATTTGTTCCAGTGATTAATTTCAGCCTAGTGGTAAATCTCCTAGAGTGCCGTCCTAACCCTGTGTTGGAATAGGCAGGCCAACAGGGCAGGAATCTATTCCCCTTCCCCCGGGTAATGGGGCTACTCAGATCTGTGCTGCCAAAATTGGTGGTGCAAATCCAATCAGCCTGGATTGGGGCCAGGAGGAGGCACCTCCCTCCGCGCCCCCACACCCCATTTCACCCAAGACATTAGAAAATCTTGTAAGAGTCTGATTGCAACATGTTGGTATATTGCATTATCATCAGGTTTGATTTTCATCAATATGAAAGGACCCTGCATTTCAAAACAGAATAACAGGTGACTGAAATAGTATTTGGCTAATTTTTAAGAACCTGATAAATATTGCTAAAACATACTGGACAGCCCTGAAGTTTGCAAAGCTTGGTGTTGCAATATGAGGCAGCCAACATATTTGTAGTTCCCTCTGTTTGATCATTGTTTTTAAGGCTGGAGGATAACTATGAGATTGCAGAAGGAGTTTGCATTCCTCGAAGCGCTCTCTACATGCACTATTTGGACTTCTGTGAGAAAAACGATACACAGCCTGTTAATGCTGCCAGCTTTGGAAAGGTGAGTATGAAGTATATCCTCTAGTACAATGTCTTGCTACAAAACCTCACTCAAGTGAGATTTGGAGAATTCGAACGATAATGGCAATTGAATAGAACATACATCCTCTATATATATTGGCTGCAGGCAGTCCAAAAAAGCGGTGTGCATGCTTGCACTTGGGAAAAACTGCTCGCATGAAGGAGATTTCTTCTGAAGTTTTCACTGGAAGGCAGTGTCTTGACTGGATTATTGACATCAACTTCAGGAAGTATTTGGGTGGGTGTGAAACTTAAAAGTAAAAAATTATCATCTACCAGTTGATGATATAGTTAATTAACTGTGACATTGCTTGTGTGCCAGATAGAGAATACATGGATCAGTCCTGTGTTCCAGTTACATTAACCTTGAATGGCATTCTTATGCTTATTACTGCCTCTAGTTTCTTTTCCATGGTTGTTTCCTATGGCAGCCTATTGAAAGACAAAACATAAGAGTCTTATGATGTAATTGGGTCTGATGACTTGTTTTCAATCCTCCAAACCACAGTTTGGTTTTCTGAGAAATAGACACTCAATTGGTTACTCGTTTCAGTTGCGGAGAGATCCCAATTGCTACTTGACAGCTGTTATCATCCCAAAACAAAAATGGTAGCCAACTAGACTCATCTTTGAGTACTCTGGTACTGAGTGAGGCTACAAAAGTGATTTGAGCAATAAGTGAATGTACTTTAGGGACTTTTGAGATTGTTACTCATTTGTTGAGGCAGTCTAGATGTCTCTTCGCAAACTAGCATTTCCAGTATTTTACAAGGATCTCTCTTCTTCCACCTTTCCTTATCATTGAATACTTGTTACTGACTTTTTTCCCCTCCCAGCATCTTAACTTTGTGTTATGTGGAATGTCACCCAACAGGATGACATGGGCATCCTGTTGTCTGTACATCACTGTCAATAAGAGGGCAATCCTAACCTGAAGTTAGGCCGACACAGTTAGGTTAGAAAAGTTTGGCCGGCACAAGGGCCACTATAAAGTATGTTTGGATCACTCTTGGAGTCAGAGAGGCCAGCACACAGATGTGCGCCATCCTCCCTGACTCCGGGAGTGGTCCAAATTCACTTTACGGTGCCAGCCAAACTGCTAGCCTAACTGTGCTGGCCTAACTCCAGGTTAGGATTGCACCCTAACAGATATATAGCATATATCTCATGGCCATCACATTTTGTAGCTTATTTACTTAGAAAATAAATATTTCCTGGTTGTACAATGGCAAACATGAGTGCAACCCAATATATAACCAATCCTAATGAAATCCCCCCTCCCAAAGCACCTGAGCCAATGCATACTGTATTCTGCAAGGGGAGGCACTACAGAAGTCTCCTTTTGTTTCCTTATTCTGGGGGTAAGCCTCCACTGGCCCAATGGGTCTCTTCAGATCTGCACCAGCTATTTTGCTGGCACAAGGAAGGGGAAAAGGAATGGAGTCAGGATCTGTGATGCTGGGATCCACGCTCATTCCCTTTCCCACCAGCCCCCTTCCCAACTCAAAAAGTCCCACATTCCTCCCCCTCCTAGCCCATTCTACCTATCCCACCCCTACCGCCTCATTACCTTTGCTGCCTCTGGCACTGCTGCCGTTTGCAGTGGCAGCCTCAAAATGGCCGTGCACATTTCTGTATGGCCATTAACAACAGTGGAACTGCTCCACTGTCATTACAGGAAGTGCAGCCCTAATTAAGACTGGGCAGTTACAGAATTTACCACTGTAAGATATGGTGATGGCCACTGACTTGGATGTTATTTGAAGGGGATTAGACAAATTAATGGAGGATAATTTACCAATAGCTACGTTAATTAAATTGAACCTCCACATGCAGAGGCACTATGTTTCTGAATACCAGTTACTAGAGATTCCTGAGAGAGCTGTTGCCTGCATGCCCAGCTCGTGTGCATCCCAGAAGTATCTGATTGGTTATGGACCTTTTAATCTGATCCAGCAAGTCTCTTCTTACAGACTTTCTGCTTTCTTTCAAATTTATTTTAGTTTTTTTGCAACATAATCTTGTTGTGGGGAGGGGCCATAATGTTTTTGTAGAGGAGGCCGGAGAATCATTTCCTGGGCAGAGATAAGTAGTAATGGCTATCCCCTTCTCAAGACTATTCCTCCAACTATTTTGCTGGAACAGGCTATCATTCTCTGGGGTGAATTATGGCTAGCTAGTGCAAAGTATAGGCTAAGAAGGCTCTAGGCTTTTTTCAGTACTGGAAAAACCTCCGAAGTTGCAACCCAGTAAAATAGGCTTTGCTCAGTTATTTGAGTGGGACCAAGTACTTGTAAGTGTGGCCTGCATTGGGTGCTTAAATCGGTTAAAGAAATCATTCTCTTTTTCTCATAGTTCTGGACAGTTAGAGAGAATGGGATGTTTCATTTGTTGTAGATCTGTTGTGGTGGTGGAGTACATTCTGAGTGACAACCACCTCGCTATCCAAAAAAAAAAAAAAAAAAGCCCCAGAAAATGCCTTTTTTCCCACAGTCCCTCGGAGCCCCCATTCCTGTCTGCACGAACTGAAAGAGAGAGGGGTGGGATTAATGTGTAATTAAAGGGAATTTGGAAGGCTGAGATGTTGCGGAATGTTAGATCAGTAGCTGGAACAGCATGTGGTGTTCTTTAGGTAGGCTTCATTGAATCCATACAAAAAAGAGAGAGAGAAAGAGAGGCTGCTTGCCTGTCTGCTCATTTATCAAATAGCTGGGCTGAACTTTCACAGCTCCACAAAAGTGTTTTTCTGTTTGCTGATTTTGCTTTGCTTCAGAAATTAAACCAGAATGGCCAGTGAAATCCAAATTTCTGTAGCTATTTTTTTTTTTTACCAACACAACCTGTTCTGGATAAAGTTCCTGAGGCAATAATGCACACTGGGATGCTGTTGCAGGGAGAAAAAGACTCAAATTAATAGTGAATGTGTGTGTGGTGGGAAAGAATTGGCAATTGTATGTAAATAATATTGTGTACATGTTTTCATTTTTGCACAGCAGCTCACACAGAAGTGTGAGCACACAGTGTGCTTTGCAGGACTCTGGGGTTTCAGTCAGTGGTGCATGGAGATTTTTGAATGATGCTGTTTGTGCTGGAATGTCAAAAACAAGATATGCAAAGGATGGTTTTAATGAGCTGCACCTTACTAAATCCATATGAATTTTAAACTGAACAGTTCACCAGGGGAAATTCAAAATGAACATATATTGTGAATGAAGTTTGTGTGTTTGTTCTTGTCTTTTTCGTTTTCCCTGAAAATGAAAACTGCCGTGTTTCCATTTGCAATGTGGTAGCGATTTAGCTTGGCATGCCTTAATAAAATAACCTCTTGTACCAATTGGCTTTTGCCGCTTAGTTATTTTTAGTGCTGTTTGTGTGGCCCACTTTTCATAGGTAATTTTGTCGTCTTCTGTAAATCTAACTGGAAAAATATTACTGCAAATTAATATGCTTTAGATAAATTGACCACTCCACTTGTTTCCTCCTGCCTTCCCTTCAGTAAATAGGATGGGTTTTTAGTCAAGTATGGGAACATTTCAAATGTAGGAACAAGAAATAGTTGCACATTAAGAAAACAAAACACACCAGACGAAAAGTATGTGGAATCCACCTCAATTTGAATAATAATCATTTGTAATATAAACTATATGCATATCCATGAAAATAAGACTGGAATATATATACCAGCATCTGGTGAGAGAAAGAGGTTGCAATTCTATGTACAGTTTCCTGGGAGTAAGACCCATTGAACACAATGGGACTTACTTCTGAGTAGACATGTATAGGATTGCTCTGATAGGTAGGTTAAGCTGAGAGATAGTGACTGGCCCAAGGTCACCCACAAAGCTGCAAGGCTGAGTAGGGATTTGAACCTGCATCTTTCAGCACCAGAACCATGACAGCTTCTTTTTCTGGAAATGTTCCTTAAACTTCCGGTTAAGTTAGGCACTGAAACGTTTGAGTAGGAGATGCTCTGGTGGTGGAACAGCTTTTTTCCCACCCCTCTCTGCCATGTTTCATACAGTGTAAAACTGGAAGCAAGGAGCCATTGCACTTAGGATTGCCTGCTCTGACTGAAGCTATTCCTGAATATTTTTTTTCCCAGTATGATGTAATGTTGAAAATTCCTGGATGCAATGTTAAAATCTCCAAGATTGCTTTCAGTAGTGATGTGGACATTGAGGCTGTTTCTTGGAGACTCCCAGGTAGTCCTGGAAAGTTTGGTGGCCCCAGTTGCTCAGAGCTTTGTGTTCTTTGGCCATGGAGAGTCCAGTCATAGCATGTTGCCATTTCAGCCTTTTTATCCTTCTCTCTCTCCCACATTTGCCTCAAACAATCCATTGTTAAATACACGTGACCGACCGAAGGCTTTATTTTTAATTTGTTAACACATCACTGTTGTTTGCAGATAATAAGGCAACAGTTTCCACAGTTAACAACAAGAAGACTTGGAACCAGAGGCCAGTCAAAGTAAGCAATAATGTGTGTTTCATAATCATGGAAAGGCTAAGTATGACGTAGAATATTCACTGGGGGCCTTTCTGTGTTAAAATTATTTGAGAGTGCCTCTTCGTAGGGCGAAAAGCCAAGCAATTCTGACCATTCATCTGTCCAGTAGCACAGAACTAGATTGGCTTTTTTTCTTCAATGTCTTGTATTTTCTATGGATAATAGGACTCCTGATAGCATGGCCTGTTGGAGGACTAGGCTCTTGTACCTCTAATAGGTGCATAAAGCTGGTGCCAAAATATCCTCTTCCACACAATTGCACGCAGGAGCACTGTCTTTTATTGCATCTAGTCAGAGTCCCGGGCGATTCTGATTTGTGTGCCAAGGCTCTAGTGCCAAGGCCCTTAGGCGAAAGTGGCTAGGAGAAAAAGGTGTCCACTTCCACTAGGCATTTCAAGAGAGCAGTGGCCATGCTCTCAGTTTGTAGGCAGACTAGGTTGTCAAATTATGCATGCCCTTAAAGTCCCCTCAGTGAAGAGATTGTGTGTTTGTGTTGGTGTGTTTTCTCTCATAGGTTCCTTTGTTGCTCATGTTACCCATCCCTGTCTCCCTCTGGGATACACAGAGTTCTTCTTGCAGTATTCTGCAGTATTTCTTAATCAAGTTGGATGTGTGTACTTGTGTGTGTGTGCGTGCGTGCGTGCGTGCGTGCATGTAAGCAACAGGATTTGGGGCATAATGTACAGAATTGAAACTGGGTAGGGGGGAGGGGTGGATCGGGTCTGGGAAGGGGCAGATTCAGCAGCAGTGGCAACCCCCAAATCCTAACCCACTTCCTGGTTAGCCCTGCGGACCTGCACTAGCTATTTTGCTTGCACAGGTCTGAGTAGCCCCTGACTGACCCCCACCCTATGCCATGGAGGCTTACCCATGGGTAAGGGAATGATTGTTCCCTGCAACTGCCCCCCCCCCGCCACTGCAGGATACAGCAGGAGTCATTTTGGTGCTGCTGCATTGGTGTGGGGAGGGAAACGGATAAGATTGGGCTTAAAATAGACCTCTATGTACCATCCTAGCTATTGAAACTAGGAAGTTTACTAGGGACAAAGGAAGGCCAGTTCAACTCCTAGGGACAAAGGCAAGCCACTCAGCAGCTGGGTGGGGGTGGAGTTCCTTGGGCAGGAGGCAGAAACACTGGGCTGTGCCCCTTTGGCAGCCCTTGGATTGCTGCTTCAGCTGGGCTGGGCTGTTTGCAGCTTGGAACATTACAGTTCTGCTCTGTTGCTGCATTTGCACTCGTGCATTCACTTGTGAATTGGCATAGAGTCTGATCTGTTAGCAATTTTTCTTTTTGCAGCGTTGAGTGAATAAGTCCCTTCTGTTTGAAAATGTGTATTTTCAACATTTCAGGTACCATTACTATGGCATTGCAGTCAAAGAAAGCTCCCAGTACTATGACGTGATGTATTCTAAGAAAGGAGCAGCCTGGGTCAATGAAACAGGAAAAAAAGAAGTAACCAAACAGACAGTGGCGTATTCACCACGGTCCAAACTGGGGACACTGCTGCCAGAGTTTCCAAATGTCAAAGATCTAAATCTGCCAGCCAGCTTGCCAGAGGAAAAGGTGATTCTAGTGAAATATTCATTGGCTTGCTTTGCTTTTCTGTTTTTCTTCTGTTGAGGAAAGGTTGACCTGCTGTATGGAAAAAAAAAAAAACCAGCCCAGTTGAGAAGCCTGAGTTTAATAATGCTTTGGCTTTATTTATAAAGGACTTAATTGGTCACTGCACCAGAAATAATTCCCTCCCCCCAACTTAGGGCACAATCCTAACCTGGAGTTAGGCCGGCACAAGTCCCTTGCACCACCCTAGGAGTGTTGCGTACGCCATCCTCCCTGACTCTGAGAGTTGTCCAAATGTGCTTTACGGTGCATTTGCAACACTCAGGTTATGATTGTGCCCTTAATGTTTTAGTCTTGCAACTGATATATGTGGGGAGTTTTCTTCCGTAGGGCTAACCTACATATGACATGGCAGATCCATTACTGGATCACCTGATATCTTTTTCTTGGGGAAACAGCAGCTGGGGAGGCAGTAATATGGATTAGTGCTGTTGGAGGAGGGAGTCAACCCCTTTCTTCCATGCTATTTCCCCAATTTAAATGTTCCTCCATGGTGTTGTTCACTGCTAGTGTCCCTAGAAGGAGGACAGGGCGCTAGGTTTTGCAAGGCGCCTTATTACAAGAGAGTGTAAACCTCTCCCTCTCCATAGTAGCCAGTCCTCATGACGAAAGCAACACCTCCCATGTCTTGTATTTTCTATGGATACAATAGCGAGGGAGAGGAGCGGTTTACACGGCAAGGTAAGGTGCCTTGCAAAACTTCACGCACCCCCCCCCCTTGTAGGGATGCTACTATTTTTAACTACAGGTGGGGAAAGACAGGTACAATACAGTACTTGTCGTTTTCTTTTTTTAACCTCCACAGCTAATATCAGCTTTGTAATGGGGAAATTTCAGTCAGGGAAATGGGACTGGGGGAAAGGGTTAAGCCCATCCTCCCATACCACCAGTTCACATTGCTCCTGTTTTCCAGTGGCTGCTTTTAACCCAAGAAAGAGTTGTTGGGAGATCCAGTTGCATCTGGTTGGGGCCATGGGTGACCATGGAAAACGCACGTAAGTGTTGCCCTTAGAATCACGGGGCTAAATTTTTTAGCAGCTGTTGCATTATTTGTCTCTGTCTAGAAGGACAAAAAGGGCACCCTGGTTCTTAAATGAAAATAGTTTGATGATGATACATCAAAACCAAAAGATTATTCCTTTAAATATCTACATTCTTCATTCCTTGCCAGGTTTCTACTTTTATTATGATGTACAGGACACACTGTCAGAGGATACTTGATACTGTCATAAGAGCCAACTTTGATGAGGTTTGTAGAGAAATGAAGGAATTGTCATTAAGAATTTATTTTAATGTGCAATTGTAAATATCTGTTTTGTAATACAGTGGTCTTGGAAGTCCTACTTGGGCTTTGAAGGACTCTGTAAGTGCTTACGGGGGTAGGGTGGGGACGGGGGAGGGCCCGGTGGCACCACAGCAGTCATGGCGCCGTAGGCATTTAGGGGCATTTGTCCTACCTGGGGGGGGGGTCGAGAGGGTTCCAAAAGGGTTGGAGAGGGATGATGCCACCTCCGCAGGCCTCCCTAATGCTTAAAATAGCTCCATGGCAAGATTGGAGCTTACTTCCTGCTTTTGTGGGAAAAGTGGAATGCCGTGAAGCCAAGTGGCTTCAAGCCCAGAGCTCCGCCCCTCTGATCTACAGAAGAATGACATGCCACTGCAAGACTGCAATGGAGCGACATTCCTCTGACTCTCAGAGGAGTGGAGTGCTGCAAAACCAAGTGGCTTCCTGGTGCTCTGCCCCTCTGATACATGTAGGAATGATGGGGGGCACATGGGTGGAATGTGTGTGCATCATATCATCGCCCCCCCAGCCCAGCACCCGGGGCATTTGTCCCCTTTGTCCCCTCCTCAGGTCCGTTCCTGTCGCAGGGAGGAGTGGGGCAGGCAGTGGGTGGTTCAAGGGCAGGAGGGGTGGATCTCACACATACTGGCATCCTATACATCTTTTCCCACCTGTGTGGACTCAACCCTGCCATAGAATGCAGTGCATGTTCCATTGGTACTGCTGCATCACGTAGGCTGGTGGAGAATAGGATTGGAACATAAGAGAAATGCACAATTTGTATCAGCTTCTGTGAGAAAAGGGATATTGTCAGTTTGGCTTGGATTGAAGCCTCTCACAGGAGGTGACTGCGGATGAGGAGAAAGAATGTGGAGCTGACGGCAGACCACATGGGATGAAACAATCCCTTTTCTATACCCAGTTTAATGTCTGTCTCTGTATCCTGACTTTGGCTATACTGATGTGAAGCAATGCTGCTCTATTGTAGTGGCAATAAAAATATTATAAATTCTATTTATTTATATGTTGCATGCCTAGGTTCAAAGTTTTCTTCTGCACTTTTGGCAAGGGATGCCACCTCACATGCTTCCTGTTTTGGGTTCTTCCACGGTCGTAAATATAGTTGGAGTTTGTGACTCAATATTGTATAAAGCTATTTCTGGAGTCTTGATGCCAACGGTTTTGCAGGCATTACCTGACAGGTAGGTATCTCCTAGTATGTGGATACGTATGTGTGCATATGCACATTATTTTAGAAGTTTGATTGAACTTAACCCTAACTTTTTCCCTTGCAAGGCTTTTTAAGAATACATCCGCTCTGTAGTTCTGTGAGTGGGACTAGGGATCTCGATTTAGATAATTTAGAGGGATCTTGAACAGCCACCTGAGCAAATTACAATTCTCTGATGGGATAATCCATGACAATTGATAAAATCAATACAAGTTTGCAGTGTAGATATTCCCTGTGTCCATTCTGTAGTTTGTGCTGTGCCTAGTGGACTGTTTAATAGCATTGGTCTTAACTGTACAGTGTCACTGAAAATGCAATTTTCCCTAGAATTATCACATTGTTAAATGGTTCCTGATTTCCTGTCTTCCCTTAATGGTACATTATATTGTGGTTGTTTGTTTGGTACTGTGTGTGTGTGTGTGTGTGCGCGTGCGCTTGCGCACTTTGTGTACATTTCAGATTCCAGATGTAATAAAGGCACCTCTTTTATAAGGTGTTCAATCCCTTAAGAGTGCAATCCTGACACGTAGCTAGGCCAGTACAGTTAGGCAAGCAAAGTTTGACTGGCACAAGGGCCACCGTAAAGCGCATTTGGACCACTCTCGGAGTCAAGGAGGATGGCGCATGTATGTGTGCTGGCCTCTCTGACTCCGAGAGTGGTCCAAACATACTTTATGGTATCCCTTGTGCCAGCCAAACTTTGCTGGCTTAACTGTGCCGGCCTAACTCCAAGTTAGGATTGTGCCCTAAAAGATTCAAGTACAGGAGTGGTGGGGGAGGTGAGTCATTGATTTGACAGCCTGCAGTTACGTATGCAAAGCAAGAACCTAGACTTCTGAAGTTGTGCTTTCTTTTTTAGCTTGACACAGGTAATCCGCAAGTTTGCCAAACAGCTGGATGAGTGGCTGAAAGTAGCTCTCCATGATTTGCCAGAAAACCTACGAAATATCAAGTTTGAGCGTATGTATTTCATAGTCTGCTCCTTTGGATGGGAAAACAATATGCTGTTAACTGTATTGGTTAAATGTTATTCAAAATAAACAAATGATTAAACACAATATTTATTCAAAGATCTAACATTGCAGCT
>JAJKFI010000060.1:5967759-6077364 GCA_029204185.1 Lerista edwardsae | reverse complement strand
CTCTCTCTCTCTCTCTCTCTCTCTCTCTCTCTCTCTCTCTCTCTCTCCCTCCCTCCCTCCCTCCCTCCCTCTCTCACCTACATCCTTCTATAAGTTCAGATGGCATTCCCTTTACCATAAGCATTCAGATGTCACTTGGCATATAACTGAAGGCGGATGAGTCATAATTCATTGACAATTCTTTTGGCTTTGTGGACCAAACTGAAATGTCTGTTCATTGATGGCCAGTGCATAATTTGAACTAGTGCAAGTGATTACACTCTTTTATACTTGGACTGTTTGAATATAGCTTGAGGCCTTTGCTTGGAAAAGGCTCCAGAGTTAAAAAACAGAGGTGATCAAATTACCCTAACTCCCCAGGAAAGGGCACTATACTCTTTCAGGCATGCTTTGTAGATGCCTGCAGTGCACATCACCTATTGATAAAGCCTGCTTTATTTCATGGCTCTCAATTCTTCTCCTTTCATAAGTGCTAAATTCCACATCACAAAGTTAAAAGAAGAACGAGAGAGAAAGCGCACGAGAGATGGAAGGGGGAGGGAAAACTCATTTAGAAGGAGGATTAAGCATTGATTATCATGAAAAATTAAAACACTCTTTGTTGCTGAAGCTCAAAACATAAACCACTCAAAAATATTTCTAATTTTAATAATTTATCCAAATGATATATGCTGCAATCCTTGTCTAAAAACAGATTAGTTTTCCTATTCAATAAAAGCAGAATGATACCCGTAATAATTTGGATTGGTTTTCCTTTGGTCAAGTCATTCACTACTGAGAATTTGTGATAGCTAACATCTATTGTGATTGTAGGATGATAAATTTTTAAGCTGTAGATCAATGCAATTCAATATAATATGAAATACTCTGATACGTTTGATTTCATCTGTAGAACTTTGAATATACCAACAAGGTCATAAACAACAAGCAAACTGTATTATTTTTATGTTGCTTAAAAGTACATTATTAGCATTTATTCTACAAAATCTGATAATGCAGATGTAAATTTACATGCCAATTCTAATGCATACTAGTAGATGGAGTGTATTTTACTCCATTAATTCTCTCTCTAATCAGCTGTGATTTCTAAGCATCACAGTTGATAGTGCTTGCATTAATGAAACCACAGATTTCAGACTTGTGTTATTGGTCACAGCCCAGGATAGGGCACATGCCCTGCATATAGTTTCATCTCTAGCATCTCCATAAATATTATAAATATTTATTGTTATTTTGTACCATAAATATCTGTTTTCTTGGCAGTATCTAGAAGGTTTTCACAAATTCTTCGGAGGCAGACATCCTTGAATCATCTTTGTCAGGTATGTTGCCTATACCTTTATTACAAGTTTATTCTATCCCTCTTGTGATTTTATGTCCTACCTTTACAGCTGCATAAATTCATGTATCTGGGTTGTTACTCCATTCACCTCTTCGCATACATTCCAGAAATTACCAAAAAATTAGATGGGTTGTAGATTTTGATTAAAAAAGCCATTTAGACTCTATTTACTGTTTCTAGTCAATCCCAAAGTAAGAACTTTTGTGAAAGAGCTCTACTTGTAGAGATTCCGCTCTCTTTGGCTGATGTTCCATCCCACATAATGTTCTGTAATGCCATGTCATGTCACCAGGTATAGATTTGTCCATGCAGATATGGACAAATCGGAAAGCAAGGCACATTCACAAGTGTGTAACAACAGGCAGCTTAATCCTGTGCCCCAGCATCACTGCAAGGTACTATATCCTTGCAGTGCCTGTCGTAATTTGTGGAGCAGGGACAGGCACAGGAGTCACCTTGGGGTAAGGGAACTTTTTTTCCCTTTTCTTATGTCTTGATTCTGAAAACATGTTTCTGGTGCTTAGTCTTTGTACTAAGAAACCCTGTCTAAATGGAATAGGGTGTATGCCTGTGCCTGAGATTTTAGGTGCCTGCTTACATGTAACTGAAGTTGTAAACTTGTAATGACTATTAATGTTCAAATTACAAGTGGTGCCACCACCACTGTTCTCTCTTGTTCCGGCCCCCTTAGCTACTGCTTTGGGGAACTATGGAGGTGGCTACACTGGGGGAGTCATGAGGTGAGGTTTGCGGATTTCATTACAGCCACCCCACCCCACCACCATTCTCCCTTAATTTGAGCTCTATACTGTATCACAAATAAAACATGGATCAGCCTTCAGTTTATTTGAAGGGATTACTCAACATACAGACAGATCCCTAAATGCACAAAGGAGCATAATGATTCAGATTGACACATTTTGATTCTTGAATTAATGTAAACAAAGAAAACACCCTTTTTTTGAAATGAGAAATTTTGTAGAACAAATATAGGGAGCGAACAGTTGCAGTAGACCCTCTAATAGAGATCTGTAATTTTGTGGAAACTGATGAGTAAAAATATATTCAGGCATTACTGTTGTGATCCATGACTGTTCAAGAATAGAATCCAGGAGGAAATCATCTTAGTTAGACTTGCATGGGAAGCGTATAAAGGGATGAAGTCTATTTTTAAGCTAATAAACCATAAGCTAATTAGTGGCTTCGATTGGATTGTAGGCATCAAGAACTGTGATCCACAGTGCAGACATTACATTCCAAATGCTGGAAGACTGGAGGAATGTGGACCTTAACAGCATCACCAAACAAACACTATACACCATGGAAGACTCACGGGAAGAGCACAGAAAACTCATCATACAATGTAAGAATATAAAACCATCAGGTGTAAGAGGAAGCTCTGGACTTCAAGGCAAATAGTACACTTAAGTGGTTGCTTTGGCTTCTGTCCACATCCTAATTCAGGGCGCAATCCTAACCTGAAGTTAGACTGGCACAGTTAGGCCAGCAAAGTTTGGCTGGCACAAGAGTCACCATAAAGCATGTTTGGACCACTCTCAGAGTCGGGGAGAATGGCACACGTCTGTGTGCTGGCCTCTCTGACTCAGAGAGTGGTCCAAACATACTTTACGGTGTCCCTGTGCCGGAACACTGTGCCAGACTAACCCCAGGTTAGGATTGTGCCCTCAGTGGTGGTCCTGGGGGGGAATGGCGCCCAGGGCCACATCTCCAGGGGTATCGCCCCCCCCCAGCTGGAGGTGCCCGTCCATGCCCCTTGCCTCCCCCTGGAGCATTCTGAGGGTCAGAGAGGCTGTTCACTGCCTCCCCAGCCCTCAGAAGGCCTTCTATGGCCTTCTAGAGGCCAAAAACTGGAAGTGATGATTTTCAGCCTCCAGAAGGCCTTCCCACATATTCTCCTCATAATTTTTTTGAAAATGTGCAAAACAATTTTATTTCCATGTGCTTTTGAGTGTTTTTTTGGCTGGTTCAATGAGTTTATATTAAATGGGATGGCATTATTTGTCAGCCACCTTGAGCCACTAAATAACCTAAATAAAAAGGATAATTAAATGTTTGAAGTTTATTTTTCTGTCTACATGTGAAAGAGAACACAACGACATAAATAATGTCTAGAAATCCATTCGTTGAGTGTGACACTTGTAAATTTTTCTAGGAAACAGTTTGTCTTTTAGAAATTACAAATAAATGTTCCAAGTTATGGAATGTATTTATGGAGCTGTGGAGCATTTCCTGATGGGAAGCTATCATTGACTCTAGCCCAGGCTGGATTTAAATATCATCTTCACGCATGTCTAAATCAATTTCATGCATGACCTTTTAATGAAAAGGGTCAGGAGCCTAGCTTAGCATTCAGAAGAATGACCACCATAGCTGGGTCTGTGATGGTCATTGATGGTTACTTCTGGCACAAAAATGTACCAAAAGCTGAACTTTAAATGGTGAGCTGTATTGGTGGTACCGCAGTGGTATTGCTAGGAGGGTATGGGGCGGTGCAGGCCACACCATGTGACTTGCAGCTTAATCACTGGCACAGAGGTGAATAGACCACTTGCCCACTTGGCTCCTTACCATGGGGAAAGAGGATGAACTTCTCCTTCTCCCACAGCTACCTGGCTGCCGCAGGATGCAGCAGTAGCCACCTGGCTACCACTTCTCGTTCAGGCAGCCAGGCAGCTCAGGATTGGGCTGTTACTCTGTATGATTTGGCATGAAAGGTGGTCAGTAGTGCTATCCAGCCGGTACGCTGAGTGGGACTTAGGTTTGATCAGCAGTCCGCCCGTTGCGTCACGCCGCGTTCCGCCGCTTTCCCACACGCCCCGGCGGGTGGGAAAGCGACGGAACGCGGCGTGATGCAACAGGCAGACTGCCGATGAAACGTAAGTCCCGCCCAGCGTACCGGCTGGATAGTACTACTGGAGGTGGTCCATTATGGGGGGTGACATGCTAACCTACTGCACCAGGTGACACAAACTCTAGTGACGCCACTGGGTGGGCCTATAAATCATTCTCATTTATTTCCATGGGATTGAGAAAGGGAAAGGAATCAAGTTGAGCCCAGTGCTTAGCTTCTCCATCCTATAATACAGCATATATTAGTATAGATTAGCAACTTGTGCAAAGTGGTATAGAAAACTAGCAGCACATTCATAATTGTCATTTGGTGATTTTTCTCCCTTCCTTTTGCTTCAGCAAGAGACTATAGTAATTAATTATTTGGATTTTTGGGGTTTTAGTATATCAGGAGTTCGATCACCTTTTGGAAGAGCAATCGCCCATTGAATCGTACGTGGAATGGCTGGATTCCATGGTGGACAGATGTGTGGTAAAGGTCAGTAAACAAAAAGAGTTAAGAATGTGTGAAGTGAACATGTGTAATGTTTGAAAAAGCTCAAAGTGCAGAGCTGTTGGTCCAGAGCAGAGCGCGATCAATGCAACTCTAAACCCTGTTGCTGGGAGCAGCGTTTCAAAACGTGTCCCATGTTTGAAATTTTCTCTCAGCTCAAAGAAATGACAACATCAGCAACATGTGGGCCAAATTGGACAGGGAGGAAAGGAAAAGTGAGAGTGAGAAAGTTGTGGGGAACTCTTTGGGTTGGGGTGCAACAGTGGCATGCCTGTCTCTCCCCTGAACCCCTAAGTTTTTTGGGTTCCTTTTTAAATTTTTTAAATTCCTTGTTTGGGATTACATAAACAAGACTTTTACAGATGGACATGGTAAGGGAAGGCTTGTTTGTCTCTAGTGTGGGCTAATTCCAGAGGCTCCGTGTCTCAGAGCCCCATCCTTTTCTTCTGCTCCTGCCCCTCTACCCCCACTGAGGCAGTGGCACCAAAATGGCTACTGCTGCATCCTGCTTTTGGGGGGGGGCAATTGCAGAGTTCTCCTCTGGGTAAGGAAACATAATTCCTTTACTTGGGGGCAGAGGCGGATCTACAGGGAGGGCAAAGCTCTAAATGTTGCAAGAAGCCTTACCCTGTCATGTAAATCCCTCCTTTCCCTTGCTGCTGTAGCCAGCAAGCAATGCCAAGATGTTGCTTTTCCCTGTGAGGATTGGCTAAAACGGTGCAGGAGAGGAGTGATTTCCACTGCAAGGTAAGGCTTCTTGCAAAACTTAGAGATTTGCCCTCCCTTAGATCTGCCTCTGCTTGGGGGTAAGCCTCCATGGCATGGGGGGGGGGGGTCTACTTGGACCTGCGGTAGCTAAATACTGGTGCAGATCTGCATGGACCTGTGCCACAGGATTGGATCCAGGGAGGGGTGGGTAGGATTTGGTGTCTGCTGCTGCCACCAAACCTGACCAAATCTTCCTATCCTCCAGACCAAATCCTCCCATCCTGTCACCACCTTGTTCTACTTTCCCCTGCCCCCATTCCGCCCTCCCCCACACTCGCAAGAGAGCAAATGCATGGACACTAAGTGAAAGAAGAACAAGAGCAAGCTATTCCGCCTGAATAATTTTAGCACCATATGAAAAGATTTGTATTCCACTTTTGATGGGACTCCCCCAAACAGCTGATGTTGTTAAGTCTGTTCCTGCTGCTGCACTTTAATGTGATTTTATTGTGAATATGTTTTGTAAGCTGCTTTGAGAACAACTTATGATTGTAAAGTTGAGAATAAGACTCCCAAAGTTGACTAGTTTAACAAATGCAAACTATAAAACATAAAAATATTGTTGAAACATTAATTTGATAGTCATTATATCAGTGAAGATGCAATAATGGAAATGAAATAACATTAGCAACTGGTTTTTTTTAATTATCTTTATAACTATTCACAGTTGTAGTTGGACTATTTTCTAACAAAGATGATGGAAAGACATAATCAGTAATTCTTTTGCTGGACAGGTGTAGATAGACTGAAAATACAACGGTATCATGTGTGTTCCTTTTTATTGGCAGGTAGCTGCAAAGAGACAAGGCTCTTTGAAGAAAGTAGCTCAGCAGTTTCTCTTGATGTGGTCCTGTTTCGGCACACGGGTTATTCGGGATATGACGTTGCACAGTGCCCCCAGCTTTGGTACTTTCTCTTTATGTCTAGATATGATAGGATTAGAAACTTAGCTCTGCAGCAGAAGCCATACTGATAGTCAATAGTTCAATACTTTTTTCTTAAATAACTGGAAAAGGAAAACTCAGGTTTCCAGCATTAATGGAAGAATTTAAAAATGAGGTGCCTTCCCCCGTTAGGAAAATAATATAATCAATGATTGACATGTTTGCTATCGCCTTGCTATTATAGCAAATTCTGTCACCTGAGGCAAGTCAGTTCACCTTTACCAAAAGGGGCCACACATTTTGGCTGGCTTGCCCTCGCAGCAATGCAACAAGTAAGGCCATTCTGAAAAACAATAACTGGGAGTGCAGTCCTAAATAACACGGAACACTGTTATTAACACGGAGCACTAGGCATCATAAAGCACTTTCCAACAATTTGAGAGTAAGCTGCACCGGTGGGAAGGCCTACACCACCCCATAGATGCTGCATCCAAGTCCCTGACTGTCAGCAGAGGTCAGAGAAGTGCTGACTGGCACAGGGGCTAGGGGAGGGTGGCAGGGGGCGATGTGTCAGACCCGGGAGAAGGTGGGATGAATTGAGCAGGCCTCTGCCCTATCCTAATCCCCTTCCCAGGCCTTCCAGCATTACACCAGGCTGCTCAAACTTTGGGTAGCCATAAGTAGCCCCATAGGGAAGGCTGGGGTGTTACTCAGGGTAAGGGGGGGAAATCAATGTGGCAGCACTATACAGGACCTATGGAATTCTGAAAGCAACACATATTCTATTAATTGCTTTTTGCTTAAATTTCATTATTTCCAGGATCATTTCACCTTATCCACCTGATGTTTGATGACTACGTATTGTACTTGTTAGAATCACTTCATTGTCAGGAAAGAGCCAATGAGCTGATGAGGGCAATGAAAGGAGGAGGAGGAACAGGTAAATTTTCTCTCTTACAATTGCTTTATAATGACCTCCAAAGATAAATTCATTGATCATCAACACACATATAAGAGCTCCTCATCAGCTCTTCAGTGGGAGAAGGAAGCTGTGATGAGCTCATATGCCACAGCTGCAAAATCAAAGGCCTAATTTGTGTAGGATATTAGCCATGCGGAAAGCCTTTAGCTGGGTAAACTTTCCACACTTGTCCAATAACATTTAAATGTTATTTTCATGTACCTGTATACTGGTCCATTTGTGTGTGAGCGTTAGCATTCCAGCAACACTCCTGTCCAGACTAGAAACTGTTGGCATGCTCACATTCACTTGTGAATGGGCCAGTGCACTTAATCAGTGCATTTAAACATGAGCTAGTATCTGTGGCAAGTGTGCATGTATAGGGGCTTTCCATGAGTCCGAATTCTTCATAAATGAGGTCAAAACATCTGAAAATGGTGACAGATAGGCTGGAATGCCTTTCAGCCTCGCTGCTTTGTGACGTTGAAGGGAGCTGCGATTATAACTATTTCATATGTATTGACTGTTGGAATTGTGATAGGTGCAGTACAGAATAAGACCTGCCTAGAAGTCTTTTGTTTCTAGATTAGACAGGTGTGGCATTTTCCTCTCTTGTTTGACCCCAGAGAGAAAAGAGGGAATTCTAGGCTCTCAACTAAAGGTGGAAATATACCTGGCAGCACAATCCTAAGCACTGGTTCCACTAATGCAGCAGCCACTGTGTCGGTCTAGGATGCCGCAGATGTGGCCTAAAACATGTTTGCAATGACTCTAGAATAAGCAGCGCTGGCGGGAAGGTCTGCCAGCATTGCAGTTGAGCCCCTGACGGCCAGCAGAGGTAAGAAAAGCACTGAGTGGTGCAGGGACTTGGGGAGGGAGCATTTCGGGGCAGGGGAGAGAAGAACAAGGGGGTGGATCAGGCCCAGGAGGGAGCAGAATTGGTGGAATCCTCCCTCCTGGGCCTAAACACCCTATGCAGGATTGCTTGGACTTGTGTCAGCTTCTGGAAATCACACAAGCAGAGCATGAAAGCAATAGTTAGGTTTTTCCCACCTTCATACAGTGCTTTTCTAATTTCCATGCAAACCAAATTTTGCGTTTTCTTTTCATTAGTGACCTTTCCCCCCCCCCCTCCATAAAGAAAAACCAACAACCCTTTTCTTCCAATGCCATTATCTTTAATAATGGATTTGTCCCTGTTTGGCATTTTTGTGGACCATTCTAATTTTTGTTGATTTCTCATAGCTGTGAGTAAGTTGTGATTTTAGTGTTGAGAAATTGCCTACCCATTTCTTCAATAAGTACAGAACTTGGTTATAAAGGTATTTTACAGGTTGTTTTTTTTTTAAAAAATCTGCACCCTGAGATGCTAGACTGTAGTTAAACGATAACTTAGATAGAGATGTTGTACAAGTTTTTGCTTGATGCTGGAGCCGGTAACTTTTTTCTTTATGTGTTAGAAGGGCAAAGCACTGCAGGATACTTTCTCTTGATGGTTCTCCTGTCTCAGTTTCTTTAACACATTTAGCATAAAGCAGCTGAACAAAGAAGCACTAAATGCCAAATCCTGAAGGATCTATAATGAGGGAGGTGGTGTTGGCCCCAACTGGATATTGGGACTTTTCTTTCGCTCCTCTCCCTTGCTGCCATAGCCAGTAAGCAAGGCCGAGGCATTGCTTTCCCCATGAGGATTGGCTATAACAGCGAGGGAGAAGAGCGATTTACACGGCAAGGTAAGGTTCTTTGCAAAACCTAGCACTCCACCCTCCCTGTAGGGACACTAATGTGGAGACGTACTATGGTTTGTGCTTGTTCAGAAACCAGGAAGGCCTTATTCCTAAATGTGCATGGGCAACCTGTACTTGCTTGGTGATGGAACCCTCAGCGCTTGCTCAGATGTGCTTTTCTTTATTATCACATCACAGATTCCTGGGCCGAACCCTGGGATAAACTCAGATCTGCTTGTAGACAGACACATACTCCTGCCAAATAAAAACACACTTATCAATGTGGTGTGTTCTTTTGGGAGGTAGAAGTCAAACTAAAATAACAGCATGGTTTTTTAGCATCTGTTTTTCTTCTGTTTTCAGCAGAAGTACGAGAAGAGATAACACTGCCAGAACCTGTTCCTCCAACTCCCTCCCCAGTGCCTTTCTCTCCAGCTAAATCCGCCACCTCAGTGGACATGCCATCTGCACCCTCGCCTGTAAGCAATCAGTCTCCCGAGTATGTTGGCATAGCAACTACAACAGGTTGGTGAGGCTAAGGATGACTGGCTGTTTATGCACTTTTCAATGAATAGCTGTCCACCTAAAACTGGAAGAGAGATTGTGGGTACTTAGCTAATCTACCATGAATGAGAAAATGGATCATTTGATGCAATCCTATCATTGGTGCAGTGCAATGGAAGGCTCTGGGTAACTGTGCAAGTCAACGACAAGGAGAGAGGGAAATGTGTGACCATGCGGGTACACAGGCTGTGCCGGATCTGACAATTGCACTCCAAAATGAAACATACTTAAACAGTAGGAGAGCTTCCAAGAGTGACTACAGCTCTAAACTAAAGTAGATTCCTCTTGAATGACTTAGGGCACAATCGTAACCAACTTTCCAGCACAGGGGTAAGGGCAATACAGCTCTGAGGTAAGGGAACAAACACCTTGAGGAGGCCTCCGTGACGACTACTCCACTGCAGAATGCAAAACATGCTCCATTGCACAGCTATATCAATGCTAGAAAATTGGTTAGGACTGTGCCCTTACTCTCAGGATTCAATCTCTGCATTTGATGCATGGCCCTCGGCTTTTCAATCCAATTTAATAGGTTCCAATTTAACAGGTTCATGGATTGGCTGAAAGCTAGTTTTTATTAAATAGCTGAAATACACATGTGCAAGCAGATACCATTACCCAGAAATGCGATGATGTTTGTGGGGAAATTGTATGCTTAGACACAACCACATGGCCATTTGAAAGGAATCCTATCCACACTTACCTGAGAGTAAGTCCTACTGTTGAGTTCAACAGGGCTTACTTCTGAGAAGTAATGCATTGGATTGTCCTTTTGCTTATCTATAAAGGCGTTCTGATGGAATGTGATCGTGTCAATGTTCTATGTACAATTGGCTTCCATTTCAGTGCAAAACCAATGGGCTGCTACAATGACGGCCAAATTTTATATTCACTGGCCATCATCAGTCCTCTTCTTCCACTGGCGGCAATTGCCTTAAATGAGTCAATGCCAGTCACAAAAAGCCCTCATTTGGCGTGCCGCTTAGCATGTTGCCAGCAGTGCGGTAGTCGTTTCTCCTGTGAATTGCTGACAAAGATAAATCAGTGGCGGAAGTGGGAGTGGGTGGCAGGAGGGTGGTATGGGGGCATGAAGAGGGCAGAACAGGACAGGAGTGGAGAATGGGCGGATCGGGCCTGGGAGGGGGTGGGAGCAGCAGCAGCAGCAGTAGCAGCGCTGATATCCTCACCCCCTTCTGGATCTGATCTTATGGCACAGAATCACGCAGACCTGCACCAGCTATTTAACTGAGGGCACAATCCTAACCTGGAATTAGGCAGGCACAGTTAGGCCAGCAAAGTTTGACTGGCCCAAGGGACACTGTAAAGTATGTTTGGACCACTCTAGGAGTCAGAGAGGCCAGCACACAGATGTGCACAGGGTTGTGGTATACAAGATGCAAGCATCTTGTTCCAGCTACGACTGTTGGCACTTCCAGTTGAGGATAAATGGATGGTGACTAGGAGAGAACTGCCTTTGTTGTGGTCCCTGCCTATGGGATGTACACTCCAGGGAGGCTTTACTGAAGCCTATTCTTAGGCTGCATTTACGTTTTTATTTTCAAAGTTTTTTTTTTACTTGCATTCTGTTTTATTTGCCTTTAAGTTCTACATCCTCTGATGTTTAAATGCTTTATTTTGTTGTTTAAGATTGTTGTTTATTGTCATTTTATTGTTTTATTGTGACTTTAAAATCTCCTTGAAAATGCACGTATTGAACAGACATATTTAATGTATAACTAAATAAATGGGGAGTGCTTTGAATGCTCTAGAATACTATATAAATGTTTCTTATTATTTATTGGAGCAAGTAAATATAAAACTGAATTTTTGGTATATTGTACTTCTGAAATGAAACTGATTCTTAAAAGCTTGCTGTTTATTCTCTTGTTTTTCCTGCTAGGCAATTAGCCCATTGCTGTCTATCAAAAGCATTAACTATATACGTTAACTATTAAGCTTGATGCATTACAATTTATCTATTCCTTTAGTGGTCAAACACAAAAAAGGCAATTAAATCATTGAGCTTTACATGACAGCACACACCATAAAGGCAAACCATCAATAAAAATTGCTCTGCTATAAAACATCTGGCAGGACCCAGCCAGCTTTCTCTTTATGTCTTTCTGTTAACCTGAAAAGGGATAATTAGGCCTTAATTCTTTTTAAATTACAAAGGCTTGTTTAATGATTGCTCAAACAGCATTAATACTGTAACAAATTCAGGGAGTATATGGTTGGCTCTCTTGTGCTCCTTGAAAGGCTGTGCTTACTTATTTGCCAGCATCATTGTGCTCTCAAGCACACACCCCTAAAACATTGTCAGTGGATGACTCATAATTTTGCTCCCTGCTTACCAGTGTGTTGTTACTAGACCAAAGATATGGCCAAAGTAAGTTACAGGCTGTGATCCTAAAAGTACACTGGGAAGTAAAAGCACAGAGACTTGTTTCCAAGTAAAGAGGATTAGAATCAGCCAGTCATGTTGGGAAGGCACTCCCCAAATTTTCTGTCTGTCTGTCTGTCTTCTACCTACCTACGGTCAGTCAGTCAGTCCTCTTTAAATGTGAACTTGCTATCTGCGAGGGGCAGAATTGCTAATTCCTTGTTAGCTGCACCTCTGTCCTTGTTATCCACTAAGCAGCATTCAGACGTAAGTGGAGACTCACCAAATATTGAAAGCTAACAGCTTCTTTCCATTTTATGCAGGGGCCATGCAATCCTATACATGGTCTCTCACGTACACTGTGACAACAGCTGCTGGTTCGCCTGCTGAAAATTCTCAGCAACTGCCTTGTATGAGGAGTCCTCATGTGCCTCCTTCATCTGTGACTCACAGGATACCTGTTTATCCCCACAGAGAAGAGCACGGGTAAGTCACTTGCTGTCCTGTTCTGTTACTGCATGAAGTGGGAGGGTGTTTGGGGCAGGGAGCTGTTTTGAACAAACTGCTATGCATTTTGTTAGACTTCTGACGCCAAATATTTGCAAAATTCTATTGTTTTGTTTTTATTATGTTTTACTATATTGTTTTAATATTGTTTTTATATTGTTTTTTAATGTTAAATTTTATATTTCTATGTAATGCCACCTTGGGTGCCTTCGGGCATAAAGGCAGGATAAAAATCTAATTAAATAAATAAATAAATAAATAAATAAATATAGTTACGACCTGCCTATGCCCAAAGATGTATACCAAGGGGAACTTCTGTCCTGGGGCAAATAGCAGCCACATATTTCCAATCTGGATCTGGATGGATTCCCTGCCCCCCAATATCTGTTCACAAAACAAAATCCACACGGAGCTGACCAAGATGTTTCACGTCACATTTAGTTTGACCCTCAGTCCATCCTTGGGTATGTTATTTCCAGAATCCAGCTGTGTGGTGAAGATATCAGCTTCAGGAACTGCTCCTTACCTGGAATGATAACAGCCCTCATCTTGTGGAATAAGTGTGAAGGCATGCAGATGCCGTGTTAAGAGGGGAAAACAGGAAGGTTGTTCAGGAGAAGGGGGACATAAACCAGCATCAACACTCAAAGTCCAAATACAGTGCAGATGTCTCAGGAATACATCAGCATTAAAGTACAGTTTTGAATGAATTCTAAGTAACTTCTATGTCTCTTTAGATACACAGGAAGCTACAACTACGGTAGCTATGGAAATCAGCACCCCCACCCAGTGCAGAGCCAGTATCCATCGTTACCACATGACACAACTATTTCTGCACCTCTTCATTACTCAACTTATCACAGAAGCTCTTCACAGGTTAGTTTCTTTCCCTCATTGTCAATTCTGTGGCTCAGTAGGCTAAATAAAACCTTAGGCTTTCAATAATGCCTGTCTGAATTACTCAAACATAGGGTCAAACTAGACATGACTTTGATCACATTCATGACTTTGGCATGCTTCCTCTTTTTTCCTTTCTGTAAATAGCACGAGTAGGGGATGGGGGCTGACCCTGATCAGGATAATGGCAGGGAGTAGAAGGATTTTAATCCTACCCCACTCATATCATGGTTTCAATCCATGCTTCCCCTTCTTGCATGCTGTTGATTGACTGATGTTGAGCTCAGTCCTTCACACACCAACCCTTCCAATGCAGCCATGCCAAAAAATGAGCGTATTATATCCAGTGCGGGAGGGTAGATCAGGTGGCTTCAGAGGGGAAAGGGTAATTACTCCCTTTGCCCCTATTTAAGTCTCCTGCTCCACACTGGGTCTTCTTGGACCTGTGCCAGCTATGTAGCTGGCACAAGTCAGAGGAGACAAGGAGGGTAGGGAGGCTTGCAAAACAAGATAGGCTCCAGCATGAGCCATTCCTGCCAGATTCACTCCTCCTGCAGCCTCCCTGCCCCTCCTTGCCCAGTTTCCCCCTCCTCTCCTACCCTCTGTCCCCACTGCTGCTGGTGGAGGTGGAGCACTTGCGGCAGCTCTCCAAAGATGACTGTTGGCAGAGCATTCCGTGCACTATCAGCAGCCGCTTTGGGACAGTGGATGTGCCTTCCATTGTCACAATGTGCTCCATAGTACAGCCCAATCCTGGATAGGATTCAGCTGGTTTTCTATGCTGCTTTTCTGCCTTCATAAAGAGAATTAAATGGGTGTACAACGTAAAATGGTAATGGAAACTATTCCGAGCTTGAAGAAAAAAGTTTGTTTTTATCAGAGATGGGGATGGAGCGAGTCAGACAGGCCTCATGGGGGAAAGAGTTCCGCAATCTGAATATAGCTGTGGAAAAAGCTCTGTCCGAAATCTCCACCAGGCTCACCTCAGCCAGTGTGGGAACCCAGATAAGAGGAAGAGGCAGTGGCATACCTGGGGGATCAAGGGGGGCAAATGCACCCGTGCGCCAGGTGGAGAGCTGCCCTCAATTGCACCGCCCATCACCGCTCTGCTCTGGGGGCCACTCTTCTCCTCCATTGCTTTAGAAAAAGCAGAGGAGGAGGAGGGTGGCCCCCAGAGGGTCTTATGAGAACTGTGGAAGACCTCCGTGGCTTCCCCAACTGTCAGAAGGCTTTCTGAGGCCTTCTGGAGGCTGAAAACCATTACTTCCAGTTATGGGCCTTAGAAGGCCCTCTGAGGGCCAAAAATTATCATTTCGAGAAGTGACTATTTTTGGCCTTCTGAGGGCCGGGGAAGCCATGTGAGGCCTTTCCAGCCCTCAGAATGCCTCTGGGGGTGGCAGCAGGTGCTGGAGGCAGCCCTGGAGGTGTGCCTCTGGGCGCCAGTAGGAGGAGGTTCATTGTCCTAGGAAAAAAGTCCTACAGGCTCCACCAATGATCACTAGCAGAAAAACTGTTGACTCTAATGGATCCAAGTTTCAGCTCATGGTTTGAGGAGGAATGTCAACATTTCTGACTGATCCAATATAAACTGAAGATTTTTTTGAGGAATCCAGGAACATTTAAGGCCCGAAAATCTACCTATAACCCTAAATTAAAATCAGTACTAAATGTGTCTTGATTTTATAGTTTTACATAGTTTTCTATGTAGCTAATCTGCAGTTTTTCTAAAGGCAGCTGAATCATGTTACAAGGCAACAAGCCTAAAGTGTGAGCAAAGCCGGCGTAAAGTTAGAGCTGCATTCATAAGGAAAATATTTTGCTGTTTGAACAGAGACACCTTTCACCTCTTCGCATAATCAGTCGTCCTGTTGAAGGACAAGAATAAAAAGATTATTCTTCAGCCTGACTCTGAGGGAACTGGAGCATCATTGGTTGGAGGATTCACTTAAAATAGTATTTTCTAAAATAATAACGGAAAGAAACAGAGCTAATTTTAATTTTTGGAGAAAGGGCCTTAACAATAAGCAGCTTAAAGTCACCCTAACTTAAAGGGGTTAGTGTTTCTTGTCAAGTTTCAACTGCGTGGTGGTGGCAAGTGAGTTGACCCAGAAAATGGTAATTTCCTGTCAAGGGCTCTCCAACAAATGTCGCCTTTATATCTGGCAAAGATCACTAGGCCCCAGTGTTTTGAGATCAGCGTGCTTAAGCACTCTTCATTAAACCGGATGCAAAGTGTGAAAGGTGATTCAGGCAGCTTGGGCAGGCATCCGCGCAGATGGCGAAGCTTTGGACACTCCAACAAGGCTGAATAGATGCTTCATTGGTTGAGTTAATAGTCAGGCAGGGGCCAAGGCGGACTTTAAAAATATTGTCTCTCAATGGTCTCTTCACTGGAAGGAAAAAGAAGTCACTGACTCATTTGCAATTAGCTGACCTACTGTTACAAATCTTTCCATGTTGGGGATTCAGCCATCACAGATTTTATTGTAAATATAGTCGATATTTGGGAGTCCGTATTATTTTGAGCAATTATTCTTTTTTATATTCATGACACATTCATAAACACAGCTGCATGCGGGGGGCGGTATTTGGCCACACAGAGAAGCAAGACACTGTATCCCTGTCCCTCTTGTTTTTGCAGTAATTTATTAGCCCTTCCTTTCTGGTCAGGCATGCTCACATTGGAATGTTAATGAAAAGTGAGGAGGCAAATCCACACTCCACTGTGGCTCATTCTGAAATCTGTTCTTCTGTGTGCCAAACGGCATTGGCAATGGGAAGAAAGAAGGTGTATGCCATGGCTAGCTTTGAGATTTTCTCAGGCTTAATTCTACTTGAGATTTTACCTTTGACTTTCTGAATGTTCTTATATGGAATTATGGTATTGGCAACTAGTTTAGATGACATCAGTAGGGGATTAAGCACATTCATGAAGGAGGGGAGGTTGATCAATAACTGTTGGCCATGATGACTGAACTCATCCTCCATGCTCAGATGCAACTCACCAGGTGCTGGGCAGAAGGGGGTGGCTACTGTCTTCATGCCCTCTTGTTGCTTTTCTGGAAGGATCTCGGTGATCGTTGTAAGAATGAGAATGTTGAACTAGAGATGGACCATTGGCCTGATCCAGCAGTGCCCTTCTTATGTTCTTAGACAGTAGTTCCCAAACTTTTTCAACAGGCTACACCCTTGACCTACTGGGCCATTGGCCGCGGCTCCCCATTAGGGCGACAATCCTATACATTTCATAGGGCAGCAACCCAGGGGATTCTGGGCTCCCCTGGCTTTTGTTCTTTAAAAGAATGAAACCAAAGTTATAAAAATTCTCCATGGCATTAATTTGATATGCTCATGACTCATTGTAGTTGGGGACAGTCACTGTCCCACCTCATTAGGAGGCTGAGCAGCAATCAAATTCTTATGCTGAATTGCTAACTGGGTTTTGTTATTTGGAGAGAGGCACAGTTCTATTCTTATTCAGAGACTTTGAAATCATGTTCCAAGTTCTGGCCTGGTTCAGGGAAAAATAAGGGTCAAAGTAGACATGCAGTGAATTGCATTTCAAGGAGGCGTGCTCAGTCCCAGAAGCGCCTGTTATTACATAAAAGCAGCCTGGTGGGGAGTGCTGATTCAAATGGAGACTGCGGCATGAGGGGAGGGAGGAGGCAACCCATTCTCTCAGCACCATTTTCCCACTGGAAATTCCACACACTCACCCCCACTGCTGTTGGCCTTGGAAGTGGCTGTTTGCTGCTGTTTGGAAAGAGATATTTGGTGGGAATGTGGTACTAGGAGAAGGAGTTAACCCCTTTCTCCCCACACACCTCAGTCCCCAATTTGAATCCCTCCTACCCCCTTCCCAGCAGCTTCTTTTAATTAAAGAGCAGGCACTTCTGGGATTAAGCATGCCTCTGTGCAAACTAATTAGTTGAATGTCTAGCCTGACCGTTTGTTTTGGGGTTCAGTTTTGGCTCCCTGATGCCCACTGCCTTCCTTCATAGGCCTGAGCATTCTAGTGCCGTAGTCATATAGACATCAGGACCTGTACTAATACTGCAGAGCTAGGCTGTATAAAATCTTAGACTTCATCTTACAGGCGTCATTTAAAAGGCTTTAAAAAGGTCTGAGGTCTTAGCCTCAGTTGTTTATTTGGAAAAAAGTGCAAACCATGATGACCTATTTCTGAATTCTTATAGATAATTAATAGTGTTCATTCTAAAGCACTAAAATGTTGCAGACATTATTAATAGGAGCTTTAAAGAAAAATCATTGTCATGTTCCTCTTTCTTTGAGCAATCGATTTTTCAGTAGGGAACAGAGCACCACGGTTCCTGTATATTGCCTTTGCAATGAGTATACTAATCCAACCAAAATTAAGCACTTTTAAATCCCACTGATTTCAGTGGGAGGAGTTTGGTTTTGTAAATGTTTTTAAAAAGTATGTTCCAGGCTGAGTGTTTTCCACTGTACTCACTGAGGGCTTCTGTTAGTCTTTTCAATACCAGTTGCAGGGGAGCAACAGCAGGAGAGAGGTTTGCTTTTCTTTCCTGCTTAGGGGCTTCCCAGAGGCAGCTGGTGGTCCACTGTGAGAAGCTGAAGGCTGGACTAGATCCAGCAGGGCTTTTCTTATGTCCTTCCAAAACTTAAAAACATGAATTAAGCAAAAAAAACAACCCACAACTTTTTATTTTTTTCATAATTTCGTTCTTACATGCAGTACACACACACACACACACACACATACACACACCCCAGTGCCCACAATGATGAATCTTATTTTTGTTCCCCTTGCAGTATGTGTGGATGCTATGTAAGTGCAGTGTGAAGTATGTACATGTGCATGTAGCTGCAAAGAAGGCTAATGTGATTTTAGACAGCATTAATAGAACCACAGCTTCCAAGTCGAGAAAACTAGTGGTTCCATTTTACTCCACATTGGTCAAACCTCAGCTGGAGTACTGTGTTCAGTTCTGGGCACCAGACTTTAAGACAGATGCTGCCAAACTGGAGCAGAAGGGCAGCAAAGATCTGGAAAACAAGCCCTTTGAGGAAAGGCTGAGGGGACTCGGTACGTTTAGGCTAGAAAAGAGAAGAGAGAAAAAAGAGAAGTGGGGGGTGGTGGAAACCATGCTAGTGCTCTTCAAGTACTTGAAGGACTGTCACATGGAAGGGGAGAAAAACTTTTCCCCTACTACTCCAGAGAGCAGATGTGATGTGCTTAAGCTGTAAGAAAGGATGTTCCAGTTGGATAACAGGAAGAAATTCTTAACATTAAGAGAGTTCCTTGGGTGTTTGAAGGAAGTGGTGGCCCTCCCATGCTGGAATTCTTCAAGCAGGGCCTTGATGGGAAGCTTTTGGATATGCTCTAGAGCAGTGGTTCCCAAACTGTGGGTTGGGATCCGCCAGTGGGTCACGAGCCGATTTCAGGTGGGTCGCAAGGCATCTAGAGCTGCCATATTGAAAATATGACAGAACAGTCAGCGCTCCAGCAGCGCCAGCCGCCAGTAACCCCATTTCGGGTGAGGGGAGGAGCCAACCCACGAGGGGGTAAGACCCGGCAGTGGGTTCCACCACCAGATCCTACGCCCTGCCTTGAATCGGGCAACCCAATACAAGCTGTGAATTGTCTGTGAACATAGACTAGGTAGGCTAGGAGTGATCATACAGCCAGTTTATTAAACAGATCATACAGCCAGTTTATTAAAATTAATAAAAAGGATTTAAACCAAATGGGAGAAAGGGAGTAAAGAAATATACGGTACAATGAGCAAGCTGATGAAAAATACCTGAACTCTGTATGCCAAATGAACATAAAGAAATTTTATAAAGAACATAAAGAAATTTTATTTATTTGTAAGATTTCTACCTGGCCTTTCCTCTGCTGAAGCAGAAGCCCAAGGCAGCTTGCAGTTATCCATTAAAAAATACACAATATAAAAATAAATAAAATCACAATAGAATAAATAAAACCATTTGGAGGAGGGCAGGCTACTTATAATCGAGAAGCATAGGAGGCAGACAACCTGTCACCCGAATGCCAGACAAAATAACGTTTTGAACCCTTGCCGAAAAGCCATGACGGAATGGGTAGATCTTAATTCCCCTGGTAATTCCCCAGTCTTAAGGCATCCCCCTAATGCCTTAAGAAAAGCCTTGCTGGATCAGGCCAAAGGCCCATCTAGTCCAGCTTCCTGTATCTCACAGTGGCCCACCAGATGCCTCAGAGAGCACACAACAAGATACCTGTCTCAAGCATCACATTTGGACAACCTCGAGTATGTTCATGTCTGATTTGAGCAGAGTCAATGTTTCCAATCCATATAGGACAATTGGCAAGATCAGTGTTTGGAAGGGGGTGAATTTTGGTCTTGGTGGAGATGTTGGTCTTCTTCCAGGGGCACCATTTGAGTGAGGCAAATGCCACTGTTGCCTGGCCTATTCTGCTGTGGACTTTGGTGATGGGTGCCACTAGAAAATGCAGTAATGAGTAATGCCCAGCAAACGAGGACACTACTGTAGAGTAAAGCACACCAAACCCCCAAAGTGGTGAAATCAGTGAAGTTCGGAGTTTGGCTTGGAGTGAAAAGAACAAACAAAATATAAATTAACTCCTTAAACAGGTTTAGGCAGAAACAGGGCATTCATCATAGATACCAACGCCCCACGTCAATGTATGTAGTTCTGCTAAATTGCTGAACTGTACTTTATGATGCACTTTGGGATTATGGGTTTATTATTTAATAGTCAGCTTTCAGTACTATATTTCAGGATTGACATTATTATTTGGAATTTAGCTTATTTTAAGGTAGAGCAGGCTTGTTGCCTTGGGCCGACCCTGCCGTCATCCACAAATGACTTGCCACTCTGAGCTGCAAACTGGTAAGAGAGGAAGATGTTTGGTTTAATGGGTCTCATTCTGACAGAATTGGTCTCATTCTGACAGGGTATGAGAATCATTATTTGAGTCTTGACATTATGAAAGGCCTTGGTGAGACTTGCATTTTTCTATCTGTGCGTGTGCGTGTGCATGTGCGTGTGCGCACACAGAGATAGCATCAATCAATCAATCACTAGTATTTATATACCGCTTTTCAACACAAAGTTCACAAAGCAGTTTACAGGCAAATAGTAATAATAAAGCTAAATGGCTCCCTGTCCCAAAAGGGCTCACAATCTAAAAGAATGGAGAACACCACCAGTAACAGCCATGAGAAAGACACTGTGCTGGGGTGAAGAGGGACAATTGCTCTCCCCCTGCTAAATATAAGAGGACACCACTTGAAAAAGTGCCTCTTGCCCAGCTAGCATCAGGGCAGTCAGATTGGGGATTAGCCAATGGACTGCACCTATTTAAGACTTCTCCTGGTCCTCAGGACCCAGTGGCAGCAGTGCTTTGGGGACCACAGCAATCTTGTGCCAGCACTTTGCATGTATGTTTGAGTGCATGCATATGCCTAACATGTTTTCAATGTGATTTCCTTTCCTAGTACCCTTTCAACAGCCCGTCAACCCGGATGGAGCCTTGTTTGATGAGCAGCACCACAAGACTGCACCCAACGCCAGTGACGCCTCGTTGGCCAGAGGTACCCTCAGCAAATGCTTGCTACACAAGTCCACCGATGCACTCCACAAGATACGGAAATTCCAGTGACATGTACACACCATTGACCACACGGAGAAATTCTGAATATGAGCACATGCAACACTTTCCTGGCTTTGCCTACATCAATGGGGAGGCCACCACAGGATGGGCAAAATGAAAATGACTGGAAATAGTATCAACCTTATATATTTAATAAAGACATTAAAAAAAAAACATTTATGCCTGGCTAGTAGATTAATGGGACATTTACATGGACCTTTCTAATGGCCGTGAAGATGGAAAAGATCCTGGAGACGTGACAGTAAATGGGGCATACTATAGACCAATGCAATGATTCCTCCAACCAAGCAAGATTTTACTGCTGCTAGAGCATCATATAGGCCCAGGTATGCCTTTGTTCTTGTTTGTTTTCTTCAGATGTCATGAAAGGCCTAAGCTAGCTACTATTTCACTAACCATATGAAATTGTTTTGCCTGAAAACATTTGCCCCCAAAAAACCTGGCAAGCAATTCGGCAGCTACACGCGCAGAGTCCGGGGCAATCCTACCCAACTTTCTTTCACCAATGAAGCGGCAATACAGTCCCAAGGTAAGGGGACAGCCCCAAGGTAATGTTCACGTACCTTGAGGAGGCCTCGGTGACTGTTCCCCCACTGCAGGATGCAGCGAGCACTCCATTGAGATGGTTGCATTGGCGCTGGAAAACTGGATAGGATTGGTGTTGTGACTTGCCCGCTTCCCAAGGGCTTAGGCAGGCTGTGACTTGCCTGCCTCTGAGAGTCGCAGAATAGAACTGTAAGGGCCTTGAAAGGGAAGCGCTTTGTCATAAGGCACAATCCTCTCATAAACCACATCCAGCAAACTGCCATAAAGATTATATTCCTCTTCCTGCTTAAGAGTTTCAATATAACATAGCTTCCATTAATGGTGTTTCAATATAGTGCTTTTTTATCCTGGCTGTGATTGACAGAGGTTGTAGCCAATCAGAGCAGTGCATTCTGGGTTGCACTTAGCCAATCACCACCAGTTTCTTACCTAATTTTTTAACTATCCTCCAGGCTGTAGTGTAGACACTATCATGCAAGTGAAGAAATTGGTATTTGGTGGAGAAGTCAGTATCTTAAAAACTTTGGTTTTCATTTTTTTTAAAAGGAGTGTAACCTTTGAGAACACAAAGATGGGACAGAAATTCTCCTGAGGTAGAGGAGGAGGATTTGCTATGGGCAAGCAGCAAGGCTTCAGTGCTCTGCTGCATAGCATTCCCCATAGCTAGCAGCTAGTGCAGTTAGGAGTAAGAGTGGAAAGTCCCTGGTTAAACTCTCACCTCACTACCAGCTCACTAAACCCACACGTTAGAATCAAATCACTGCCTATTTCCTTTAAAGAGAAATGAATGGGCACGTGGAGATTTAAAGAGCTGCATGGACTTCCCTTGTCCATGCTACCCCCACCCCAAAACTACCTAACTATTGTTCTTCCAAGGACCCTTTGAAATCAGAAATAGCCACCATCAGGAGAAAAAATTCTGGAAAGAAGCAGTTTGCAGAGGGAAAGATCTGCATCTGGTTTTAGAGTTATTAGACACAATCCACATTCTGGCAATGCTGCTAAATGGTGTTAGGTCATCTGTCAACCTACCACTGCCCCCATTTGCAATACTGATATGATACTGGTGATAATACGGACTTTCACAGGGTTGTAAAAATTACTGATTATGTACATGAAGCACTTGAAAATTCAAAGGGTACTATAAAAATCTAAAATCATATTCACCGTCAGAATAAATAAATTATGTAAATTAAACTCCATGCAAATGTACTTAATTTGCATAATATACCCAGATTGTAGAATTCACCTTGTCTTGGCACATAGTTTGGATCATTTTTCACTGCAAAGTTTACAGAGTTCTGATCATATTAGTGCACCTCAAACAGAAGTATAGACAAAGCACACTACATCAGTGAAATGCACATGAAGGTGATGCAATCAAGCACAGTACCTACTTAAAGCAGCTTTCTGAGTACTGAAGCAGCTGCAGTAGCAGCAGCAGCAGCAGTTTAGTTGGCCTTTTAATTTGTATTATTTCAGTGCATCATTTTCATCTCCTTATTCAGAAAGTTTAAATAGTCTTTAAGGTAATCTGCTGGATAATACTCTTATTTTTACCTGAAGGCAAAGTTCTTGCTTCCGTTCTTTAACCACCACAGTAGCTCATTAAAATGTTTTGCTGGTAGATCAGTTTTCATCATTTCCTCTTTGAGGCATCGTAAAATGTCATGCGATAGTGGTTTACAAGTCAAGTTTACATGTACCTTTGTGTCTTGATGCACCTCTCTATTGATCAGATAAGTGCCACCTTTACAAGAGGAAGACTTGTAGCATTAAATAGCATGCTGCCTTCAGCAGGGTGTGTTTCTTAGTGTTACTTGCAGTAGGGTCCGGGGTGGGGGCACTAAGTTTAGCAAAGTGCCTTCCTTGCCATGTAAACCGCTCCTCTCCTCCACCGCTGTAGCCAGTCCTGGTGGCGAAAGCAACACAGAGGCGTTTCCTCCTTGTTGCTTCTGCTGCCTGGAATGGCTACAACGGCAAAAGAGAGAAGCAGTTTACATGGCAAGGTAAGATGCCTTTCAAAATTTACCTCTAGGGCCACTACTGGTTATTTGTAATTGTATAATTGTAAAGTTATTAAAGGTTGTGGTCCATGATGACAAGGGATGCTATCCTGCTGGCCCATGGCATCACTTCGTGTGTGTAGCAGTCCCCAGAGGAGCCAGCATTCCCAGCCCATTGGACAGCTCCATGGTTCTGGTGGGCTTGTAGCATCAGCAAGACTGTTCTCTCCAAGATGAGGCCTTTCCACGCATGAATATGCCCAGCATCCCTGGAATTCTTCCCCGGGCCCCATGCACAGATCTACTCCTGCTTGTCCTGGGAGCAGGGCCAATCCATTCATGAGGCTAATGAAGGCAGTTGTTTCCAGCATAGATTGCTGGGGGCATCTATTGCTGTCCACCCCTCACTGCTTCTTTTCCTCTGCTTGCTCCCTGAATTGAAAAAGGAGGAAGGGAAGAGAGTAGGAGAGGCCATGTGAAAGAGAAGAGAGTGGTGGCCTGACAGCATCGAGCTCTAACCCACCTCTCTGCACTGCCTCTTCTGGTCCATGCTCATCTTCCAATTCAGGGAGTGGGAAGAGTAGAGGCTGGCACATCATCAGGCACATGAGAGTGGCAATTGGCATATTGTCTCAGGACCAAATCCTATCTAATTTTCCAGCCCTGATGTAGCAGTCCCAATGGGGTGTATGCTTCATTCTGCGGTGGTGGTCAAGTCAGGAAGGCCTCCTTAAGGTAAGGGAGTGTTTATTCGCTTACCTTGGGGCCTCGTTCTAGCTACATCAGCATCAGAACCTTGGATAACATTGGGCCCTCAGGCAGCAGGAAGTCTTGGGCCAGCTCTGCTGGGAGTAGCCTGTGCCCTGGAAGCATTGGGAAGAACAAGCTGCTGGACACTCCTAGAACACCATCACCGAATGAACAGCTTGGCGCTGGTGTGGTGTGCCCAGCAGTGTGATCGATCAGAGTCGTAACTGGGGGGCACTTGCCCCAGGCACTATGCCAAGGGGGGCTCAAAGCACTCATTTCTGGACACCCCCCAGAAGAGGAGGCACTGGCGGTTTGGTGCCCCGTTCCTTCTATAGAAAAAGAACAAGGGAGAACCCCAAAACAACGTCATGATGTCACATGACTTAGTGACATCACTGCCCCAGTTGTCGGGGTTTCTAGTTACGCCTCTGATAGCATGCAGCCTGGTGGAGAGGATCAGCTGTTCAGGCTCCTATAAGACAGACTTCGCTATGGGAAGAAAGTAAGATTGCATCCAGTGAATGCTACTGAGAAAACCGCATGTTAACTATTGTTGAGCTAAGCAACTACTGTATGTGAGTTACAATGCACACACATGCACACATACACTTTCTTCATACTTATGGCTTAGCATGAAAACTGCTCTTCTAATTCTTTTGCCAGGTTAATTCTATACACTTATACAAAATTCAAAGTTGTGCCTTTGGACCGATTTCGTGTGATGTATGTGTGAAGGGAAAAACTATTGTATTTTGGGAAGACAATTTTTCATTGGTATTTTTGGTCAGATTCATAGTTGTTTGTGGATTTTTTTTTAGAAAGCAATTAACATAGTTGTTTTGTTCCTGTATTATATTAAAAAAAACACCAAGAAAATATGGTGGACTTATTACCCTATGGGTAAGAAATAATTACATGGAAATATGGCATCAGGCATTTTAATAATCGTTTTGTAAATAAAATATTTGATAGCACTCAACGGTGGTGATAACCGTGTTTATGATTAAAATGGAAATGTGTTATTTGTACAGTTATCCAAGATATATGAAGGATTTTCACTTAAATAAATAAAAAATGAAATCAAGGAATGCAACTTTAATTTATCTGAAAAGTATGAGTTGTGAGCTAATGTGTGCAAGTTTTTAAAATTTAGTTCAATTCCAAAATTGTGTGCCAGGAGAATACAAAAAAATAAATTTTAAAACAGACTCACCAAGTTTGAGAATGCTGGCGTAGGCCACTCAGCTCTGCTGTGCCAGCACAGGTTAGGATTGGGCTGCCCACCCCACATTCAGAAAGTGAATTCCTCTGAAGCAGGTAATTCTTATCACTCTGAGGGCCATGCCAGATATGGCTTTAATCTTGCTTCTCCTAGAACTAGCACAGACAAGGGGATCCAGATGTTGATGTTCCTTTGATTCCAGCTGAACTTGCTTCCAAGTAAGTTTGCATCGAATTGTGCTTAGGTTTGTTGCTGTCAGTGCATGTTCTCCCTGGGAAGTCAGTCCTGAAGAGTGCAGTGGGAGATGCCTTAGGTTTTGTCATATGCCTCGCTAAACCCTATGTTCTGCCTGCTGAGAAACTTGTCATCAGGCCTTCCCTATGGTACTGCTATATGTCGACAAATATAGTTTCTATATGCATTATAAAGAGAGTGGGATTTATGCAAAACAACAACAACAACAATGCATTGCTGAAGGATTTCCATTTCTTTTGGGGAGGGTAAAGAATGGAGCAGAGTAGTGAGAACTGCATTCACTCCAATGAATCCAATTTTTGGTCAGCGTACCTCTTGCTTCCAGGGTCACCAGCCTTTGACAAAAATGGCCTCTGACCTTCCCCAATCCAGCAATTATGTTGCGCTTGACCCCCAAAGCCATGAAATTCTGAGGTAGGGACTGCTTCAGGAGGCTGAGCTACAGCCAGCTAATATGAGAAAAGCTCATGGTATGTACTCAAGTGAAAAGGATCGTCAGATCCTCGGGGTGGGATAGAGGAGATGCAATTTATTCTGCTCCTTTCTTTCATTCAATCCTTAAATTTTTCTTGCTACCTAAGGTGTGGATGAAAATGCAGCATTGATTAATGCCTCCCAGCCTGCTTGGCAGACCCCTAAGCAGCTTAAAGAAAGATCAAGCCATCCTATTTGGTTTATCTCAGCTGTGGAGCAAGTCTGGAAATGGCTTTAAAGCATCATCAGAAACTTTTTTCCTGCTTAAGTTTGATGTATATTTTAATCCAGGTTTGTAAATTAAACGCTTAATGGTTTGGGAGAGATGCTTCGGCACTTGTTTCTGTGGTTGTTGCCAGTATTGCGACCTCAAGGTGTGTTCAGTCATGCAATCAAACATCAGACAGGGAGAAAAGAAAAAGCTCTTGAAACTTGCTTAGTGAACTGAGCGCCTCCCGGAGTAAACAGAGGCAGGCACTACTGAATAAGCCTATTTGAGGACTCCCATCAGAGCTGGACCTCCTTTGAAGTGAGAGCCTCAAAACCTCCTGGCTTTGGCAATCTGGAAAGCAAATGTTATGTGCTCCACTACAACATCCAGAATGTACAAGGCAGACAATGTTTTGTTTGCTCTTATACTTCAGACAGATGTAATACACTGCAGCAGAGTTGGTAAAAAGGTTACTCTTAAGTCATAACCTGCAGCTTTTACACTGTTTAGACAATGAAAAAGTAGGGCATTTAAAATGAAAATAGAATGGGAGCAAAGATAGACAAGTAAAGCTGTAAATGCATCATGGCTGTTTGTTACACTTCTATATAAGCCACTCTTGCTTGATTCAGTTGAATGCCCTAACAAGGTGAACTGCTGTGCACTACATTCTTCCCTCAAGTAGTAAGGATGGCACTACTCCAGTTTGCTTTCCCTTGGATAAGACAGCAGTGGAGATTTAGAGTGTTTCCAATATTTGCTTTATTTATAAAGTCAGAGAATAAGAAGAGGCAAACAGAAGATCTACTAATCCACATCAGAACTTGAAAGTGAGGCCCTGCACTGTAATGTCAACTCACAGGTCGTCCCAACTCTGTCCCAAACTACAAAACAGCAGTTTCTCTTTTGCCTCTTGCCTTAGCTGGAAGAGGTCACCTCCTCCCACTGATAGCTATCAACTTCAAAACACTCAAGAGAGCGCCATCATCCCCCTTAGCATCAAAATACATTTGCCAAGGCCAGTAACACATACGAAGGGTTAAAATACACAGCTGGGTGAAAAAAAAAGCCAGTGGAAAAGGCCTTGCTGGGACTCCCTTTTCTGTTGCTGCCTGCACAGTGGCTGGCTGTTCATGAGATCTTAATTAAATTAAGATTACCTACTCATTAAAATTGAGCACGTTTGGATCCTTCAGTTGGGATAGATGGCCTAGTCAAAGGCTTTAATGCTTTAGGCACAAAACTCCTGATCTGGAGGCCCCTTGAGCAAACAGCAGCATTGTAAGGAAGAGTAACAGACAACCAGGAGGTCAGGATATTCTTCACAGGGTCTCATTCCAAGTCAGAAAAATATGCACAAACAATAGTTGCAGGCTTGTTGTTTTCAAGCCCTCGAATGGCTCATTTCCAGTTTCTATCTACGTAAATCTTTCAAGGGACAGACACTCATTTGACAAGTCAAAAGATGCATAAATATGATCTCGGGCTGAAATTGAAATCATTCCATGCAAGTCAACTGAATCCCATGGTAAGAAAAGCATCAGTACCAGCTTGTAATTGCAAGTGGGCTTTCAGATGCGAGAAACCCATTTCAGGCATTATTGCAGCCATGCAAAGGCCAACTATGCAGAAGTGATATTGACTGTAACTCTGCCACTACAAAAACATTCATTCTATATTTCACGATGCTATACAAGTGCTGGAATGTCGAAAAAGTGAAGAAATAAATGGATAAGGAGAGTAATTTCAAAAAATAAAGATCAACACAGGATCCTTTGTTTAGTTTCATACCTTGCCTTATCCCTAAGATTCTGGGTGACAGTATATGATACGCATCAATGCCCCTCAAAGGGCCATAGGAATGTAAAAAAGTGCCTTCTACAGCACCAACAGCTCAATCCTAACCCATGCTGGAACAGGGAGGTAAACCTGCTCCATATCCAGTGCAGGGTGGTGGCTGGAAGCTGTGCAACTTGGAGTAAAGGGAATACCTATGTCACATGGAAGCCACCCTTATAGGGCTACCCTTGCCTGGCCTTACCTTCTCTGCGCAGGTCCAGGCAGTGGCATGGGAAAGCCGACACATGGATGTATACCAGCCTCCTAAACTCAGAAGGGACTTGGGCCAACCAAAGAGCACCTCAGGATTGTACTCTAAATTGGATTACTGAGTCATTTAGCAAAGTGCTGCCTGACAATGACTCTGTAGGGTTCCAGACGTGCATTTCTCTCTGCCCTACCTGGAGAGGCCAGGAACTGAACCTTGGACCTATTGCATGCAAAAGCCCCTCCTTGAATCTCATTTAAGCAGGAACCAAGAAAGCTAGTATGACTCCTCAAGCACACGTTAGGATTGCATCGTTAATTTAATCAAGAGAGCAAAAACTAACATTTTTAAAATTAGCCTTCAATATTTCATATGAAGATTTGAACATGCATTTTATGATTTGAATTTGTTGTTCAGTTGCTAAGTCGTGTCCGACTCTTCGCGGTTGATGAATTGAATGGTAGACCACAAAAGTTCATTCTGAAACAAGCTAGAGGCACAATTCTAACCTGGAGTTAGGCTGGCCCAAGTCACTTGTGCTGGCCCAGGAGTGTTGCAAACACCCCATAAAGTGCATCTGACCAGTAAAGATGCTACAAAACATTATTTGTTCTTACATGCAAGACTAATCCCTTTTAAGAATTGCATTCTTGGCATATGTCAACAAAAACAATAGTGGCATTCCATAGAATATCCTAAAACACCGACAGCAGTAGTGGCAGCAGGAAGACCTAGTGGACTGAGGAAAGGATTCCTCTCAAAGGACATCTGTCCCCCCCAGGACCTTCCTTTGCCCCACAAGTACCAGCAAGAGAGCTGAGTAACGAGGAAAGAGGCGGTTACCATTGTCATTGTCAGGCGAGGAAGATTTGGTGATCAAGAAAAACAGAGAGAGAGGCCCAAAGGCTATGAATGCCAGTCCATGTCATTTCTACGCAAAGCTCAAATATACACAGGATAATCACAGCAACCATTCCCTTCACAACAGCACAAAAACTTCCCCGCCTTGCTGCGCTACTTTAACACTTCAGCATATATCACACTGTATTCCAAAGCTTTCTGGGAAGTGTAGTCTTTCCCAACAGCCGCCTCGCCCTTTTCTTCCGCAACCCTCCGAGGTAAATAGACTACAGCCAATGGAAGGCGTCGCAGCCGGCCGCTCCGCTTCGTGCCAGCCAATCAGGGCCGGCATTTCGACTCGACTAGGCGGCGCGTGTGGTCGTGGCGTCATTCGAGGTGAAAGGTAGAGGGGTCAGGGGAAGGCAGTGGTTGGGCGGTGGCTGCCTTCGCCTGCTCGCTTTGGCGTGGAAGGGCCCGCGCACCGGGGCGAAGGAGGCGGGGTCGCTCCCTGGGCTCAGGGATGGCGTTGGAAGCGGCGCTCGCGGCCGTCCGAGAGAGCGACGGGGCTGAGCGCCTCCTCAGCCGCTTCAACGAGCAGGTAACGGCGGCGGCGCGCGGCTCACCCCGCCCCCCTTACCCACGTTCGAATGCGCCCGGCGGCGCTCGTGACCCCCCCGCCCCCGTCCATTCCATCGAATGTTCATCGGGGGAAGGGAGGGGCTCCGGGTCTCAGGCAGGGTCTCTTCCCCCGCCCTGCGTTCCGAGATGCTTCAGCATCTCGGAACGCAGGCTCGCCCCTCCCTCTCGCGCGGCATTCGGATGTGCCCCCCCCGAAGTCGCCTCCCCCCTCCCCCAGGCACTGCCAGGGGCATTTGGACTGCCACCTTCCGCGCGCTTTCTCGGGAGGGAGCCTGCCAGCCTTGCCGAAACGGTGCACGCCGTGCAGAAGGTCGTGCCGTCGTCAGCCTCTTTTGTTCTCAGATCCCCGCTTTGAGCTGTCAGTGGTTCTCCTGTCCGTGTCCTGCCGCCGCCCCCCTCAGTCCACAGCAAGCAGTAGAGTCATGCAATACAGCTTGCTTGAATTTTAAAACACAGCTTTGCTCTATGCAAAGCAATGTGCGGTTCTTGCGCACAAGAAGTAATACTTGTAATACTGCATTGACCTGTGTTTAGTGCAGCAATTTTCAATCTTTTGCTTCTCAGGGCACACTGACAAGGCACTGACATTGTCAAGGCACAGCATCTGTTTCTGTGACAATTGACAAGGCACACTGTATTGCCAGTAGGGGGCTCACATCCCTCAGTGGCCCTATTAACAAATGACCCTCCCCGCAAACTCTTGCAGCACACCTGCCGACCATCTGTGGCACACTGGTGTGCTGCGGCACAGTGGTTGAAAATGGCTGGTTTCATGCTTTTGAGCATTCAGCATGCTCTGTTGATTGGATTTTTATACTGCTTTTTTAAAAATACAAAGTGGATTTTTAATAGAAACAATGTGTTTTATTTTCCACATATTATCTTGATGCAGTCCTTGCATCACCCCTGTAAAGTAGGGAAGTATTATCCCCATAATGTAGCTGGGGAGCTGAGACTGACAGGGAGTGGCTTCCTTCAGTCACCTTGTGAGCTCCTGGCAGGTTTGAATCTGAGGAAGTCCAGATTGGTAACTCCCTGTTTGGGCTATATATGCCACACCTACTTTGTTGAAGGTGCTGCTTTCTGTTATTTTGCAATTCAAAAGGTTTCTCACTGACAGCTTGGTACAGGATATCTCCAAAGGTAAATGAATTGCCACTAATCATTTCCTTCCTATGAGCAAAAAATGTTTCTGGGGTATGTTACCCCAGAAATAAATTGGATTGCCTACTGGGGCAACTTGATACCCTGTCTTAAGTTGCATTAGTTTATTGCTGCTGACTTTCATTTCTCAACTCCATCCTGTTTCTCCAAAGTATAACATTGTGCTAGAAAAGTAACTGAAAGGGCTCCGAATTGTCCTTTCACATGCAAGAGATGGAAATAATTGGCTAAGAGTGCTCTACGTTAAAGAAAAGGGTGTAGCTCTGATATTCTAGGCACCAAATTCTGGACACACTGGGGAGAAAGTCTAAATGATATCAGTAGGACTTGTTTTTGAGTAGGCATGAATAGGACTCTACTGTGACTGTGCATGTGATGTGTAAATGATTGTCTACCCAAGAGACAATCGCACATGCACGTGTGTGTTTACAAGAAATGTGGTGACATACAGTGTGTATTAATGACTGTCAAACTCTCCTGGGTTCATTTGTAAATGCCCCAAAATCAATATTAGGTAAGCAGTTACCCTTCTAAACAAAAACAGTATTTTCCCTGTTTCCAAATGAGCATTGAGGGAGATCCTGGAGCAAGAAATGCAAATTCATCCCTCTTCAAAGAAAGTCACAAGTGATGTTCCTAATGTTCCCACAATGACGCAGCAGCTAGAAAAGAGAGATGTTTTCAGTATTCCCTCCTAGCATGAAAAACTGGAAGCAAAACATCTCATTTGCTCAGTTTGACCGTTGTTTGTTTCCCTCTCTTGTGATTTGGGCCATTAAGTGTCCATTCGCCTGACATCTAGTTTGGGTAGAATGCTTTACACAAGGTTACCTTTGAAGCTTCAGCTGGCTCATAGAGTGGTTGCCTAGTTACTGGTGTGCCTGCTATAGCAACACTGTTCCACTGATCTACATTACCTTCACAATACATTAGAAGGCAATTAAAATGTCTGGTTTAGAACAAGCTGTTTCAGCTCTGATTGAAATAAATTTTTTGTGATAGATGAGCTCAGAGCACTGCCTGGCTAGTGTCACAATTCAGGCTTTAGCTTGTACATATTGGTACGTGTATAATTCCACCTGGTTATATAGAGATTAAATTGTTTGGCTCCTCACTGCATCTATAGCATTCAGATATAATGCATAATGCTTCCATTACTAAATATTTTAGTAGCAATATCCATTTTCTTCTGGAAGTGAGAGTGGACCATGAGGGCAGTGCTGATGTGTCTTTCTCTAAAAGCTTTATGCATTTGAGTCAAAGAATCAATAGATAATAACAAACAGCCTCTGTCTGGGAATCTGTACTCTGCTGCAATCTAACGCAGAGCTAAGTGTGCTTAAGTGGGTTGTCTAGATACCTTACTAATTAGCCTAAAATTAAGGGCAACAGGGTTGTGTTGTCCAATGACAATGTAATGTAACTCTTCATGTAATGTGTAACTGTGACTTTGTACTAAGTGTACACCTGCTGGCAAGTCTGTGTGTTGCTATCTGATGTGTTTAATGTCTCTAAGGCATGACTACCTTGTTTAACTCTTCACTCGATCTATATTCCCAGTGAACTACCCTGCTGTTATGGAGCATGAGAATGCCAGTGCAGCATCCCGCACTACATTTGCAAAATGTTGACAGTCACAGACAACAGATGACATGTATTATTTACCTTTTCATGATTATTCAGTTTTATTGACTGGTATTCACCTACTGTTGTCCACTGAGTCTATGGAAAGATAGTGAATCCAGCCACAACAAGTATAGTGGACTTTAAAACCATATGCATAAGCTTATATGAGAGAATGGATCACATTTTTTTAAAAAAGCTTGTTTCTTTCTCCAGAATAGAGCAACTTTCAAGTTTGAACCCTCAGATGAAGAGAAAAGAAAGGTAAGCATATTAAAAATGGTCTTGGACCATGTGCATGTTTTTTTTCTAATTGCTTCATGATGCACTGCAAAATACATTTTTAGGCACAACGTGTAGTCTATTTGTGTTGCTCTAGTTCAGTAAACATTCCAGGTTCCAACAGATACTATTTTGTTTATTTGGATTTGTCATCTGCTTGGATTTGTCACCTGCTTGTTGTAAGAAGTGATAAAGTTTAATTGAGAGTTCAAAAAAAGCTTGTTTGACCAATCCATATTTGAAGCTAACCATAGTTCCCTTCGTTTGGATGGCACACAACTATGTTTTGTTTAAAACCGAAAGTGGAAACTTTCTTTTCCCTCTTGCATGTGAAGGAGGGAGGAGATGCGGTTTTGCCTGCACCCATGATTCCCCCAGGTTCCTCTGCCATTATCTAAACCGTAGTTCAGAGATTATCATTTGAACTTGGCCACTGTCTTTGTTACTGGAAACACCATCTCCCTAAAAAGTCAAGCCATGGCACTTCCATCTGGTCAAGAATGAGCTTTAGTTGATTGACTCTCCTTCAAACTTAACTTTTGGGTCAATTGCCCCAGTATATACACCTGCTGTGGAAGTTTTGACTTACTGAAAATTCAGGCAGCTTAGAGGTATACTGTACAGGTGCAAGACACACACCAATGTGTTAAGATAGTTTACCTGAAACTTAATAAGGGCAGCTTAAGTTTTGTAACTGTTTCTGGCTTATTTCAACCCTCTAATATTGTATTCTGTAGACAGAGTAGAATTAGCTAGTTGTGGAGGGCTGGTCCCCATGTGACTTGCCTTCCACCTATGTCTCATCCCCACTTGCATGTGGCTTGGCATCCTTTTTCTCTCTCCAGTTTAGTCTTGTTCCCTGCCACCACTGTGAGGGGCCTGGGAGCACAGGATACATTTCTGAAGTTGGATTCTGCGGTGATTTTTCATTCAACCCAAACCACTAGCATACAATTTAAATTTAAATAACAGGTTACAGTAGACAGGGCACAGCCGCTGTACCAAGTAACTAGTTAGACTGCATGTGTAGCAGTTCAGCATGCTTTGCCTTGCCTCTTACAAATTTTATTCTCAATGTAAATGGCAATTGTTATTTTTTAGCTGCTTGCAAGTTGCATCAAAAGTTCAGCTAACCCCTTGCTGATTGTAACTTGTCTTCTACCCTGCACAGGCAGTAGTGTTGCCCATGCAAGAGTTTGAGTGAATTATAGAAAAACTAGAGACTAGGGAGCAGCTTATTTATGGACTACTTTATTCCTGGAGTTCCCATTGCCCTCTTATAATCATTTTGCCCAATGAAAGGCTGCAGGACTAGATTGAATTCAATAAATTAAAAGCATGCCTATCTTGTGAGCCCCCTGTGGAGAGCTTAATTAAAATCAGCTGAGAATTTAGAATTGAAAAGGCCTGGGTCAGAAGGCACAATGAAGTATGAAACCTTAAGTCCAGGCCTGAAGAAGGCGGTGTGACATGCCAATTATCATTTGTTTGAGAGGCTGGGGACATCATGTACTTGATCTCCAGTGGGACCAAAGTGCTGGGGACTGCCAGTGATCCTGTACAATGGAGTATATGAAACTCCCTGGCTTGGGAAACATGGATATTTGGGTGGGGGGGTGTTTACTATTTTATTCTGTACAGTACTTTGTAATTGTGCCCATTTCTAAAGACAAATAAATGCAGAATTGTCCACAGTAATACAGCAATGAGAAGAAGTCGGCTTCCTGATGCATTTAATTCTTTGCAATTCCAGAGTAGCTAGACCAATAGTTCACAAATCTTTTAGACCAAGACCCACTTCTTAGAATGGCACTCGTGTTTGGACTCGCTGAAAGTGATGCCATTAGCCTTGAAGTTATGTCATGGCCAGAAGTGACATCATCATGCAGGAAGTGCCGTTGTTGTGACATAATAAAATGACACTCCAGAAATGCAAATTGGCATTCTTGGAATGCAGCAATTGCACGACCATGAAACATTCCTGACAGAAAGCAAGATTAGGACACAATATTATGGAAAAGCATTGAACTAAAAATAATTTTTTTTTAAAACTCACTTGAAAATTCAAACTGTTAATACTCACAAAAGGTACAGAACAAGAGTAAGGACTGCAGTTTCCAAGATGGCTCTCCTAGCTTTCCGCGATCCACCTGACATGGGATGGTGGTTGTGACCCACCAAATGGGTCCTGACCCACAGTTTAAGAAACACTGAGCTAGATGAAAGAGTTGATAAAAAGTATGTGGCAACCTGCTTTGGAATAACTGCCCTGTAATGCCATTGGGACTTATCATGCATTTCTTTTTGTAATTTGAAGTGCTTAATACAATAGGTGGTATTGCAAGTGAGTAGATAAGGAGTATGATCTCGGGCTCGCATGATGTCCCCTAACTTATAGAGCATACAATTAGCAAAGTACTTTGAAGATTGATGCTCTGGGTCAAATCAGGGGTATAGATGTATGTGTGCAGTTCCTTCCAGACCACAGCAGTAAACCTCTGCTTTTTTCCCCTCCTGTATGCTTAGCAACTATGTGAAGGAATATTACATCTGCTGGACAAAGATCTAAAAACATCCTGTAGAGTTGCCTGCCTGGAAGCTCTTCGCATTCTCTCAAGAGACAAGAAAGTTTTAGTTCCGGTAACAACAAAAGAAAACATGCAGATCTTGATGAAGCTGGCAAAACTAGACACCATGGAGGTCCCTCTGGAGGATGTGACTGATTTCCCTGTCATAGTGGAAGCTTTAAAATGCCTTTGTAACATTGTTTTTAACAGTCCAACGGCACAGAAACTAAGTCTAGACCTGAACTTGGCAGCCATGCTTTGCAATCTTCTGAAAAAGTGCAAGGATCAACAATTTGTCGAAGACATAAAGTGCTTTGATTTACGTCTCCTCTTCCTCCTCTCCCTTTTGCATACAGATATTAGATCACAATTGCGTTACGATCTCCAGGGATTGCCACTGTTGACTCAGGCCTTGGAAAGTGCATTTAGCATAAGATGGACAGATAAATATATTACTGCTGATGACCAAGAAATGGCACCTTTGTCACTCCAAGAGACAGATTGTGCCATTGAAGCATTGAAAGCTCTCTTTAATGTCACTCTTGACAGCTGGAATGTACACAGTGAGGTAAGGCTGGAGCTGAAATACTGACTAGGTGTTTTTCTCTGCCAGAAGTTCACTTTTGAGATTACTCTCATGCATCCCCACTGCAGCACAAGTCAGGATGATTCATGCTGAAGTGTTGAATTCGGAGTAGTCCTCCAAGCACCAGGTTGCATGAGATTCAAAAGGAGAACAACTTGTGCTGCTCAAGTTGAACTTAAAGGAATGTGTTGAGAGTTGGAACTGGGCTTTATAGCTTCTGGGTTTAAGATCAAATATAGGGCAGTAATGCCTGGGCTGAATTGAACCTGGTAGCAAGGGACCCTAAATGCTGTGGAAGAAACATTTTGCTTGAACTGTTACGTCCAGGTTATGGTCGAACTGCCCCCGACACTCTGCTGCCCCAATCCTATCCCTCACCATTAACTTCAATGCAGCCACACTGACAGAGCATGCATTACATCTCATGGGGTGGGGAGTGCGCATGTGATTGGACAGCCAGCAGGAAGTATGTAAAAATATTGTTTACTTACCTCCCCCCTAGGTAGGTTGCCCAGTCACCTACTATTGCCTTGGACCTATTCCTGCTGCTGAAAGTCCAAGTGAGAGAAGAGACAAGGTGGCCTAGGAAAGAGGGGTTATAAATCATGGCACCAGTCGCTGTTGCAGGGATCCATCCTTGTCTCAGAACTTCACCTCCCCACCCACAGCATTCCTCCTCTGCCAGTGTACTGACATGGCAGAGGCCCTGGGAGCCACTGCTGCTTACATTGCACCACTGCCTATTAACAGCAGTGGCCCAGAAGCACACAACAGTGGCCTTGCTTTTGCACCACAGCAAAGGGCCTTTCGCTGCCAGAACGCAAGTTTCAGCAGCACATGGGCCACATAGGGCTACTTTTGGTCCAATCCTAATAGGCTTAGTTTTTGTTTGTTGTAAGTAACAGGAGTTGGACCATAATAGGAGTAGAGGATTGCAGCCCTAATTTGTTGAGGGCCAATACTGGTTGGGGTTCAGCCCAGAACAAAGCTCTCACTGACACCAACGGAAGCTTTTTCCTGTGATAAGAACCAGCTGAATAAGTCTCCTCCACAGGTAAGGACCATGGTGGAAGTAGTGTTCAAACTCTTGCTGGTGATGCACCACTACATAATCAAAGCTAAGCCCACCAGAATTAACACTTTAAATGTAACATAGTTTGACTCCTTGGCATTTTGATGCAGATTAAGAATTTTTACACTCTTTTACCAACTAAATAGTTCACAATTTACTTAGCTAAATAAATGGTTTTCTGCCCCCCCCCCCAAGGGCTTGCAGTCTTTAAAAAAATGCAGAAGAGACACCAGCAGCAGCCACTGCAAAAGATGCCATGTTGAGGTGAAGAGGGACCGTTGCTCTCCCCCTCCCCGCTAAATCGGAGGCACCATTTTTAAATGTGCCTCTTTGCTGGGGTAAGAACCAGCTGATACCTCATGGTATCCTACTGCAGACATAAAGCAAGTTAGGTCGTAGATACAATGGGCCCTCCGTATCCACAGGGGTTCCAGGACCCCCCCCCCCACCAGAGAGACCAAATTCCATGGATAATTAAATCAGTGGGGGCCCATATGGTATGGCAATTACTTACCAGAGGAGGTGTAGAGGCCACACGTGCAACCTCCAAAGTTTTCCAGATTTGATTGACTTGTACCTCCTGTTTGGGGTGGGAGCTTCCAGTCATGTCCAGGAGATCCTCTAAGGCCCTCTAGCCATGGGTGTGGCTCCCACAGATATCAAATCTGCGGGTGCCAAGCCTGCAGTTAAAGAGTCCCCACTGTAAGGGAGGCATAATTGCAGATGAAAAATCTAGTAAGATTAGATCTGTAATGGAGAAAATGGTTTAAACTTTCTAATAAAATGTGTTGACAAGTAAGAATTGATAAGGAACATATTGTAGTATCAATGAAATAGACAAAGAGAATATTAAAGCCAGTAATTCTGGCACATGCTTCACATTTCCAGCACTTAATACACTCCTAGCAAAGTCCTGAGAACTAAAGAACAATGGATAAATGTTGACAGTCTTGTGTTCCTTGTGTCCAAAAGAAGAAGAATGTCTCGGGGGTGGTGGTGGCAAAAAGAAACTACTGCTTCCCATGGAGGGGGGTTGTATTAATAATTTACAGCGCAATCCTGTGTCAGTACAGCCAGGCCACGTGACCTGCTGTGTATCCAGTGCAGGTTAGGAGGTCACCTAGGGGTAAGGCGATATTTTCCCCCTGCCCTGTGTAACATTCCAGTTGTCCCAATGGTGTTTAGCTGGCACAAATCCAAGAAGCCTAATGTAACACCTGGCTGCTGGGGGGGGGGTTCAGATATGGCATGTGTTGCCACCGCTAATCCCACCCCCTCCTAGGCCCTATCCTCCCCCATTCTGCCCTCCCCTGCCCAGAAAGCCCTCCCCCCACCTCCAAACCGCTCTTCCCCGTGGAGCCTGGTTCAATCTTACCTGCTCCAGCTGTTGCAGGCTCAGGATCCACAGATTCGGACCCAGCCAGTTCTTGAGTCAGTGCAAACATTTGCAGCATTCAGAGCCAACAAAGGGAGGCCTGTACCAGCTCAAGTTACAATTTGGATTGGGCTGTTCATCTTTTGTTTGCATTTGACACACCTTGCTTAGGTAGGAGGAAGGAATGGAGTAGGAAATTGGATCCTGAATTGTGAGTGAATATTCCGAGACCATAAAAGATGGGGAGAGTTGCTTGGAAGGAAAAGTGAGTTTGATGCTAGTAGTGAAAAGCATTGTGGGATGTAAATAATGGTACGGTACAGGTAGACTTGCCATTTCAGACTTCAGGTGGGAGGCTGATGTTTTGAATGTTGGCTTGAGTAAAAAGGAAAAATAGTTCCCTAACAATAGGGTACTTCTGAGGTTGCCTTTATTTGAAATAGCAATGCTTGCATTGAAAAGACACTGTAGTCTGAGACTGCAATCCTAAACTGGAGTCAGGCTGGCATAAACTAAGCCAGCAAAGTTTAGTTAGCACAAGGGCCACCATAAAGCACGTTTGAACTACTCTCGGAGTCAGGGAGGATGGCTCATATCTGTGTGCTGGCCTCTCTGACTCAGAGAGTGGTCCAAACATACTTTACGGTGTCCCTTGTGCTGGCCAAACTTTGCTGGCTTAGTTTATGCCGGCCTAACTCAGTTTAGGATTGTGCCCTGAATAAACGCAATATACTTTTCAAAAATGAATTGAATCTTTTTAAGCCTGAATAGTTTTTAAGGGCAAGCTGGTAGGTCTCTTTGGGTTACAGCTGGTTCAAGGATCAAAGCCCATGGGAGGTTTGAGTCCCTAATCCCAGCTGCTGGCACAATATCCCAGGAACACCAGACAGAGCAAGCTAAGACCAGAACTTCAGCCAATCTGATGGCTAGAAGAAACCCAGCCTGAAACACTTAAACTCACAGGCTCAGTGCAAAGGCAGCTTGGACTGGGTCTGTGCCGTCGGCCTCAGTTACCAAGGAGACTGGAATACAGGAGGCCCATGGGTTCAACATAGCAGATTTCAGTATCCATGGTTGTTAAACTGGCCCCACCCCGAAGCCTAACCAGGACATGGCTCCAGTTGGGTCCAGAGGCTTTCTGAAGCCCTCAGAGGCTGCATGTGTCTGCCCATGTCCTCTGCAGGCTTCAGAATGAAGTGTGATGCCATTTAAAAGTGAATTCTGGTTTATACCGAAAACCTGAAGTCACCTTTAAAATGGCTGCAGACTTCAGAACTCCTCTGGAACTGGATGGAGCTGAGCTCTGGTTGGGTTCGGGGAGGGGGGAGAAAACAGCAGATTTGACTGTGGTTATTCGCAGGGCTTCTTGGAACAGAACACGCATGGATAATAAGGGGCCGCTGCAGTTCTAACAACCAGCGTTCTTACCGAAAGGCCAGAAAATACCATTCTAGAGACTTGTTCCCAATAAATACTGTATAAATAGAAGCGCTTGCATTTAGAGTTTTCCTGGCTTGGAAGGATGAGAGTTGCACCCTCTCACATGAGCAGTAGTGAGGGCTACTGTCTCTTGCGTGGCTTGAACCTGAACTTGTTGAACCATGAGAGCATTTTTTTTGCATTGTTAGGCATTCATAATGTGATAGTCCTTAATTATATGTCTGCTTATTTTAAAGACCTGGGGCCCACGCTGGCAGCTTTGATAGTGATGCATATTCTTCATAATTTGTATTTCTATAGAATGACTCCCATGAATTTCGTTATATGACTGCCATTCTACGTCACTGCCTGTTAACTCTGGGCCCTACTGAGGACAAAACCGAAGAGTTGCACAGGTTGGTGGAATTATAGATCCATTTATTTTAGGACTGGTTTTTTTTTTTCCTTCAAGTTGGCTGTTTCTATTGGATCTCTTGCTTGGAGCACTCTGGGTTGGCTCTAAGGACTCCTCTGGAGGAAGGAGTTAACTGATGGATGCAAACCTCTTTTTCTCCAGTATATTTAAAAACAGAAGTGAATAGAAAACCATGGAGACTAAGTTTTTAATAAATGTTGATTCAAACCCTCTGGAATTAATACTACTTTTTCATATATGCTGTAGAGAAAAAGGTAGAAGTTATCCGCTTGTGACTGTGTCCCTGCATTTGCCATCTTCCTTTGGCTTGCTTGACCAGCACATGACTTCTGTAGTTTTGGCGAAGTGTTAAAAGTTCATCTGAAAAGGATGGCTAGGATTGCAGGGGCGGCATGGTTAAGTTGCCAGCCTTTAGCACCCTTGTTCTTGTTATCGCCACCATCATTTGGTCATGTGTGTGTTGCTCAGTGCTTAGATCATCTTACTGTGTACCTATATGATTCTCCAAGTAAGGTCTAAAGCTACTCTGAGCAAATAGTATGTGTAACTGTTGCTAATAGTAATATCTTTGGGACCAGATGCAATACGAATATGTGGGACACAACAAACTGCTCATTTGCTTTTCCTTTCCTTTGCCGTGATCTCAGGCATTTATCAGTTGGCCTTGACTTTCAGGAATAACCTGGAGCAATGCCTGCTGAAGGTGAGTGTCTCTGTTTGGTTCTTGATTGTGTTTCACTCTAGCTGATCCCTTCTGTTAGTCATTCTACAGCTGCACATGCACTGCAACTTTAGCAGTGTTTTGTGGCCAGCGTTGTAGGTAGATTCTATCCTGTTGCCTCTACCTTGCCTCAAAGCCTAGTTCTTCTGTAAAGTCTTTCCAGGACCAGCATAACCTCCCTATTTCTGCTCCTCATATTTCTAGTTTAGCTTCCCTCACCCTATCCTTTGGGCATCATTTTCTAGCTCTGCTGCTGTCTTTTTTGTTGTCTGCTTTACTTGATTGTTTAGGTGTAACTCTTTTGCAACCTACCCACTGTGGTGAGAATGGTCACCCACTAGGAGTGGCCCTCTGATTCATATGCTTCATCACTGCCACTCGCTTGTCTGCAGATTAGGCAGAAAGGTCTAACCCATGAAGTCCTGCAGCTACTGTAACGTATGAATTTTTTTTTGCCTGGAATTTCCGAGATGTGCACCTCCAGCATTACTTGCAGGACCTGAATACACATGACGTTTAACTATGTAGTAAGAAGCTTATCTTTGGTCAAGCTTAATGCTGCATTTTTTATCACCTTTGCAGCACAGATGCAAGGATAAATGTATTTAGCCATTTATTGCTGTGCGGATTCCCCACCAAGAATCACAATCCCCAAATGGACTATTTAAATCTTAAAGTGCCACTTTGCTACAATTGTGAGATCCCAAATGTTTGGTGGGAAATTAGCACAAAGGTTTAAATATTCCCACCTGCATACTGCAGCCTTGATCCAAAATGTGGACCTGCACAGCTGGTCCACAGCTGCACAGTTTAAATAAAGGTATGCTTCCAGTTACTCAGTATCCAAAGTAACATTGCAGGTATGAAGTGCGTGAGCCCAAGGCTTGCTTCCTACTAATCTTGCTCAGAGATGAAGGCAGAGTAACACCTGACCAGCTCACATGAGTGGTCCATATGGTGCCCAGAAAGCAGTTGGTGCTGCTGTAGCAGAACTATGTAGTGTCTTTTGATTTATTGTGTCTGGTTCACTTGTGCTTTGCTGGTGGGTCAATTGGACACCTTTTTATATTGCGTTAAAGGTCATGTGATTGCAGTTTTCCTATTTCCTAATACCCTGGAATATGTAGACCTGTTGGTATTGGGACCTTGTGGTAGATCAGCTCAAATTATTTGAGATACTGCCCTCCCCTCCATCGCTTCGGAAAGAACTCTAATAACACCACTGAGGAAAGAACAATAGGCTTCATTGAGCAAGCTAGAATACAAGCAGTATTTAGGCAGACAGAACAACACAGGAAAGTTTGTGCTCCTTTGGCCATTGGAAGCAAAAGCAACAGGAAACATAGCAGTGGACCTCCATCAGAACGGAGTTGCAGCTTGTCCAGTAATGCTCCCAGCGTTCTATATAAGTGAGTTATGCCTAATTTTAGTGTAATATGTACAGTATAAACTGTATACCCCAATTTTAGGAAAGAACAGATTGAAGGAAATGTGAGAAAGCAAGCAAAGTGCACTGCACTTCCATGTGCCCAAACTTGGAATCCTGTCCAGTACGTTCCAAGATAATACCAACAAAGTTGAAAGATACACTAAGAGCCCAATCCTATCCAATTTTCCAGCACCAATATAGCTGTGCCAATGGGGTATGTGCTGCAGCCTGGTTTTCTTCAGGAATATAGTTGGCTCCCACTTTACAGTACAGTTCCAGAGGCTTCATTGCTTCATGAAACCATCATAACATGAACCCAATAATATGCTGATTTTTGGAAATTCATTCCACTATCTCGGAAGCAATTCAACCTCAAATGAAATCGCCCTACGTTGAGTTGCAAATCCCAACCTGCCCCCCTCATTCGCAATTACTGTACTCCTCAATTCTTGCATCCCTGTCTTGCAACACACCCAGCTGCCTTCCTCTTGTCCAGTTACTGCTGCCATTTTACTTGACAGTGTGAACTCCTTGAAGGTCTGGCGGCTCCACAGCCATTTGTGATGGTTGCAGAGTATTCCCTGCTAGTTGAATGCTAGTTCTGGTGGCAGAGAAGAGTATTAAGACTGGGCTCTTAGAAGGGTCACAAGCCTTTGTGCCAGCCAGAAGTTTAATCGAAAACAATGTTCTTCAGCCTTGGGATTGGGACCCCAATGGGTCCCAAAACCTCAGTTGTGGGGTTACGGCAACTTACAGGAATGAAAATGGTTAAAGACCACTGGACTAGAGCACCACCAAGAAGGACAAGGCATCTGGTGTACCTCTTTCAGTAGCAGGACATTGTGTCCCAGGCCTGCTCAGGTTCTTAGTAATTGTGCTAAAGTAGCTTTCACTAGTGCCAGGCTTCATGGTAACATTTTCTGCCCTCTCTAATAAGAATATTTGGTTACAGAAAACAGTGCTGGAAGGGCATTATGGGGGCTGAGAGTTGGCAGTGATGGGGGCAGGGGTGAGAGGAGAGGATCTCGGGAGGGGGGGTTTGACGTTGGATCCCCAGTGTAGCTATTTATTTGTTGAGGTGTTGGCACAAAAAAGGTTGAAGACCACTGACCTTTGGTCTTGCATGCTACATGTCTTCTGCAGTACAGAATGGATCATTGTGAAATGTTAGGATCCTTATTTGGCTGTTGCTGTAAGAACTCAAAGCAAAATAATCTGAAAGTCAGAAGCAAAGGCTAGGTTACTGGGCAAAACAGTGTTTCTTTACATTCAACATGGAAAACAAATATCCATGCTTCCTGACTGACAGTCTACATGTCCATAACTTGCACAATAATAAATATAATTCACGACTTATTGTGTCATTTATAATGCTTGACCTCCAGTCACATTTTTTTTTGCTCATCCACTCCAGCAAAGTAGGCTTTTATTAGAGGGTAATGAATTCATTTGTAAGATGTTATGAATAGGATCTGTTAAGATGTTTGAAAATAGTTCTTTTTTTTTCTTTTTTCTTTTTTGCAGATTTTGTTATTTGAAAGGCAGAAAGTGGTGGTCTGTTTTTATTCTCTCATTCCAAGTTCTCATTTTTATTGATTTTAAATGATATAGTGTCAGCTGATGCAGCCATAGTATTATTTCTAATTGGAAAAGTAATATATTTTAATTTCTGAAAAATATCTTAAACACCAAAATGCAGTGTGTTGTGTTTTTAATAGAATATTTTAACATCAAAAAGGCAGTATTTTGTGTTTTTATGCATTTTTAACAAAAAAAAAACACTCCTAGTTAGAAATATAGACTCACATGTGTGCTTGTATTAAGGCTGAAGTCCTGTTCTCACTTGCCTACAAGTAAGCCCACTGAACATAATGGGATTGACTCTTGAGTAAATAGGATTGTATTACAAATGTGTCAAACTCTTGTGAATGTACCTAAATTATTAAAATAAGCCTATTTGAATAAGTCTGTATTAGTCAGAAATTATTATTCTGAATCAAATGATTACATATCCTGTATAGGAATCTCTACGTAGACTATTGTGGTATAATAGAGCCACTTAAATAATAATACATGCATGTTAAATTATTGTATATTAAAGCAAATGCCATGTTTGCCCACTAACAAGATTTTAATAAAGGCCTTCAGTGGTGCTAAACAGTTGTTTTGCTTTCACATTTGCATATGGGGGGCTGAGAACATGAGTGGGTGGGTGTCATGTCCCAGTGATTAATGATCTCTAGGAAGCTGAGAAAGGGAGAATAATATATGCAGCATTTCGACCCCCTGGTGGAGGAATGCAAACACTATTGTATGGCTCTGTGCACAGTGACTGACTTCCTGGTAGCTGGAGAATTTCATACACTTCTCATCCACAAATAAAACTGTCAGGCAAGTGACAAAGATCAAAAAGACAAGCTTTGGGTATTGAAAAGAATAGCTTGGGCACAGTGATCCAGAAAATTTAATTTTGTAGGTGTTGGGAACACCATTACTTAATAACAAACCAGTAAAAAAGACTTTATGTGGAAAGAGTCCATGCTGCCAAACTGCTGCTGCATCAAATTGTATGTTTTATGCCAAGTCTCTTTTGCAGAAAATGGGTTATCTTGCAAAAATCCAAGTATCTAAAGTGAAGCCCGTTCTATAGCATACATATCTTGCTTTGCAGCTTCTGGTAAGCAGAGAGGAGCATGGACTATGGTATGGGGAAATGACTTCTCAAACTACTGCCTTGTAAGCAACAGCCTGAAGCCTGTGCATGATAAATGGCATAGGCATACGACCATAAACAAAATGGGTTCATCAAAGTGAGATGTATCAGTGAAAGTATGGTGTTAGCCAGAAAACCATGCAAAGCAACTCTGTCTTTTAATTTCTGGCAACATACTGCCTGAAATTAGGGAGATCTAAACCTCCTTCAGGTGTTCTGAAATGTTGGGTAATATTTGGGATCATTGGAAGTCAGGCTTCCCAGCTACAGCAGCTGTCATTTGCAGACAAACACTGTATGCTTGTGGGGCAGGGCTTGTCCTTTTCTTCCCCCCCCCCAATGTTCCCCAATCATTCCAAGATTATTTACAGTGCCTGTAAATAATCTACAGATTATTTATCAGAGTTTTAATTTCAACTTTCCCCCTGATCCTGAACAGATATATATATTTGTATGCTTGTGCATTTGTTTGATCTCTACTTGGAGGCTGAGGCACTCTAAATGTTTAGAGGACATGCAAAATGATCATTAGTTCTGAACACTGACACCAAGTGTAAGCAGCTTTCATAATTTGTAGCTCATCCTGCGTAGTCTTTTAGCTAGTTAAGGCATGAAACGTGTACAGAATAATACAAAGCAAATTGTGAAATAGAAACATAGTCTCAAAGAAATTTGAGACTTTCTATTACACTAGCCATGAGGTTTGCAAAGCTTGTAACTTTGATTTTTAAGGAGAGAGAGAGGTGAAGGAGAATAAAACAGTGTCAGAATGATTTCAGAATGCTTCTTGTAATGCTTCTCGATTACTTCAGATCATTAATGCAAGCACTGATGAATTGCACAATAAGAAATGCAAATGGGCCAGACTAGATGATTCCAATAGACACTAATGAATTAGCGTAGTAAGTTTACATAGTAATGTTGTTTCACAGCACTAACGTTTTTGGTCTTGTTTATTCAAGCAGTGATCACAAACTGAAAGGGTACAAAATGTGTTCAAAATGAAAAGAGCACATCAATCTCTTCTCCTAATTCCTTAAATGGTTGTGTGTAGAAAGTCTCTGCCCTTCAAGTAAGAAAACCGCTCACAACTATTCTTCTTCCCTTTCCTTCCCAGTGTTCATTGGCTGTTGAATTTCATTCTGTGCTCTTGGCTGCCTGTAGATGTTCCAGTTCTTGCAATAAAAAAGTTCTGACACAAAGCAGAGCCCAGATAGATCCACCCGAGGAGCAAGGCCAAAGAGAACACTCTGCTCATCTAAAGTGTACAGTGGTTTCATTTTCTTGCAAGTCCTCTGTCACCTGTTGGAGATATATTTTCTTTTCAATTGGGTTAGCAGAGTAGCAGAAGACTCCCCCACTCTCTTTTGTGGAATTGTCTCAGGGAAACTCCCTCATCCAGGCTGACTGGATTGTGACAACAAAAAAAATGCATGAGGCAGAAGGTTATTAAATTTTCAACCAAAACTGAAGTGTTCATTTCTTAAATTCAAACTTACCAACATTTTATCAGTGTCAGAGGTTCAGCTAAACACTTCAGTGATAGTAATGCCCTAGAGCTACCTTGCCTTATAGGCCTTGTGCTCAAAATGGTGGAGGCATCAGAGACCCTGATCTACCTGTCATGTCAAATCAGTGGTCAGAGCCCAAGAGCAAGCGTGCTCAAAAGAGATGAGACAGCTTAAGGCCACCACCACCACCCAGAATCACAGTACATTACTTGGCTCTCTTCTGTCATAGCCCACCCCTTGTGGACAGCAGACGGAGTTGTGCCAACTCCAACACCACCACACGCTATCATTCACACATTAAATCAAGCCAATGCAGGAGAACATAATTCACATTAAAATGTACCATAATTGGAAAATAGGACGTAATCTGCATGCAGAAGTGCTATCTCAAGGAAGTAAACTAAGCCACAGACTACAGGTCATGTTATGCATGCACATCTAGTGAAGGAAGTAAGCCTGTACGAGGATAGATATAGGACACATGCAAATATTACCCCCTGTAGTCCAAGTTGGGTGTATTTAGTGTATTGTATATTATTTGCCTTAAGCTGCTTTGTGAACTCTGTGTGAAAGCGGCATATAAATACTGTTGATTGATTGATAATGGTGTATAAGAGATGACTACAGAAAATAACAAAGATACTTGGCATATACACTTAACTTCTGAATAGGAACTTTAACTCTTGTTTAGAATTCAGAAAAAAATATTGTTGTCTTTCCATTTTAAATTTGTACTTTGTTCTCTTACTCTTCAAGCTGCTTTTTTGTTTAAAATCAGTACAAAGGATTCAGTTATAAAAAAATCCACTGAGGAACTTGTAAAATTTGTTTTGCTTTTGCCCTGTCTGGAATAGTATTGTGCATCAATCCACAGGGGTGTTTTGCAGGGTGGCGTGGAGGGGTTTGTTTTTCAAGCTAATGTTTTGTACCTTCCAGCCTCTTTAAAGCTTTCCTCAAAATAGAACAGAGTTGTAAAGGAACTCCTATTTTTCTCCCTCAAGTTCCTCTACACCAGCTTTTCTTAAAGTGTGTTCCTAGGAGCCCTGGGGCTCCCTGAGACCCCAGTTAGGGTCTCCATTGAGCTTACTGTAAGTGGCATCCATCTGCCCCCTGTCCAGTTTGTGCCAGCACTCTGGGCTCTCAGGGAGCCCTTTTAAGAGTGCAAAGGGCTCTGAAGACTGAAAGGTTTGAGAACTGCTTCTCTAAGCCATTCTGAAACTACTGTACATGATTCAGAATAGCAAGGTTCACAAGAAAAGCTGAGTTCTGCAACCTGTATGAATTGCACTAAATAAGCAGATCTGTACAACTGCATAACATGCCTTGTCTCCAACCACTAACCAGCAGTCAGCCACCTCTCTGGCTGCTGAGACTTCAGTCAAGTTGTCCACATACTTCGAGACATTGTTCTGTTTCTTCAGGGGCCTTCAGACAATGGCCCGGGTGCCACATCTGGCTTGCAGCAACTTTTTTTTAATCATAGAATTTACTAATGTTTGACATTTTAACTCATTCTGTATCATCTCTCAGTTTAAGTATGGCATTGTTACTTTGTAATTGTCTCATTTCTCTTTTATTCTGAATCATATCATGCTGATTGCAAAAAAGATCCAAGTAAAACTTATTCCATTTATAAAACTGATTTTTTTGGCTTGCAAAAATGGATAAAATATACGATGTGGTGCTCATACTGAAACATTTGGAGACCCCCTGTTCTTGCTATAAGGGCTAGAAACTGCTTTTTTAAAAGGAAGGCTTTAGCTTGGAATTCTTTGCACCCTAATAAATCCAGCACTTGTTTCTTGCAATGTACACAATAGCTCTGTCCTGGGGGGTGGGGGCGCTAATGTTAAGCAACCTTAAATTAATATTCTCCCCAGAGTTTTAAATGTAGTGGGCATATCTACCAAATGATTGAAAGTGCTAAATAGAATGAGCATGAACATTGCTTTTCAATTCTTATGACTTTTTGAGTGGACTGCATTAGATACTTTATATCAGCTGTCGCACTATTGCAACAATACAATCCTTGGTCTTGTTTCAGAGTTGCAAAGGCTTTACTCCCATGTTACAGGAAGATTGTTCTGCACAAGCACTTGGAATCCAGGCATAAAATTGTTTCCAGGTATGGTTTTAAGAAAATTGTGTCAGGAAAGAGAATGAGTTTTTTAAAATCTCTTTCAGCAACGCCATCAACCTTTTAAGCAATGTTCCAGTTTCTTGTTTGGATGTCCTAATCAGTCCATCAACCCAAGTTGAAACTGAAGAAGCAGATATAAAATACAATGGCATGAACATGGATGCAATTCAGGTGCTACTGAAGTTCATGGAGAAGAGAATTGACAAGGTAAGGAATAGCATATAAGCCCTAAGCTAAACTTTACATGGCAGATGCATGTAATTCTTTCTCAGTGGGTTTTTGTGTAGTTTTGAAAGCCCCCTGTGAATATAAAAAGAGTCCAAGGAGAATGATTTTGATTGAAAACATGGCTACAGAGAAAATAATTTAAACCTCCTTCGCTGTTCCCCATCAAACTTCAACTTCCATGGCTGTTTTTCATTAATAAAATAAAAGCAGAGTTTGGAGACTCTTGCAAACATGTAGGTTGGTCTTAAAAACAGACATGAGATGTCTTAATGACAAAAATGGACTTGATTCAAAACTGCTTAACTCTGACCTGCTTTGAATCATGTATAATTTTCAGTGTTTTAATGGACGATTTTGAGAAATTCAAAATTTAGATCTACGTAAAAGAGTTATTACAAATTGTAAAACTTACTGACAGCACAATCCAAATGCTCTTCTGAGCCAGAGCAAATCCCTTGCACTGGATCCCAAGTGTTGCAAATGTGCCATAGCGCATGTTAGCATGCTAGGCAAGTGCAACATAAGTGCAAGCACCAGATGTGCACCCAGATGGGATACGTTTGTGCCAGACTGGGGAGGTTGGTGCAGGTTTGGGATAGGATAGTGGGAGGGTGGAAAGGAGGCGGGGAGGATGCATTTTTGGGCGAAGAAAGGGCAGAGAGGAGGAGCAGGAGTGAGTCTGGCTATGGCAGCACAGGCTGGATCCTAACCCCCAGCCCCGGCCTCATCAGCATTGCATGGGCTGCTAAGATTTGCACTTGCAAAGTCATGGGTGCAGATCTGAGTAGCCCCATAGGGCTGGCTGGCACATGACATGAGGTAAGGGATAAAAAAATCCCTTTACTCAGGGTTGTACTCAAGTCCACACCTACCTTGTACTGGATACAGTGCAGGCACTGTGGCCCATCAATTCCAGCACAAGTCAGGATTTTGCCCTGAGTATCTGCTCAGAAACCTATTGTTCAGTTTTGTATGTGAGATTAATGTAATTGTATTAATGGTTCTGGAGGGTAGTATATTCATTTGTCATATTTTCTGGCTCTTCTGTGTGTGTCAGATGATTTGCAGGTGTGATCACTGAAAACGCTGGCTTTAATATCACACCCCAAATTCTAGATAATTAGTTCATACATAATGCTTGGGCACTTGGAAGACAGGGCCATGCTATAGGGGGAAAAGGTGTGTCTCTGTATCTTCGCTGCAAGTTGACTGTTTCCTATTTAAGAATCTGTTAAGGGCATTCATGTGTCTGAAATCATATGGTAGACACATATCCAGGAGCATTTACTGATCAGTTTCCTGAGTCAGTTAATCAGTTAACTGAGAAAATCAGTTATTTTCTGACATTGAAATGCCCTGCTTGCCTGGTTTCCTGTTCCTTGAAACATGTGGTACGAATATGTGGTGCAGAAGAAAATGTCAGTGTCTAAAAGGAAAGCATAGTAATATATGAATTTTTACTGTTCTAGGGAAGTAGCTATCGGGAGGGTCTCACTCCAGTTCTCAGTTTACTGACAAGATGTTGTCGATCTCATCGGAACATAAGAAAATTTATCAAGGCTCAGGTGAGATGCCCTTATCATGGTAACCATGCACTGTTTAGAAGGCCATCAACCCCTTGGGAAGCTTTGCTTTGTTCTTGAATTGGGTACTACTCACAGTATATGCTGCAAAGTATATTGTCCAATGGAATTTCACTGTGGAGAAATATAAAAGCGTACTTCATGGAGGTCAGGCCTATCAATGGCTCCTAGTCATAAGGACTGTGTTCCCTCTCCAGGTTCAGTGCAGTCTCTGTGGATACCACGTGTAGGGGAGCAACAGCAAGAGAGAATTATGCCTTCTATCCTTCTTATGGAGCTTATTAAGAGGTAGCTGGTGGGCCGCTGGATGCTGGACTAGTTCAGCTTTTCTTATGTAATCTAATAGCAGCAGAAATTGAGAGTATGATGGCATCAGTGATTATTATCCAATCTTTCCAGAAGAGGTTGCAACTATAGGAAATGCATTATCGATATGAAAAGCTAAATCCCTCTAGCTAGCCCAGTTGTTCCACAAGCAAAGCTGGATCAATGAGAAGAATATTCTAGCGATGCCATTTTCACAAATACTGTGAAACCTATTTGATACACCTGCCTTGCCACTATTGTAGTGTTAAACTTCCTTACTATATCAGGAAAATACTTGAGTAATCTAAGAATAAAGAAATGTTTCTAATTCAGAGTAACATCGAAACACTTTAATTTAGACACATTCTGAAGCCTGAAAACAAAGAAGTTTTATGCCAGTTTATGACAGTAATTTTATCATTGTCTCATTGTCTCACTATTCTTTAATTAATTGAACAAGTAGATTTTTCACCAAGTTGCTGCTTTGAGCAGAATTCCATGTATTTCCATATGAAAAGTAAGTAAGGCTTCAATCTTATACAGCTTTCCTGAAAGCTCCATTGAATACAGTGGGAAGTCTGGGTAGACATTCATAGGATTGCACTGAAAGGCTGCAATCCTGTACATACTTACTTGGGAGCAAGCCCCATTTAGCATAGTGGGACTTAATTCTGAGTGAACATAACATTGTATTGTAAATCAATTAATAGTGTCATTAGATGCAAATATGTTTAAACTCATGAAGTACTTAGGAGAAGATTGTGAAAGGGGTGCAGGCAAATATATTGTGTAGGGTGTCTTGTACAGTCCTCTGGGAGGCTCCGAAATAACTGACTGCCCTATGATTGCCTTTGAAAAGCAAGAGCTGTATCTCCTACAGCATGTATAGTATGTATAGTTGTTTAGACTCTAAGACCAGGAAGAGTGTTGGAGCAGAACTGTTCCAAAACTTCTAAATCATGACCTGTAGCAACTCTTTCCACAAGAGAGATTGGGGATTAATTGCTGTTCTTTAACTTGATTTTGTTTTTGTGTTAGGTATTGCCTCCCTTGAGAGATGTATCTAATCGTCCCGAAGTCGGCACAACACTGAGAAACAAACTAGTGCGTCTGATGACTCACGTTGACCTTGGTGTGAAGCAAATTGCTGCAGAATTCCTTTTTGTCCTTTGTAAAGAAAGAGGTACAGACTGGTTCTCAGCTGTGAATATGCATAGTTGGTTGGCTTTGGCAGAATTCTGAATAGTCCTTTTCCTTGCCTTTTGGCATGTAAAAATTACCCGCAGGCAGGAAAACCTTTGTAAATTTAGAGGAGTGTTGATTCTTTCAAGCTGTTAATACGCCACAAATGACCTACTTGGAGTGTTTGTGCAGGTGAAATTATTACTCTTGTGAGCTTATTTGCAAATCTGGTAACTGGCAATATTTTTAATATGTTGCTGTATATATTGTGTGAAAAAATTTTCCTTGGCGCATGGCAGGATGAAGCAGACAACCACCTCATCCCAGGTAGTCTGGCCATGTGTTTGGATGTCTAGATAATACTCATACAGTATAATGACAAAACAGAGTAGTAGGTGATATAATACTTCTTTCAGGAGTAAACTAGCAATTTGTTTTCATTTACAGGATTTTGACCCCATCATTCAGGCAGCACTATGTACTTGTATACAATATATTATGGTTTTATAATTTCATTCCTTTGAGAGATTGAATATTTCCTGGCCATGTGACACATGTAAATTCTTAATTTAGGTTTGGAATTGGGCTTTTCTCTGGCTGATTACCCCTGTCAGGCACTATTCTCCTTGAGAGTCAAAGAATGCCTTTTGTCTCCTTGCAGCTTTTTAACCTCTGTTGAAAAGAGTAGTGCCATTCTCATTTGTCTTTCAAAAAGAAATGTGTTCCGTGTTAGATCAAATTGGAGTGCTCAGACAAATCTAGGAACTATTAAGGCACCTTGAAGGATTGACTTTGTAAGAATTAGATCCACAGCATAGAGATATTTATACCATCCTATTTAAAAGAAATTGGTTCAACTCTTCCAAATAATCACCCAGACTTTTTGCAGTTGACAGCTTACTGAAGTATACTGGCTATGGCAATGCAGCAGGGCTTCTGGCAGCCAGGGGCCTACTAGCAGGAGGAAGAGGGGAAAACTGGTACTCAGATGATGAAGATACAGACACCGAAGAATACAAATCTGCAAAGCCAAAGTACAGTACTGTTCCATTCTCTTCTCCCTCCTTCTTCCCCAACACCATTCAGTTTATAAATGCTAGATATTGTGTGTGTAGTCTCTGTTTTACCTCTTGTCATGATATGTGAACTATATTTTCACTTCAATCAAAATCTGTTTCAAGCAGGCCTAAATTCAATGGGTGGCCTAGGTACTCCTGTTGTCTCCAGTTTCATGGGTTCTTTAGTGGGGAAGTTGGGACAGTGAAGCCAGTGTCAATTTGTATGTCAGAGTGTTCTCGAAAGTCTTAGCATTTTGTATTGTGGTCACCTGAGATGTCAGATAACTTGAACATAAAATGCTTGTGTTTGTGATGGAATATTGACTTCTACAGTGGACAATCTGTCCAAAGAAGCTTCCAGAAAGTTAACACACAGTCCCTTACCAAAGGCTCTTGAAAAAACAGTCAGGGAATAAGAGGGCATGACCTCTTATGGATTAGAAACTGGTTGAAGAACAGGAAATAGAGAGTGGGTGTAAATGGGCAACTTTCACAATGGAAAGAGGAAAGTAGTGTGTCCCAAGGATGGGTCTTGGGACCAGTGCTTCTGAATTTGCTCAGAAATGACTTGGGGTAAGCAGCAAGATGGACAGTTTTGCTGAAGACATTAAACTTTTCCAGGTGGTGAAGTTCATAATGGATTGTGAGGCACTCTTGGAGAGAACAGTCTCTCCGAACTAGGTGAATGGGCGGCAAAATGGCAGGGGCACTTCCTTTACAGGCCCCTGTGGAGGAAGCTGGACTAGATGGGCCTTTGGCCTGACCCAGTAAGGCTGTTCTTGCGTTTTTCAATCTTCATTTTTAACTTTGATTTTCTTTCTTCCACCTCAGCATTAACCTCATCACAGGTCATTTAGAAGAGCCGATGCCCAATCCTATGGATGAAATGACTGAAGAACAAAAAGAATATGAAGCCATGAAACTTGTCAATATGTTTGATAAGCTTTCAAGGTAATGTAGCTACGTTGATTTTTGTTTCTGAGGGGAAATTACTTGACGCTGTGGCATCTTTTCCTCCAGAGGATCTTGTTTCACGACTGTATTTTAGTTGCACGTTTATGTTTGTGCATCTCTTTAACTTGAGTTTTAAGTACTTTGCTGGCCAAAGGTCATTTTCTCAGTGATTCAAAATGTTGTTAGCAAATATCCCGCTGTTCCAATGTGTGCCAGGCTGAGCTGAAGTACTTTGTGAGCTATTTTCTGTCTGCCAACCTTGTGTTGCCTGTTCTGTAGTGAATCCTGGGCCTGTTCGCAGGATTTATTGGCTTGGGAACCCAGCTCAGTCCCCTTTACCTCCCCTTACACCTTCCATTTTGGTATGGAGCACTGATTAATTTTAAAGAGCTTTGTGTATCATCCAAAGCATGCACCCAAAGCAGCTGTATTGCTGTGGTTTGTAAACCACAGTTAGCAACAGCTCTGCATTTTAGACAATACTCAGAGCTGTTGCTTAAACAAATTAGGGTGTTGATTGTGCAGAAGAAGAGGAAGCGTGGGGTAGGTACTTCAGTCCATATTCCCAACCCAACAAATATTGATTTGGATTGACTGAGTCACCCCACAGTTTCTCGTGGTGCTGTCTATGGTGCTGAATCTAATCATGACTGTTTCCATTCACGTTCACTGGTTGACCAGAAACAGCATGACCTTCCTTCTAAAGGCATTCCACAACTGTTACTTAAAAAAAAAAATCAGAACATGAGTTAATTGCTGTCTAGTCTCAAAGAGACTTATTACATGAATTTACAAGCATAGAATGCTGCGGTTTTTCTCCCATTTTTTAAATTAATATAGGAATTAATGTTGTTGCAATTTACCCCATTCCAGTGCCAAAAGACATTTGTGAATGTTATGACCCTGACTGTAGTCTTTATGGGGAGACAAAGGAACCTGTGGCCCATGTATGGTTGCAACTTAGACATATATGGTAGCAATCTTTGCTACCATAGAACGAAGTTGTAATGGGTAAAAAATAAAAGTACCAGGGGTTTGAGCTCTTTTTTTACTCCAACTCCATAACTTTCCAAGGACTGAAAGAAGTTTTCAGTGATGAAAAAATTTGTATTGTCAAAATGTAACATGCTCTTCACCTGTCAGTGCAATGCATATGTTCGTTATAGGACTCAAAAGTTTACCTTTGGTCCCACAGCTTATGTGATCAGCAGGTTGCCAACCCAAATTTATGGTTAACAGTCCAATTGACATTTTTGAAATTTGTGTTTTTAGTTATGTAGATCCTTTTTTGTAATAGGCAACGAAAACTCTCTGCTGAGTTTGCTCTTGCTACTGCAAGATTTTGCTTGAGTTCAAGATTCAAACTTCAGCTCAGTGTTAGTCATCCTAGGTAAAAAAATATGGACGTTTTTATCCTCTCCCCCCCGCCCCCGTCCAAAGAATTCATGGTTTTGTGCATGGTTCTCTTCCTATTATATCCTTTGACCAACCCAGTGAGTAAGGTTAAGCAGATATCATGGTGATTGCCCAAGTGATCCTAGCTGAGTGGAAAGTTGCGCTTACTCTCATGCTGCACAAGAGAAGTAGTAATACCTGGAACAAAAGAGAACATGAATGACTTCACATGCTAAAATTATATAAATTGTGGACTATGAAGTATCCCCAAACCCCAACTATTTCACAGTAGCCACCTTAGGGCACAGTCCAAAGAAGCAGTTGGGCCTGCACAAGTCTCTTGTGCTGGCCCAGGAGTGTTGCAAACACACTATAAAGCATGTTTGCGCCTCCTTAGGGAGACTGGCGCATGGATGTTCACTGGCCTCCCTTTGCTGCGTCCAGAGCCAGGAAGGCTGGCCTAGGGAGCCCGGCATGGGGTTTTGGCAAGGGCTGAGGGAAGGGCAGACCTGTGGGCAGACTGGCCCAGGGAGGGGGGTGGTGCAAGAATCTGGCACTTAGGCTGGATCCTAATCCCTGTCCTTAGCCTGGTCAGCCCTACATAGGCCGTTCGGTTTTGCGCTAGTGATTTTGCTGGCACAGATCTGAGTAGCCCCATAAGTGTGGCTGGGACTTTACCCGGGGTAAAGGGACAAACATCCTCTTATTCCGAGTTGTGCCCCAATCACCTCCTAACCAGGCCTGGAGAAGGCGTAGGCCAGCTGGCCTGGGTATCCCAGCCCTGGTTAGGACTGGGCTGTAAGTGTGTTCCATGTATTTGGAGAACTAACGTCTGTTGTTTGGGCCTGAAAAAGGCTTTTTCATATGTGAAATGTTGATCTGAACAATCTTAGTAGGGTTACTCTTTCATGATGCGTAAGTTAGATCAATGGTCTGAAACCTTTTAGCACCAGGACCCACTTTTTAGAATGACAATCTGTCTGGGACCCACCGGAAGTGATGTCACGGTTTGAAGTGCTGTCTTTGTGACATCAGAGCCTGCGGCTTTCCTGAGAATACAGCAATAAATTGGGCTATTTCTCAGCCATTTTCCAATAGCAAAGTGAATCAGAAAGGGGAAAAAAGCCACACAATCCTCCCCCTTTCCAGCATCCCATTTTCCTATATTTTCAATATGGCTATTCTAGGTGCTTTGCAACCCGCCTGAAATTGGTTCGCAACCCCCAGTTTGGGCACTACTGAGTTAGATGCGATTTAAAAAGAATATCAGTAAAAGATGCAGGAAGAGTGATTATAAATCAGTTGTTTTGAAATGTCATTTTGGCTGGAAGTAAAACAGACTCTTGATATGATTTTTGCATAATATATGAAACATGGGCACTGTCCCAAACTGCCATATACTGAACTTATGTTTTACTTGTGTGAAATATAAAATATAGCTAAATTAGTGTGTAGTTCTTTGTGTTGTGTGTCTTGCGTGATTGAAAGTTTTCAGTGTTAATTAAAATGCTTTATAAATATTTCTCCTGCATATGAACTGGTGGCACAATTATGAATTGATTGACTAATTTAAAATGTCAGGGTGCTTTTTCCAAGCCAACCCTGTATTAATAGCAGGAATCCTTTTGCTGATGAAACAGCCCCCAATTATCACAGTTTGGGTTTTGTTGTACATTGACAAGAAGTCAACAAAACAAGTATGTAACAGAACCTTCCTAAGTAGCAGCCACACTCATTAAAAATACAGAATTAATCATGGTGGCGACTGAAGAAAGCAGAGCCTCCATAGGTTTTCCTCTTCTTTTCTGATCACACAACAAAATGGTGTGCATAAAAGGATTGGCACTATTATGTTGCACTCAATTATGGAGAGGTGAATAGGTCCCCAATACACTATTTTATCAAAGGAGCAGGCCGGTGCTTACAATACTGTTGTTTCATTACAGACAACTGTCACTCGTTCCATGTATTAATGCTGACCTGTTCTTCCCAGAGCATGCAAGAAAGGCCAACCCTTGAAAACAAGGGAATGGTTTTGAAGTCGTTATCAAGCTAAATGACAAGCAGGAAGCAGGAAGAAAGATTGAATAGATGAAATTTGAAGGGATTCACAGGAGATCTGCTAGTACAGATGAAGAATTCATTTTAGTAAAAGTTAATTATGGATTTTTTTCCCCAACAACTATTGCTTAATGGAATGTTTTAAGCGGAAAAAGAAAAATCTATTAATGGGTGTACTAAGTCATGAAGTGTGTTAATCATGGATGTTACTGAAAAGTATTCAGATATGTCTCCATTTGGAAAAATTCTAAGAGTGCCTTACACGTTACCAGGTAGGAATAGAGCAGTTAACTGTGTTCCCTTATGGTACATTTCTGAGATTATTCTTATACATGTGAAATTGTTTTGTTGCATTGTTGGCCAATTATTGCCCTGTCTCCAGTCTGCCATTTCTGAGCAAAGTGTTTCAGTGTGTGGTGGCAGCTCAAATCCAGGCTTTCCTCGATGGAACTGATTGTCTGGATGCTTATCAGGTTGGGTTCTGACCTGGTTTGGAACTGAAACTACATTGATCACCCTGGTGGATGACTTGCACCAGGAACTTGACAGTGGGAGAGTGCCTCCCTGTTGGTTCTGCTGGACCAACATCTTTGGATACAGTCAGCCTTGGCATCCTTCTGGGTTAGCTTGCTGGATTGAGGTTTGGAGGCACTGCTTTTAATGTACACAAAAAACTGGGAGTAGTTGTCCAGAGGGTGGATGTGAAGTGTCATCAATCAGCTAATGGCACCACACATTACTATTTTCGTCTGATCCTGGGGAAGCAATAGAAATCCTGAATAGGTGTGTGATGGACTGCAGCCGGGCTAATGAATTAAGCCTGAATCGAGTCAAGACAGAGTAGAGGTGCTCCTGGTCAGTAGGAGAGTCAGCTTGGGTTTGGGTGTTCAACCTGTCCTGGATTGAGGTAGAATTCCCCCTGAAATACCAAGTTCTTAATTCGTGGATCCAGCCAGATGATCTACTGTGTCCCTTTCTGAGAAAAGCAGATTTGGCCAGTCATAGCTAGGTAGGACTTAAGAGCAATACACTTTTAAGTAGGGCTACCTTTGAAGAACATTTGGAAAATTCAGCTGGTACAGAGTGTGGCTACGCAATTCTGAGGCCTGTGCTTATGTGTATAGTTCCTATTTTGTACCATCTCAGTTGACTGTTAGTCTGTTGTCAGATTCAATTCGTTAGCTGTAACATTTAAAGCCTTTGCTGTCTGAGACATTTGAGGGATCTGCCCATGTAATCCTGTCCCTGACTTCACACATCGGAGGCCCTGCTCCATTTTTCCTTCCTTCTGAAGTTCATTTAGGGAGGGTGTACAGCAAGATGTTGTCAAAACTTTTCTTTTAAGATGGATATTTCAGTTAAGTTGATGCCCTTGTATCATTTATTGTCATTTGCTCCAGTTGCTCCAGTTGGTCGGTAGTGTTTTAGCTTTATTGCTGTTTTGATTTAGTGTTATTTTATGTAAATTATATTCAGTGTTTCTAATCTGGATGTAAGCCAGTCTGAGAGGACAAAAGGTGGAGCAAAAAGTGCAAAATGAATGCATTCACTTTGATCTTAATTTCCTTGTATTACTTCCTATGGCTGTTTAATATCGCTCAGAAGAAAGTATTATATTAGCAGATTATAGCCGTATGTTATAGCCTGAATGTCCCCTTCTGTTTCTTGGGCCATACTCACTTATTTGTTCTGACCAAAACGTCTTAGTGAAATGTTTCTCATATCTGGATGAAAAGGTAGGTCAAAGGGCTTCATTCTCTGGGTAACCAAGTTCTCACACTGGACTAGTCTCCTGTAGAAATCAGACTTGCTTCTCAACGTATGCCTTAAAATGAGGAGAAGCAACTGGAAGGCTTGGGATAGAGTTGAACTGTTTGCTTTGTTTGCATCTGTGGAAATATGGTTATATTAGGTTTTTTTGGGAAGATCAAAATGTTTCTGTCTTTGGCCTTCCAGCTTTCACCATAATCCACATACAATAAATGAGATGATAATCAAATGGGAGGCAACGACAAGCTTAAATAAATCTTGGTTAATACTGTTTGATTGGCTTAATCAATAATTAATCATCTTTCTATGAGGCTGTAGCTTGTGGAGTAGATATAATTGGATTAGCTGTGAGAGGCCTTTGGAGCTTTGAAGAGATTAAAATGGCTGTCAATCCTGTAATTAAACAGCCGCAAACAAAAGCAACAGTTTAAAAAAGGGGGTGGGAAAGGGTGACTGCCTCTAAATGAATCCACAAGTACTTAAGCACCACTAGAAGCCGGCTGTGGAGCCAGCATCTCTTTTCCCAACTGACTGCTGCTTACCCGGCGAAATGAATACATATATTCAGTTGTGGATGTGAAATGGGAGGCGGGCCTGTCTGGTGCCCCAAAGGGACAGGTGGGGCTTCAGCAGCCACGTTGGCATTACGAATGGACAGCGGAAGTCTCTTTATTTTTATCTTTAAACAGTGAACCTGTTCTTTGTCCCCAGCCCATTAGGGCCTGACTTCTTTTTTTCATCTTCATATAGCTTTTAATTGGCTTAGTGAATGTGCCCTGCCTGAATGAGGCCTTTATCAGTGTTGAGCCTCTGCAACGCGTCCCCCCTCCCCCCCCTCACTGTCATCCATCCATTTTCTGTATAGCCTCTATTTGTCCATAGAGGTTTTGGCTAAAATTAGGACCCGTGCATGGGTCAGAGGGCTGGGGGGGGCGGTTGTGCACACGTGTGCAATTAAGGTCGGTTTGGGGGTGGATTTTTTTGTGGTTTGTTTGTCGGGCAGCCTAGTGGGTCTTTGTAGAATCCCTTTCTCCATTAGCCGTTTCCAGTTTGCACGTTCAGTGAATGCCTGAAGGGAGAGAGGGGGGCACACTCTGCTTTCTTTCCCTGCATGTACCTGTAAACATTTTAAATGGAACCCCCATGCACAGCTGGTTTTGCAGGGTTTCCAACTGTGTGGATACTGTCCATGCTTGTGCTCCATTTGGGTGCTCCACAGACGTGGGAACTGAATGAGCAAAAAGGGATATTGGTGGTTCCTTTGACGGGAATCTGTAGTATTTTAACGTCCTTGCGTTTGCTGAGGCGAAATTTCACACTGCGGAGCTCTGTGTTTACTTCCTGTCTGTGTTGAGATGGTACATGGCCCCCGTGTGACTTGGCAAATGGATGTTCATGGCAATCTTTTTCTGCCCCCTGCAGAGACAAGGTTATAACGCCAATGGGAGTGCGACCAGATGGCACAATGACTCCGCTGGAAGAAGTCGTCTCCCAGTACCAAACCCACGACCGGGAGAGTTCAGACTCGGACTAGAACGTCAGCTGCTGCACAGGCTCCCTCACATTCCCCGATTCCTCTGGCATCTCTGTATTCTCATTATTGGACCCTTCACATTAACCCTGTGTTGCAGCAACTGTTTTATTAATTAAAATGTTTATTAAATTATGTGATGTAATAGCATTTCTAAGGCCTCAAATTATATAGCAATGAAAAGTCAGTTTATTAACTTAAAGCTATGTACTACAATAGGATGAACAGCATGATGTAAAATTTTAGAACGAAGATGTTGATAGCCATTTATGACATCATAACAGATACATTCTCTTGTTGCCTTATTTCAACCCCCTTTCCATTCAAACAAGGAAGCTTGTGTGATTTTATTAACTCAAAACCGGTACAGTAAAACTATGGATTTAAGAAGTTCACCAACTGGTCATCTATTTAATCATCAGATATATTTTCCATTGTTATTTTTCACCATTGTAATTAAAGGCCTCTGTAGGCTCTGGAGTCATCTTAAACCAGTCTGTTTTCCCCTAAGTTATAAGCGGGTGGGTGTGGCTCTTATACTATTTGAAGGGCAATCCTAACCTGTGCTGGAACAGGCAGGCAACTCACACCTTCCTCCCGCCCTGAATAGCCCCTGCGCCAGCTGAACTTGGCTGGCACAGGAGAGACGTGGCGGGTGCGTGCTCCAGCACCACAGTGTCAATGCAGGTGCTTGCACTGGTGTGAATGTGCTTTATGGCATGTTCAGAACAGCACTCGGCCAGCACAAGTGGCTCGCGCTGGCCAAAGGAGGGAGTTAGGATGGGGACCTTAGGCTCTAAGTTGATCGTCTGTTTTGTCACAATACTTTTAAAAGTATCTGCTTTGAGAAGCTAGTTCCCAATGACCTGACATCTCAAGGTGGTTGTCTAGATGGCCTATAGTAGTAATCCTTCTACAATATAATCCTGCATCTACCCCATGGCCTCCGCACTGTCCCAAATCCATTAACAATTGTTGGCCTGGAAACTTGGGTTGGCAGTGATTGCTAGAGAATTGTAGAGTGATATGTTGGACAAGTGCCACTTTAACCATCCCTCCTGCCCTTAAAGGCTGCATATGAAACTGTAAGGACAGTTTGTCTTGAACTGTGTTGCTTGTATGGAAAGAATCTAAGTATATAATAAATGCTCAGAAATGGATAATGTGTCGTGCTCTCAGTAAAACTTCGTATATAATTAAGCAATTGGTGTTGTGAATCTTTTGTGCACCATTGTTCATTATACAGTATTTTATTCTTCCCCACAAACAAGTGTCCTTGTGCAGTTCCCATTGACTTCAGTTGGGCTTGCACAGGAGAACTTCTTGGTGGATTGCATCCTGGTCTGTTCTTGTATTGTTTGAAATGGTTTGATGAGGGTAGACAAGCTATTGTAATTCCCAATGTTGATTTTATCCCCTCCCTCCCCCCCCCCACACATCTGCACATATGTTTGGATTCTTGGAAGTTGCTGTGGTGTGGTGACTAAAAGCCCAATTGCCAGCTCTGCCAGCCTGGAGTGTGCACTTCATGCTGTGAGTCATCAGGAGACCAGACAGCCCAGGAAAGGTAAGAGCATATTTACTTGCCCCTCTGTAGACACCTGGTCTCCTCAGAACTACACCAGTTCCTTAGCTGGCATAGGTCTGAGGAGGCTTTGGGGGCAGGGCCGGGAATGGAGTATAGGAACCCATGTGTACTAATACTGCTGAGTCCACTACCCTCTGCACTTGGCCCAGTCCACTCCCCAATCAGCCTACCATCTCCACCCCGTCTTTCTGCCATTACTTACTTACTGCCAATGGCTGAGGTTCTGCAGGCCACTGACGCTTGTGCACAGCCTCTGGCTGTTTGCACTGGTGTGCCCAACCCATAAAACAACAGAGCGGCTTTCACACCATGAGGTCCACCACCATAAAGCACAGGTAGGATTGGGCTGTAAGAGACTGAGCTGCAAACTGGAACTCCCTTGGTCTATAACTTCCCTCTAACATGAACCTTGCCAGATGGCCTTAGGAAAACTGGCCACAAATCCCTGGCTGCAGTATGGTTAAGTAAGAATTGTAATGATTGCATCAAAATAATACATGTGAAGCATTTTGCATACTAGAAAACTTCCAGCCATATGCTAGTAATGTTCTTTCTCCAACCATCTACACATAACACTTTGTCCCTTATCTAGGGAGAAGCTGTAAGAGCCTTTCAACAATATTGAGAATATTGATAATACTTTTATCTTAGCAACTGAGAGGTACTCATATAGAATTGCTGTTTGTATTAACTGATGCCTTTGGATGAGGACCATATTTTTTAATTATTTATTTTGCTATGAAAATTGCTTTGTGAACTACTTTTTTGTTGAATAGTGGTATATAAATGATTCCCTATATCCAAAGTGCTCATCTGCCATGCAACTTGCATGTAATGGCAGATGTGTGCAAGTTGAGAAACTTGCAACATGAGAAAGGGCTAATGTGCTGGGGCAAGTCATGGTGACCCTATATCAATCAATCAATCAATCAACAGGTACTTATATACCGCTTTTCAACATGAAGTTCACAAAGCGGTTTACAGGCAAATAGTAATAATAATAAAGTTAAATGGTTCCCTGTCCCAAAGGGCTCACAATCTAAAAAAAGGCAGACCACCCGCAACAGCCACTAGAAAGACTGCGCAGGGGTGAAGAGGGACAATTACTCTTCCCCTGCTAAATATAAGAGGAACACCACTTGAAAAAGTGCCTCTTGCCCAGTTAGCAGGGGTGAAGCATATGCCGCCTCTATATAGTTCCTACATGGAGATGCAGGCTCATGTTCACTGGCTGGCAATTCTTAATATTAGCAGACAGGGTCAAGTCAAGAGGTGCCATTTAAGTGAGCGGCCACAATAATGTGCAAATTGATAATGGCTCAATAAAGGCACACCATGATTGTAAAAGTCATAGTGGCTTCATGTAAACACACTCGTGCCTTCCAGCCAAGAACCTGCAGCAGTTTGGCATAGTGTCAAACGCCATTGCTTCGACACTGCTGGGTGTGTGAACTGATCTTCAGTCCAGGTATCAACCAAGCTATGAATGTTCCATTTAATGGTGAAATCTGGTAGCTTAAAGCACCTCTAGTAACTTAAGATATTTACTGCTCAACTATAAAAAGATGATTGTTTCCCTCATGTGGTTCTGTTTCTTTTAAAACGAAGGATCCCATTTCTGCTCAAAAGTAAGACATAAAACCAGGGGTGAGGAAGAGTTGCTTCTCCTTCCTTGGCACCTTCTACTACAGTGAATGCCATAGGATAGCTTCTTTGATAACCTCTCTCTTCTGCCACAGTGGTAGGAGCTTGGAGGAGGTGTGTTTTGAAGCCCGTTGCAGAACAGTTGTTTTGCGATTCTCCAACTTGCTGCGGTTTTCTATCTCAATTGGTGGTTCTTGGTCTAAAAGGAACGTGTAATGAGTGGGGATTATTCTTTAGTAAAGAGAGCTATAGTAATTGCTCTGTCAGGGAACAGAGATAAATGTTACAGCAGAACCTTGTTTCAAAGGTGTAATGGTTATGTAGCATCCTTTGGGTCCTCACACTGGTCTCCTTGACGTTCTTTGAAAGGTAGTGCAAAACAACAAGGGTACACTCAAAGGACTTCATTATCAAAACCACAGTGCTGAAGTGTTTCGTGGTGCAAAACAAGAAGCATGCACTCAGAGGGCCTCATTATCAAAACTGCAGTGCGGAAGTGCTAAGATGGGGATTATCTGCTGCAATTGATATTTTTGGAAGATTTCTTTCCCCCTTTTTTGACCCAAGTTTCCCAAGCAGCTTAAAATATTCATATTGAAATCTTGCATTTCTGTTTAGCAGTGGGGTTCACAAAATGAGGGTACCTCTCAGGCTCTTTCTGAGGCAAGGACTGATTTGGAGTATGAGTTGATAAGTTAAAGCCATGCTAAAAGTGCAGGTGCAACTTGCAAAAGCATATGCCGCCTCTTTAAAAGGATTGTGGGGTATTCTGATTTTGCGTTCTGCCAGTGCACGTGTTGGCTAAATTACTGAATTCTGTGTCTATTTCTTTATACTGGCACTTACGGTTGCACAGGCTGGCTTTAAAAAATGGCAATGGAAAAGGGAGAAAAAGTTGAGTCGGATGTTGAAACTCCAAAATCTGCAGCTCTAAGATGGAGTACAGAACGTATTCGGCAGACTTAATTAGATTAGATCTTTTTGGGGGCGGGGGCAGCTTGGTACAAAATAGAGTTCAGGTTGCACCAAGGGATGTTGTGGCAAAGAATGACAATGAGTATTCCCCCATGTTTTTAAAATATCAAACCTAAATGTTACTCTGATCTCTCTCCAGCACTGGACAGCATATGGGACCCTTGTGACGAGGAGAGCAGAAGTAAAGATGAATGTAGCAGACTTTATACTAACTAAGTGAAAGATTAATTTTAAGTGGTCCACTAGGTAAAGAGTCAATAGAAGCCAATTTGGGTAGCACAAAACATATGCAGGCCTGCTCTTTGTACACATTCCTTAATGCTTCTTGTTCCATTGGTACAGACCTGATTCGAAAATGGCACAGAGCATTGCCAAGAAGGTGATGATACTGCTGGCAAAGTGGATGACAATGACACCTACCAAAGGAAGGAATGGAAATTTTTCTGCTCCTAGGTACTAGCTGGAGTGGAGCCTAGATATCCACACAGCAGTGAAGACTGGAGACAAGAAAATGGCACCGGCTACCAAAAGCACCTCCCCTACATAAAAAGACCCCTGCTGGATCAGGCCAAGGGCCAATCTAGTCCAGCTTCCTGTATCTCACAGTGGCCCACCAGATGCCTTAGGGGAGCACACAACACGATACTTGTATCTTGTTGCCACTCCCCTGCAACCGGCATGGACCTGAGCTTTGTGGTGCTCTGTGAACTCCCTTGTTGCAAATGTACCTGTTGGAAGACAAGGATAGATAGTGCTGGGCCCAGGGGTTACAAGGGAGCTGGCACGAAGAATTGTTAAACAAGGATTTATTCAAGAAAGACACAGGATGGCCAGTGCTTTAGGAGGGAACATAGTTAAAGTAAGAAAAACAGCCCTTTTGATCAGGATCTTAGGCTACGTGCATCATTAGCATTGTACAGAAAACCCAACCACGGTGAAGGGAAAATCAGCTGGAAGAGAGACCAATCGGAAGATTTAGTGTAAAACACTAAGCATCAAAACTGTGCTCCACAGACACATTTCCACTAACAGTTCAACAAAAATGCAATAGTATCAATAAACCTTAACAAGTAAGGTTACCCCAAGTAAAGCCTCAAACTGTTCAATGGGGCTGCTTGAGTCTGTGCCAACTATTTTGCTGGTGCAAACTTGAAAAGCCCCATTTCATGCTTTAAGCCTGACATGGGGGGTAGGATTCAGTGAAGGATACCTCCACCGGTCCCACCCCACCATGCCTGTCTCTTTTTCATTCTGCCCTTCCCCTGCCCAGAAACTCCTCCACTTCCTCCTGCATGCCCCTGCACCACTTGGGGCTTACCTGAGCTCCAGCAGCAGCCAGCAATCACACCGCAGTTCGAGAGGCTAGCACAGGCTTCCCCACTAGTGCCGCTCACTCAAGGGGACAGATATAGAGGCATGCCCCAGTATCCACTGATATCATGGATAGGGAGGATGCCTATTAAAAAGATACGGGAACTTTAAATCTTTTTTCTGCATTGTTGCAGCAAAACTACTGATGTTCCCCTATCTTTAAAAAGGCCATGTTCCCCAGCTATCCGGGGGGGGGGCAGAACAGAAACCCCAATGGATGCTGGGGCATGCCTGTAGCTTTTCATTGGCTCAGTGAATGTGCCCTGCTTCAAAGGCATGATGGTTTTTAAAGGACCTGTTACTTCAGGGGCATCTTTTTTTAATACATAAAAATGGATATTTTGTATGTTGACCTCATTTAGGCAGCCTTCCAAAAGTTGTAACAAAGACTTTTTATTTAGTTTCCAATTACCATTTTTAATTACTGACCATGAACAACGTAGCTAAAATAGTGACCATGTAAGATAGTTTAATGGTAGGACATGCCTGCCTGCCTCCCTCCCTCTCCACCACCATCCCCCGCCCAGTACAGCAAACAGTACAATATTAATCCGCCACTTGGCATCTTATTTAAAAAGCGCAAAGTAAACGGTTGCGTTTACAGCCCTCTAAATGAGAATTCCACTGGATTCCTGTAACACAAAATGGCTAATGAAATCCTGAACTTTAATCAGGCAGGCTGTAAAAAGACAGGTCACTGCTCAAATTGTTGAATGTGCTCAATCTGCTGAAACCCAGACTTTACACATCTCTGAGCAAGAAGCTAAACAGTCAAACGTGGAAGTCGGATTCTTTTGAAAAGCACCTGTGGTGTATTTGGTTTTTTTTAAAGCTAGTTAAGTAGCAAGTCAGATACGTTTGGGTGTCCTAAATTCTGTGCAAATCTCTGTGTACGTCTTTGCTAGCATTAGACATATTCAACAGGAAAGGTGCTGTTTAGCATCAATATTCAAATGGGGAATTTTTTTGTGAATTTGTTTGAATGTTAAGCTTGAATGTTATTGCTGCTCTTGGTGGAACTGACTCCAGACTCAGCAGCTGTATAACATGACTATTAATAGCTCTGTTTAGCTCTTCTTTACTGCAGAGCTGAAATGTCCTCCTTCAAAATGTTAGCACCTCACTATCTACTATATAACTCCCAACTGGAGAAGAATGGAACATTCCAAATTGCAACGTGCGTGCATTATTATAAGCCGGCATCAGCATGAATAGAGCTAAACAAACCCATGTCTTTCTTACCAAGCATGCATCTCCCTCTTGTCTAGTTTGTACCCATTAGCATATTAGCAAGCCTGCTTGCTGCCTCCCCCCCCCCCGCCCCAAGAACGAGTATCTGACTGAGCCATTCTCAAGCTCTGGACTCTTCTATCGCTTGATGATAGCCAAGTGACCCATATTTTAAAAGCATTTACAATAAAATTATAGCTCTTGCTTTTGTGCTCCGGGCTTGCCTGGTGCAGGCCCAAATGTTTTTAAACGGTCACTTTTTGACAAAGGTAATGGCTGTGATATATTTAGTCTCTTGTCTCCTTGCTGTGCGGAGAATGACTATGCTAATAAAGGGCACAGCTGTAGATTCTTGATGGCCCGCTTTGGGGGTGGGAGGGGGAGGGCAAACGGAGGCAGGGAAAAAATGCAGCCCAGATTGACTGTGTGTGTCAACAAATGCAGCTGGGAAAGAAAAAAGAAGCCCCTCGAAGGCCCCCACAACTTAAAGTCCAAGATAAATGATGCTCCCGTTTAAAAAAAGAGGGAAAGAAAATGGAGGTTAGCATTCAATAAAAGGGATGCTGAAGAAGAGAATTGCTTTAAAGTGAAGGCTTTCTCCCCTTCCAGACAGCTTACAAGAGAAATGAGCAAAACTGAGCACGGGAAGGAGGGGTGCAGCTCTGAACAACAACAAAGGCCCATCCTGGAAAATATATTGGGCTACCAAATGATCTGGAGTGCATTATCCCAAAAGAGTACAGTTAATGGGAGGGGCCTTGACCAACCTTTACACTCCTGGCTCTTGAGGGGGGAGGAACAGAAAGCTTTGTTTTGTTTGGTGACCAAAGTCTGGTTACAAAGAATCAGTATTCCTGCATATGCAAAAGGTTGGCCTCCCAGCATTTAGAGGTGAGCCACGGTGTGGATTCAACGGTGTTTTGAGGGCATTCTGGGCAAGTTAATTGATTAGCCTGGTAAACTTGTTTCCCTGGAGTTTTGTCCGGTACTCACTTAGGGTACGATGGGGACCCAACACTGAGCGATATTCTAGAGAAGTTCTACCTTCTGGGGATTGTTTCCATGTCACTGTGGCTCCCAAACCTTTCCGCCTGGTGGCTCCCTTGCCTTATTGGGCCATTGGCTGCAGCTCCCGCTAGGGCTACAACAGTGGTGTCATTCAAATGATTTAGGAACAGGAACTCACTTTTGATTGGCACTTGTCGGGAACCCGGAACCAGCCACGGAGCCCGTTAGGATCTGGAACGCCCGTTCTGGTCCGTTCCCCCTGAATGACATCACTGGGCTACAATCCTGTCTGTTGTATAGGGCAGCAGGTTTTCGCAAGGAGTCCGCAGCTCCCCTGGCTCACCGGGGAGTCACAGCTCGCAGTTTTGGAATCACTGCAATATCAGTTTGTTTGCTGATGAACACCCTTGCAGCTGCCGTGAAACCCCTGCACACTGCAGAGGAACCTGGGGCATGTTCCCAGCCACCCAGCCATCTCCAGCAGGGCACTAATCCAATCTGTTGAGCCTTGTCCTGCCTGAAGCATGGAAAGAGTACAGCCAAGGCTTCCAATGATCGGCACTTTCTTGTCTTTCAGGAAAGCTTGTTTGCCATCCTTGATCTTTTCTCATTGAAAAACTCCCGATGACGTTCCAAGGAAGGAACCTCAAGTGGAATGATTTCAAAACATAGAATCCTACATTGCTGCAAACGTGATGCCGCATTTGTATCCTAGTCTGAACTCACATGTAATCTAAACCAGTGGTTCTCAAACTTTTTGCACTGGGACCCACTTTTTAGAATGGCACGCAGACATGCATACATCTTTCTTTGAGTCTTTGACCAGCATAAAAGAACAGAAAAAAACCCACACAAATAAACATAATGAAGAACATAGAGATCCTGTATATCATAAAAAGTTAATAAATCATATCTTAAAATAAATTTCTTAAATTTAGACATTAATAATATCAAATAGGTACTCCCACCCCATCAGATTCTTACCTTCTGTCCTAAATGTAAATGTATTAAAACTAATTCTAATGTAAAAAGTAAAAGTAGGGCCATCATCTCGTCCATAATTTAAATATAGGAACTCGTTTACATTCAGCCAGACAAACCACATTCCACCTTTTTTCCCTGATGTTTATCTCAGCAACCAGAAATTTGGCTACCCTGTATGTGACCTCAAAGTTCGAATCTGACAAGCGAAAGTATCGTCTTGACTTGTGCAGTTCACTAAGCCTTTCAGCAAGGGAGAAATATGAGAAGTCCGAATATCTCTGTAATATTCACAGACTAGCAGGACATGCTCAATGGTTTCAATTTCATTTACCCCAAAAGGGCATAATTGCTCTGCAATTGCTCTGCCCTTCGGTAGTGGCCCTCTACCACCACTGAGGTAGAATGGCACTTGTGTTGGGACCCACTAGACATGATGTCATTAACTTGGAAGTGATGTCATGGCTGGAAGTGACATCATCAAGCAGGTAGTGCCATCATTGTGACCTAATCAAATGACACTCCTGGAATGTAAGCTGGCATTCTTGGACTGCAGCAATTGCACAGCCAGGAAACATCTGACAGAAAGCAAAATTAGGACAAAATATTCAATAAAAACACTAAACTAAAATTTTTATATATAATTTTTAAAAAACTTCACTTGAAAACTGACAGAAGGAATATAACAAGAGTATGGTTTGCAGCTTCCAAGATGGCTAGTTCCCGATTTCCCTGACCCACCTGACATCAGGTCGCAACCCACCAAGTGGTTCCCAACCCACTGTTTGAGAAACACTGATCTGATCCTTTACCACCAAAGTGTGTTTTACCTTCATTTCTGAAAGGCATAAATTCCACTCCAAATCAATTTATTTGGAATTTTGAATTTATTGGGACAACAGGAGTCGTCACCTTGCGGAAGTACAGGTATGTTCTGTCCTCTCCTCCTTCCACTAGGGGCTATCATTCACTGGTAAAGAACAGGTTTTGCATGCAGAAGGTTCCATATTCAAGCCAGGTAAGACTGGAAAGATCCCCATCTAAAACTCTGGAAGGCCACTGCCAGGTAGCACAAACAATACTGAGTTAAATGGACCATTGCTCCACACGCTTACCTGGGAAGAAATCTCACTGAACTCAACAAAGACCATGTTCTGGACAACTCATAGGCACTTAATTATGAGTAGACGTGCCTACAATTGTGTTGCCCAGAACATCGTCTATGGGGCACACAATCCAACAAGAATTTTGCCTACGCAAGCCTCATTGAAATGAATTGAAGCTTTGCACACCGCCCCGCTTGTGCCACAGAGGTGGTGCAGCAGTTGGTACAATCAAGTGTCCTGATATGAGTGTGTTGTTGCACAACAACAAATCTTCAGTTGTTTGAGTGTGCTGTAGCACAACAACAAACCAGAATGTAAGCTTCAAGTACTCTAGCTTAATTGCTTTGTAAGCTTTGGCCTGTGCTCATTAGTTAAAAGGTAACCACGCTCAAAAGATTTCTTAAGCGGCTCCTGGAATTCATTGTCAATTTTTGGAGAACATGCTTAGGAGAGTGTTCATTGCTCTCTTGTTGGCTTTTTCCCATAGGAGCTCATTCACTGTAGCTGAGCCATTCATTTCCCTCTAATTAGATGGGATTGTTGGGAATTTTAAAAATGTTGGGAGCCATAGTGAGAAGGAGGAGCGAGGGAAAAACTAGATTAATAACATATATTTTTACTATTAGGAAGAGTTTGCCATCCGGATTTCCCTCTTCAGAGGTCAAAATGTCTTGGATCAGCCTTGTTCAATGGATCAACCTGGAAGCCTTGATTTAAGTCCCCTGTTCTCTTACTGACCCATGGACTGGTGTATGGCCTGTTTCTCCTCTCAAATGCCATTTTTCAACTGTACAGTAATCCTTGCAGGGCTGCTGTGATGATAAGTAATAATTGTAAGGATCATGAATTCCACACTACTATTAACTGGTGTCAGTTCCAAAGGTAAAGCTCACATGTCACGTCAACACAGACATTTCTACCCCAGTCAAAATATTGACACGCTGAATTGCATTTCACCTGGTCTCAGGGCCAACCATGCACGAGAAGCGCCTCTGCTATCACTGCCTTGTTCTTATTCATGCTTCCGCCTTCTTTGCAAAATCTCCTTGGTGTTTTGTTTTGTACAAACCCCTAGGGAGACTGTTATATAGAAGCTCCTCAGGCCGACACTCCCCCGTTTTCATTTTGAAAGGTCAGGCTGAGAGCTGGCAGTTGCATAGGAGCTGTCCTCTGTAAAGAAAGTCTTAACTAGCCAGGCAGAGACTTAACCCCGCCAATGTCGGAAAAACTAACATTGTCACTAGGATATGGAGAAACCATGGTGAAGAGCTAGCAACAGCCCGACCACGGCAGAGTGAGCAGTCGGCATCTGCTCGCCGGGCCTTTATCGCGGAGGGTTGTTAGACGATCCAAAACGCGGAGGACGATTGTTGGGATGATGTAGACAAATTGACTCAAATTAGTTTAGCATGGGCCAAGCAAAGTTTAAACGTGTTGGGTCCAGACACATAGCAACAGCACACAGCACTTTGGGGAAGAAGTAGACTGGAATTGCTAATTTGAGGGAGAGAGACCAGACTGACAGAGAGATTACTGAGATCCCAATAAGTGCCCGCTCTTTCTTTCTTGCTCCACCAAGTTTTAGTTTAAAATACGTTCCCTATTTGCAGTTTTTTTCTAGCAGTAAATTAATTTATAGGAATACTTGTGTGCCTGAATACTGTTTTATACGCTTTTTGTCTTTGAAGTGTTATTTAATGGCAAATAAATCCCCAAAGAACCAGGGAGGGAAAAAAAGATTAAAAGGATTTTGAGATTTTTTTGTTCTTTGCTTTCAGTCAAACTGTCCCAAATCCTGCAGCACAATACCTTAGTGCCCTATGCCACCCACAGACCATCAGGGGTTAGCATCTTATTGTATTTACAGTAATCTAATTACATCAGGTCTTCAATTCACAGCCTGCTTTGGTATACAGGCTTTCAACTTCCAACCAGGGTTTCCATTTTTCAAAAAGGATCTTTCAACATAACAGGGGAAGAGAGAGAATGGAGACAATCTAGCAGAAATTCAAATCTTCTAACTTTAAAAGTAACATCCACCCCTCCAAATGTGAAATTCCATTGTTTCTTTCATGAATGTTGAACTGTAGCCAAGGTATAAAACTCTAAATTTTCTTTTCTTTACTTAAAAATAATCACATTATATTTTTTTACATGATCATGTTTTTAAGGAGGGAGGCTAGACAGAAGGTCATTTCCAAGCTTCTAAGAAAATAATTCACATAGACAGTCAATTACAAAAATTGAAAACATGTAACTCTCCTACTGAAATCAAAGAGAGTTAAGCGTGTTTATACGAATGTTCTTCGAACATTTTTAAACTGCTGATTGGACAAATTCACCCTGGCACTTCTTATTGTCTAATTGCACTTCCACATCAGGGAAAACAAGCAAGGACTGAGTCTGTAAAGGTAAAAGTATTTTAGTTAAAAAAAACAAAGGATGCACACTTCTCATTTTCCTGTATTCTTCAGTATCCTGAAACTTCAGTATTCAAAACCTACTGATGCTTACAGGTTTTTCTTCTTCTGTTTAAATGATTCAATACCAACATAGGAAGTGTGATCAAATAAAGTTGTATGCTTCGCAGTCTGATCTACCCATTACTCAGGCAGGAGAAAGTCCCACTGAATTCAGTGGGACTCCCAAGTAATAGGATTGGAACCTTGAGAGCCCAATCCTAACCTGGAGTGAAGCTGGTACAGTTAGCCCAGCAAAATCTGGCCAGCACAAGGGATACCATAAAGTATGTTTTAACCACTGTCGGAGTCAGAGAGGCCACCCCACAGACATGCGCCATCCTCCCTGAGTATGAGAGTGGTCCGGACAGCCTTATGGTGGCACTTGTGCCGGCCAAACATTTCTGGCCTAACTGTGCTGGCCTAACTCCAGATTAGGGTTGTGCCCTGAATCACTGAAGCTGGTGGCCAGCGTAAAGCACACAAGCAAGCCTGGGTGGGAAGGACATGTCATCTTACAAGCTCTGATGTCTTCCAGAGAAATTTCCTATTATATTCAGAAAGCATCAGTGAACCGTTCAGGAACGCCAGCTGTTTTGTCAAATTCCAGATCCTGGCCAGAAGAAGACCATTGTGATGGGCCTGTTAGCCAGCACTCAGACCCCAGTCTTAACACTTGGAAACCGATCCTGAGAGCCCAATCTTACCCCTGGCCTCCACGCCATAGTACAGTGGAGCCAAAATGGCTGCAACTGTATCCTGTGGGGCTAGGGAAGCGGCCAGACATCTGCTTGGGGCAAGGGAAATTAGGCTCCCTTAGCCCATGCAGAGCCCCGGCAGTCCTGATGGGTCTGTTTGGATCTGAACAAGCTATTTAGCTGGTGCAGAACCAAGGAAACTCTTGTCAGGTTCTTAGAATGAGGGATAGGATTTGGTGGCAGCCTCTGCTGCTGCCCTGCCCCCTCCCGGGCATAAACCACCCTCCAGCCTGCCCTCCCCCACTCAGTTTCACCCCCTCTCCACCTTCCCCTGACCTCCCTGCCCTAAAACACCTTCCCCCAACTCTGCAGGAGACTTACCTCCAGCCCTCCACCCAATCATCCCAGTGCCACAGAGGTTAAACGCTGACCTCTCCCGGCCATCACAACGTGCCTTACTGCACAGTTGCAGGGGTAGCATGGGTAGCATTAGATTGGGCTGTTGGTGAACCTTAAACACTAGTCCATCTAAGCCAATATTGCCTAGTCTGACAGCCTAATCCTATGCATGATTTCTCAGAAGGAAGCCCCACTGAGTTCAGTGGAATCTTCTCCCAAGTAAGCATGTATAGGATTGCAGCCTAACACCCTCCAACTCCAGTAGAGGTTTTTCCCAGTCTTAATATTTCAGAGGGTTTAGGTAGAGGTGCCAGAGCTTGAACCTAGTACAGTGTTATTCAAACTGTGGGTCAGGCCCCACTTTGTGGGTGAGGACCTGTTGTCAGTTGGGTCGCAGAAAGCTGGGAGCAGCCATTTTAGAAGCTGCAGACCTTACGTTTGCTAAATTCCTACTGCGAATGTTAACAGTTTGAATTTTAAGTAAAATTGTTTTTAGTTCAGTGCTTTTACATAATATTTTGTCCTAATCTTGCATTCTGTCAGGGATGTTTCATGGTTGTACAATTGCTGCTGTCCAAGAATGCCAATTTACATTTCAAGAGTACATTTTATTATGTTTCAATGATAGCACTTCCTGCTTGATGATGTCACTTCCTGCCACAACATCACTTCCAGGTTAATGACATCACTTCCAGTGGGTCCCAACACGAGTGCCACTCTAAAAAGTGGGTCCCGGTCTAAAAAGTTTGAATACTGCTGACCTAGAACTTTATGTAAGCAAAGCCTAATACACGCAAAATAGCACAGGCATGGCAAATGCACCAGATTACACATGAGAAATAAAATCCAGATCTTCAAGGGGCTCCCAAATTTACCTATCCTTTGGATGCACTGTTACTACCATCTAGTGGCAAAGGAGGAAATGCTTCTTTAATTCTTCCTACTCAAGTCTCTTGAGGACTATAAATTCATTTGCTTTATTGATTTTTTCTTTAAAAAAACACATGTGTTTTAAATATAATTTTCAACTAATACATTTATAAACAATTACCTCAGGGTCATCTCTCAAATATCTCACCTCAGTGAATTTTGCAAACCTAATTTCACATTACAGCATCAAATAGAGACACAGACACAGAGACACACATGCAAAATGAAACTGATCATGCAGACCAGAGTTAATGTATGCTTCTGCTCCAAGAAATGTGTTCATCTTAAAGATATCACAAAATGTTTGGTCATTTTCCCTGAACCCAGGGCATAAAAAGAATAAGCCAATCTTAGAAGCTAGGAAATCTTTCATTATTCAACGTTAACAATGATATGGTTGGTTTTAAATCCAATAATAGGACTTTAAATATTTGTGGATTAGGCTGCTAGTGCTTTGGGGGGGGGTGTTATTAATAGATTTGCTTGCTTGTTTTACACACAATTTGCTAACCAATTGCAGGCATCAGTCATGGATGTACAGATGCAACAGCTCCACCTGCTGCCATTTGAACAATACTGCATCTTGGCCAAATCCCCATGTCCCATCAGATGAGATTTTGCCAGATTCTATGTAGGCCAGAGCCAGGGGATGGGCTTTGGCTGGAAATCACCTCGCAAGACTAACATACTTATAATTTGCTGTTACTCAAAGATGCAAAAATAGAACTACTGTACCCTTTAATTGTATCAAAACATATGGTGTTGATCGTGCTGGAAACTAAACTAGCTGCACTGAGAGATGAATAATGTGCTTGGAGCAGTGGTTCTCAAATGTTTTATCACTGGGACCCACTATTTAGAATGACAATCTGCTGTGACCCACCGACAGTGATGCTATGAACCTGGAAGTGATGTCATGGCCACCATCAAATGGAAAAATTTTTAACACCCCTTTATGACAAAATCAAATCAATTAAGTAGTTAAAAGTTTACAATAAGCATACGTTAAAAATATATTTTAAAAAAGAAGAACCCTCCTAACCTTCCCAAGCACTTATTGATCTGTTTTTTTAAAAAAAAAATCCCAAACATCCAGAAGGCTGCAATCCCATTCACTCTTATCTGAGAGTAAGCTCCATTGATTATCATTGCTAAAAACATATACAATACATAAAGGTAAAGGTTTCCCCACGACCGAATGGTCTAGTCGTGACCGACTGTAGGGGGCGGTGCTCATTTCCGTTTCAAAGCCTGTAGAGCAGACGTTTGTCCGAGGACAAGCTTCCGTGGTCATGTGGCGGCATGACTCTCGCAACGCCGTTATCTTCCCACCGAAGTGGTCCCTATTTATCTACTTGCATTTTTTTAGGTGCTTTCGAACTGCTAGGTTGGCAGGATCTGGGACAAGCGATGGGAGCTCACTCCGTCGCGCAGTCTTGAACTCCCAACCTTGCGGTCGAAAGCCCAGCAACAGCGGATTAACTTGCTGCGCCACCACATTCCTATATACAATACATAGTAGCTTGTTAAAAGGCCATATCTGTACAAACATTTCCCCAAATGCAGTCACATACAGGCTTGTCCTGGTATTGGTTAGGGTTCTGTTCTAGGGATCCCAACCCCTGTGGCTACTTGAAACTGTGGATACTGAGGGTGCCTTTTTAAAGATAGGGGAGCATCACTGATTTTGCTGCAACAAGGTAAAAAGGAAGAGATTTGTTTAACGTTCCCCTATCTTTTTAATAGGTGCCCCAGTATGCATGGATAACTGAAACCATGGATACTGAATCAGTGGATACTGGGGCATGCCTGTACTGTGATAGCATCATCTAATGTATTAAAAATAAAATACACATTGAAATGAATGAGGATCCACCTGAAATTGGTTTGCATACCACCTAGTGGGGCCTGACCCAGTTTGAGAAACACTGGCTTGGAGCACATCATGAAACTATCTGAAGTAAGATTGTCACATGATTAAAGAAATTTTAATTAATTGTATGGCCTTTGGTTGATTGATTCCATTTGTGTATTAAAATCAAGTATTTCTAATGTAGCAGTTTGTTTCCAATGGTGGCGAGCCTGACTGGCAGAGCATCTCCAGCGTTTGAGACAGAGAGACGTCCTTCCCAGCCCTCCTTGGAAATGGTACCCAGGACAGTTCAGGGATGGTACCCAAGATCTTCTGTGGGCAAAGTATGTTCTCTGCCATTGAACTACAACCTTGGTCTGCCAGCCCAGCCAAGGCAAATAGGAACAAAACTTTAAGCTTGGCTTGCACCCAGTACAAAGGCTTGGTAGGATTAAATGCCTGCATGTTAGCTTGTGGCTGAGGAACACCCAATTAATCAGGGCCTTTTATTAACTCAGGTGCAGATGTATAATTCATTAATTGGTATAATTAATCAACTAAACAATGCAGCCTTGGCCTGAAGTTTGTTAGACATTAAGGTAAAAGTTTCCCCATGAGCGAATGGTCTAGTCATGACGGACTGTAGGGGGTGGTGCTCATCTCCGTTTCTAAGCCTGTGGAGCCAGCGTTTGTCAAAGGACAAGCTTCCATGGTCCATGTGGCCAGCATGACTATATGCTGTAGCGCACGGAACGCCATTACCTTCCCACCAAAGTGGTACCTATTTATCTACTTGCATTTTTAGGTGCTTTTGATTTGGCAGGAGCTGGGATAAGCAACGGGAGCTCACTCCATTGTAAGGTCTCAAACTCCCAACCTTCTGGTCAGAAAGCCCAGCAGCAACGGTTTAACCCACAGCACCACCACATCCCTTGTTAGACATTTGTTGTTGTTGCTCAGTCGCTAAGTCGTGTCTGACTCTTTGCGAGCCCATGGACCAAGCACGCCAGGCCTCCCTGTCCTCCACTAGCTTCCGGAGTTCGCCCAATTTCATGTTCATCGCTTCGGTGACACTATCTAACCATCTCATCTTCTGCCGCCCCCTTCTCCTTTTGCCTTCCATCTTTCCGAGCAGGAGGGTCTTTTCTAAAGAGTCCTCTCTTCTCATGAGGTGGCCAAAGTACTTGAGCTTCAGCTTCAGGATTTGTCCTTCCCGGGAGCAATCAGGCTTGACTTCCTATAGGATTGACTGATTGGATCTCCTTGCAGTCCAGGGGACTCTCAAGAGTCTTCTCCAACATCATAATTCAAAAGCATCTATTCTTCGGCACTCTGCCTTTCTTATGGTCCAGCTCTCGCATCCATACATTGCTACTGGGAAAACCATAGCTTTGACTATGCAAACCTTTGTTGGCAGGGTGATGTCTCGGCTTTTGATTAAGTTGTCTAGATTCACCATAGCTTTCCTCCTAAGAAGTAAACGTCTTTTAATTTCATGGCTGCAGTCACCGTCTGTGGTGATCTTGGAGCCCAGGAAAATAAACTCTGTCACTGCTTCCATTTCTTCCCCTTCTATTTGCCAGGAAGTGATGGCAAATGTTAGACATTACCTTCAGCTAAATAAACATATCAACGTTAGAATTTTAAAAAAGAGAAACTGTGTGTATGAACCAGATTGTTTGAGCAAGATAGTTGTCTTCTATCGCGTTGATTTCAGGGAGAATTAATTCCAGCTTAGCATGCTTAGGTATGTAGCAACAGACTAAAGTCTAATTGTAATCCTGGCTCTTGAACCATGTGGGTTCTGCAACACAAGAATTGCCATGTTTGAAGTGGCAGCCCTGTGGATTGAGTTTAATCTTATCAGAGAAATGTCAGACTCAGTGAATCTTCGTAAAAGATGCATTCTGGAAGATCTTACTGAGCCTATGTAGTAGCTGCCAAACTGTCCTATGCTAAACACTGGACAATGCAATCTGGGCCATACGAAAGGCGTGTTTATTGAAAGTCTGGGAAATAACTAATAGTGCAATCCAATATAAATTTACTCAAAAGTAAGTCCTACTGTGTTATTCTCAGGAATATATTACTTTGAAATCTGATTGGATTGGAAACAGGACACAGGGCCAAATCCTATCCAACTTCCCAGCACTGATGCAGCCATGCCAATGGGGCATGTGATGTATCCTGCGGTGGGGAGACAGTCATGGGGGCCTCCTCAAGGTAAGGGGGCATTTATACCCTTACCTTGGGGTTACATTGTGGCTGCATTGGCACTGGAAATTTGGATAGGATTTGGCCCTTAATTCCCAGTAAACATGCATAGGATTGCATTGTAATTAACACTATATCAAAGGTTACCTTTAATGTTCTAAACTGACCAATGAGCTTTGGAGACTGGAAGTCCATTATATGATGTCAGTATTTCACACTGATGATGAAATTCTTCAGCAGTTGAATGTCATATGAAATACTGTATATAAGAATGAATGTGCAAATATTGGATTGGATATGCTGTTTTCCTTTCCTTTCCTTATTGTAGGCTACCTGTTATATCTCATTGTTACCTGTATATATCAGTGTTATATATACATTCTTTTTATTTTTGCAGACTGAAGCACGTCTGGCTTTGTGATGGATTGTGGCCCATGTTTTTTCTAAAGGCATGGACAAAAAAGCCCTATTTCATCTAACTGGATAGTATTTTCAATGTTCTTCAATTTATATTCAATTCAACATTCATATTTAAGTGTAGTTTGTCCTTTGCTCGCAACTGCAGATTACACTGTATTAATAACATGGTCACATAGGTAGTTAACTTATGCCTTTAAGAACCCTTGACATAAATAAGCTGCTGGCCAACTGTCTGCCTTCCAGACTTGCTGGCAGTGATTTTTCAATGGTTTACTGCTCAAGTATCCTGCCCTCTAGCTATCAAAGCCCAATGCAGTTGATGGAGTCCTGTTATTTATTTATTTGCATTCCTCTGCCCCAGGAATGCACAAAGACAAGTTTCACATATGTAGGATCCTTGTTCACAAACAACTCCCCGGAAGACATCAATCTCAGTTGTGTATGGCTCAAGCGCAGCATAGCACCAAGCACCTGTGGTAGTTTTACCAGCTACTATTGCATGTTTGCAACTATTTCATCTTTTTTAAAGAACCAGAGTAGTCTTTCAGGCATCTGATCTTCCTTGCCTGCCTTCTGTTTTTCTTTTGTTTAACCTCCTAGGATGTTGATCTGTATATAAACAAATATCAGGTAGGAGGGCTGAAAACAGCATTATACTGAGAAGGTTCTGTTGAAGTCACAGGGCTGCATAAAAAAATGTTTCTCCAAATTTATGGTAGTTTTATATGAATTTGGGACACTGAATCGAAAGCTGGCATTGATTTTGTCCTATCACCTCTAGTTTTGGGGCAACAACATTAAAATGTGATTTTTAATTATGTGATTCAAGCAGCTTCCTTGTGAGGAAACTACCATGGCTTCCTCATAAGGAAGCTGTTTGAATCACATGTTAAGGTGGCTATGCCGTTGCCCCAAAATTAGAGATAATAGGGCAAAATTGATGCCAGTTTTGGATTCAGCATCCCAAATTCATATGAAACCACGATACATTTTGAGAAGTTTTTCTTTTTACCCTCAATTTTGCAGGCCTGTGTTATTTTTACAATTACATTTTTATTCTGCCCTTCCTCTAGGGAGCTTGTGGCAGTTTACATAGTCCTCCCTTTTCCATTTTATCCTAACAAGCCTATGAGTAGGAGAGATAAGGCCCAAAATCAAATAACAGGTGATCAACTGACAATATTTGACCTGCATTCCAACCCTCCTCCGATTGAGAGTGAAAATAGCTCTTCATAGCTAGACTAATTAGGGAATGTAGGACAGAAGCTATCTGTTCAAGGCATCTCCAGCTTGAGAAAATGGTGCCTGTTAAATGTCTGCCTAGCCTACAGCTATTAAAGGCACAGAGCCTCTATCAAGAAAAGGTCACAATCCTATCCATTTGATGCTTTGGAAACTTTCCTTTAGAAGTCTTGTACCACAAAATGCCTTAAGAGACAAAACAAAGAATGTCAAACTCTCCTTTTAAAATGAAACTGTATTTGAAAGCGTGCTGTGGGACTTTGTGCAAGAGGAAGCAGATTTGGGAAGAATGATGAGCTTGTAGAAATTGACTTTATTTCAGAATAGTCCTGCTTCATATTATTAATATCCTTACTACCATAGAATAGGCAGATATCTTTAAACAGGAGTTGAATATAGAAACTATGATTGTGTCTCTATTATATAGAAGAGGAATGTTCTGAAATGCAGTAAATATCCTAACAGTTGTTTGCTCACTAGAAACTTTAAGATACGGAAATTTTGATAAAATTGCTCAGATCTACTTGTAGCTGGAAAAAAGAAAGGGGAAATGGTTATATATAGTACTGTACTCAAACTGTGGCAAACAGCTCCTTAGAACTTGATGGATCCAGTTCATTTTCAATTTTCGGCACCGACTGTGTACCTGGAAGAATGCATGCAACCTGCACTCTGGATCCTGTCTCATCTTGGCGTCCAATATTTAACCAGGTCAAATTAGTTCCACATTGAGGATGATAATAAAACTAATACTGTAGGAGTATGTGTTTGTATTATAGGAAGTGGGTTCTCTGTTTCTCAGTCAAGAAATCAGCCACAGAAAGCTTTAAGGTATTGGCCAACTTAGCATTTACATTTTGAGACATGGTTGTCAAGTCTGTGATTGTGTCTAGGTTTCAGCCCAGCAAGGGGACAAAAACGGTTTAACAAACCAGTCCTATACTTCAGAAATGCCAATGTCAGTGGCATAAGATATGGCATATACCCTTGGAATGACAATGCAATAAGAGTTAGGCCAACCCAATGACAGTCTCTTATTGAAGCCCTAAATATGCTGATGGATGCATCACAGAAACTGGCACAATGCTATATGGGTGAACATTCAGCACCGGTGCAACCACCACTAGTGAAAATCTCCAAACTAGAAAAGCTAAAGAAGAAACAAAATAGGACAACCAAAAATGATTAGAGGGCTGGAAAACCTGCCTTATGGGCTTCAGCATTTAGGGTCTTTTAGGTGGGAAAAAAGCAATTAAGGGGTACATTATTGACCTCTATAAAATTATGCATGGTGTAGAGAGTGTATAGAGAAAAAGCTTTTCTCACTCTTTCACAAGTTCTTACAACCCAGATAGACTGTTCTTGCTCAGAAGCTGCTGCACAGAAAAATCTGACAATTCAGTCAGAAGCAACTAGTCACTCACACACCTCTGATTTTCTATTCCCTCACCAGCCAAATTCAACAGCAAATATCTTTTCCTATTAAGATTGTTTACTAAGGAGAAGCTTCAACAATGCTGCTTTACCTGCCTTTCCATGCCCTATGAAACCTTTGAAGAGAAGATGATGTAATAATTGCCAATCTATACTACCTGATCTTTGATTATAGCTTGCATCTAAAATAGATCCTTCTATATCCCTAGTTACAGTGCTGACTCAGATCCCATGTGTAGGAGTGCTGCTGCCTTATTTTATTTTTATTTTTTTTACAGGCAGGGCTCTTCGTGCCTTTACCAACTGCAGGCAGAGATTCAACCAGGGATGCTCTCTGCATCACAAGTTCAATCTCCAAGCAGGGCTGGTACATAAGAACATAAGAACATAAGAAGAGCCATGCTGGATCAGGCCAAGGGCCCATCTAGTCCAGCTTCCTGAATCTCACAGCGGCCCACCCCAGGTGCCCCAGGGAGGCAGGAGACAACAAGATGCTTGCATCCTGTTGCCACTCCCTTACACCCGGTACCTGTAGCCCACCACCTTTGTAAGGAGGTTGCACAATCCATCATTGCCTATAGCCCACAATGGATCTTTCCTCCAGAAATCGGTCTAATCCTCTCTTAAAGACATCAAGACCAGATGCCATCACCACCTCCTGTGGCAAGGAGTTCCACAGATTAACTACCCGCTGGGTAAAAAAGTACTTCCTTTTATCTGTTTTAACTCTCCCAACCCTCAGTTTTAGCGGATGCCCCCTGGTTCTGGTGTTGTGAGAGAGGGAAAAGAACATCCCTCTATCAACTCTATCCCTTCCATGCATAATTTTGTATGTCTCAATCATGTCCCCCCCAGGCGCCTTTTTTCTAGACTGAAGAGCCCCAAACGCTGCAGTCTTTCTTCATAAGGGAGGTGCCCCAGCCCCGTAATCATTTTTGTCGCTCTCTTCTGCACCTTTTCCAATTCCACTATGTCCTTTTTGAGATGCGGCGACCAGAACTGGACACAATATTCCAGGTGCGGCCTTACCATTGCTTTGTACAATGGCATGATAATATTGGTAGGGAAACACTCCCCTGAAACCCTGGAGAGCCACTGCCAGTCCTGTCAAAAAGACGGTCTGACTTCCTACATAAGGCAGCTTCCTATATTCATGGGAGGAGGAAAGGCCAATGGCCTATTGCAGGGGTCTCCAAACTACAGCCTTGGGGGGGGGGGGTTTACAAGATTTTAGCCAGCCCATAGCACCTTTTTTTGGGGGGGGGGGTCAAGAGCATTTGCTAATGTTTGACATTTATTATATATCATCATTTCTCAGTTTAAGCACAGCACTGTTTCTTTGCAATGGTCACATTTCTCTTTTGTTCTGAATCATATCATGCGGATTACAAAAAAAAATCCAAGTAAAACGTATTCATTCATTTATAAAACTGATCTTTTTTGGGGGGGGCATGAAATTGTGTAAAATATACAATGTGGCCTGCGTAGTAAACCGTTTGGAGACCCTATAGAATGCTGGCCTATGGGGGCGGGGGCGGTCAAGGCTGGCAACCGCAGAGCCTGCCTGGTCTCTGTACCCACCACTCGGGGCTGCCAGGGACCGGGACTGGCGGCAGCCTCTGGCGGGGAGGGGCGAGAGAAAGGTGCGGGGGGGGGGGGCCGCGGCCACTCGGCGCTCGAGCAGCACCGGGACCTCCGAGCGCCTAGACGGGCCTGGGCCGAGGCGCCTGCGCGCCCCTCCGAGCGGCGGGGGGCGCTGGGGGACGGCCTGAGGCGGGCTCGCCGGGCGGGGACAGGGCGAGGTGCGCAGGGCGCCACGTCGGCAGGCACCGGAGCAGCAGCAGCAGCGCCGCCGCCGCGGAGTGGGAGTTCGCTCGCCGGGATCCGAGGCAGAGGCCGGAGCCGAGCGGGGAAGAGGCAGACGCGGCCTGCGTGGGCAGCTGCAGCGCGGCCTCCCGCCAGGGGCGAGGCGCGGCGAGGCGGGTGAGTGGCCCCGTGTCGAGCGACGCGCTCGGGGTGCCCGACCGAGGCCGGGCTGGGGGGCCGGGGGATGCTGGGGGGGAGGAGGAGGCGCGCGCGCGCGCGGGGCTGCCGGGAAGGGGGGCCGGGCGGCGGCTGGAGGGGGGCTGCTCCTTCGCCCGCGGGGACCCCCCTCCTCCCCCACGCTGGCGGCCCTGGAGCTTCTGGGGCGAGAGAGGACGGGCAGGGGGCGGGGGGCGCCACCCCCCCCGAGGACGCCAAACGCGCCCTCTTCCCGGCCGTCGGTCGGAACGGCTGGGCACTCCCAGCACGCAGAAGGGCCCCCTGCTCCGTCGGCGGGTTTGGGGGCGCGCAGGTGCCTGCGCCACCACCGAGCAGGCGCCTTCCGAGGGATGCGCGTCCTCCTCCCCCAGCCTTCCCTGGAGAGCCCGTTTCTGCAGGTCCCCTGACGGCTTGGAGGGAGGGGGTGGAAAGGGGATGAGAGAGGGCGACGCCAAGCCCGGCTCCACTCCTCTTCTGCGTCCCCCTTCCAGTTCAGGCTGCAGTCCCAGGCGCGCTCTCCTGGGAGCGAGTGAATGCTGTCAGTGGGACTTGCTGCTGGGCAGACACGCGTAGGCTCGCGCTGTAGGTCTCCGCGTGAAAAGAAAGGTTGTATTGCTGCCGGATTGCAAATGGCAGGAGAACCTGCGAATGGAGGGGCGGGGATGGGGCCAACGTAGCTAGCGCAGTAAGGCAGAAGAAGCTGGCTTCTAGTATAGTGGCAGGAGCGATGCAGCACCTTCCACAAGAAACCAGTATGCTGGACAACGTGGAAGAGCCCGTCAGGAGGCGGGGGAAAGAGTCCAAGCAACATGGCACGTCGACAACTGTATGGCTCCAGGTTGCACCCCTGCCCCCCGCCACGTCATTCCTGCGCTCCATCCAAGGAATCTCTTTGTGTCTGCAGGATCCCGTTTACAGCTACATGCAACTAAAGCAGTGTTTTCCCCCGTACTGCTGGGTTTGTTTCTACTACGAGTTGCTTTAGGCTCTTTTTATAGCCTTCTTCTGAAATGGGTTATTACATTTTGGGTAAAAGTTTCAAGTTGAGAGTATTTATGAAGATTGCTACTTTTTGTTGTTCACAAATACAGTGTTGCATCTCTTTGATTATTTTCTTGTTGTTAACATACAACATATTGTTAACAATATGTAAATAACTAGGTGTGTACTGCTGAAGCCTTTACTGTGCTACATGGCTGGTAAACTTTATGGAGTCTGACTACTTGTGCAAGGGTCAGTTTTGCATAGCTGACTTCTGTCTGGAGAATAAAATGGCCCTCGGCTATCCTTGTGCTGAGCCAAGGATAGATAGCTTTGCTATTCTTTAGAACCCTTCCCCCCCTCCCTTCAACTGTACTCTGACTTAGTTACTTAAAATTCTATTAGGGTATTCCAAAAATATGTTATCCTTCTGAGAGGGACTGGTAGTGATTTAATTTTTTTTACCCATACCTTAAAAGGAAAAAAATAGAATTTCACAGGGGCTAGAAAATATTGCTGTACAGGCTAGAACTCTCTGACTGCCTATTGTCCATCTGTGCTAAATTGTGATTTAGGAGGTAGAGTGCAAAATAACTGGAAAGAACCCTGCTTTCAAAGCTTAACCTTGGATTTACTAGTATAGAGGCTTTTTTGCCTTAACAAAATAGGATGGAGAAATGCTGTATTTCACTGGTCTTGGTACCCACCCACCCCCACTAAACCTACAGTAAAGTTTTAGTTGATTCATTTCCAGTGTGCCTTCACTATAAATATTCCAACATGCACAATGGCTGCAAGTATGCACTTCTCCTCTGGCCCCAGTCAACTCTCCTGGTAGCAGATCTTAGCTAGAGGCAAGTAAATTGAATTCTGAATTATTGGAAGCCACTGCTATCTTAAGCTGCCAGTGTTGATTCTTGACACGTCTTGTGCCTCCCTGTGTTAGTCATAGGTCCTTGCTACCCAAAGTTTTCCCACTATAAATTGGAAATGGACTTGTTTCCACTGTCTATATATGCAGAACGTTAAGAACATAAGAAGAGCCCCACTGGATTAGGCCAAAGGCTTGTCTAATCCAGTATCTCACAGTGGCCCACCAGATGCCTAATGGGAGCACACAAGACAACAAGATATTTGCATCTCATTGCTACTCCCCAAATGGTACTTTGCTTGGTAACTCCAAAAGCAACATTTTTTTTAGATGTACTGAAGAGTATCATCCAGAATCTTGATTCTCTGTTAGCCAAAAGATAACAACACATACCTTACTCTTTTATTCCTTTCAATTAGAGCAGTAGGAATTGGGTAGATTCTCATGACTTGAAAACTGTACATTAATTTCCATTGCAAACTGCTGGTACTAACACTTTTTTATCTACTATCTAAGCCCCCCCCCCGGGATTGTACACTATGGACACACATGGTTGTACAGTCTCTTTTCTCTTGATTTGCCTAGTTTGTGATAAACACAAATGCTATTAACTGTGTATGCCATTCCTTATTTCAACTTGCCTTGATTGATAGATGCCTAATGTGATGCCATGCAGGAACTCTTTCATCAAAGATGTATGGTTAGAATACTTAAATTGTAGTTTGAGGAAATCTTGCTTTACAGTCTTCCAATTACTTCTCTTTCAAATTCAAAGTTTTGCATTAATTATGAGCCTTTATGAACCATATACTGTAAATGACTTGCATTTCTCCAGGGTGGTGCCTATTGCTACTGAGAGTTATTTACAATGACGCTCTGAGAAGTCTGTTGTGTATAAATGTTAATAAGCATGTTATTCTTTCAGGTTTTTTAAATAGAAAATTACAGTGGGACTTGTGAATGCAGTAATAGTTGGTGAGTCTGTTTTTGTCTCCTACTATACATAAACATTGTGGTGTATGTAATATGAAATATGAATAAAATTAAAGTGAGTATAATGTAAGCAGACATTCAGGAGAATAGGACAAGAGGGATAAACACCTTTTAATTTTTGTAGAAAAAATATTGGAGGCTAGACACAACTTTGTTTGAGTTCTCCCCATCCCCAAAACTTGCCCAATGTGAGGGTTGCAAGGTGAAGTTCTATCAGCTTCCTGAAAATAACCCCACAATTGGAGGCCATTGGAGATGTACCCAATGGGGATGTCTTTCTCTGACACGGCTAGGAGCAAGAGCCTGAAGGGAGCCAAGCGACCTGCTCTTTGCCGTCTAGATCAGTGGTTTTCAACCTTTCATGCTACGACCCCAGTATATAAAATATGAGACTGGGGACCCCACTGTCAATCCCACCCTCTCCCAAAACCCTATCCGCTCACTCCCACTTCTAGCACTGTTAACTGTAACTAAGGATGCAATCCTAACCAAATGTCCAGCACCAGGGTAAGGGCAATGCAGTTCCAAGGTAAGGGAACAAACATCCCCTTACCTTGTTGAGGCTGCCCTGATTGCCCCCCCCCCACTGCAGGATGCAGCACATGCCCCATTGGCACCTCTGTCAGTGCTGTAAAGTTGGTTAGGATTGCGCCCTAAATATTACTATTAGAGAGAACAGAATATGTTACCCTGAGGCCTGGCACCAGTAGAAGCAATTTTAGTACAGTTTCTCAGAACCTGAGCAGGACTGGGACACAGTCTCCTGACACTTGAAGGGGTACACCAGATGCCTCACCCTTGACCTAGTGGTGCCCTAGTTCAGTGGTCTTCAACCTTTTTCATTCCTGTAAGTTGCTGCAACCCCACAATAGAGGCTTTGTGACCCCAAGGTTGAAGAACACTGGTCTAGATCTATAGGTGGAGAAGGAGTGGGTACAGGTTTTCAAGGCCAGTTGTGGCCACCACTACCAAAAGGATCCTTTCAGGAGCAGGGGGAACTGTCCTTTCACCAACAGAAGGATCATTGGAAGAAGGGGCAGTTGGCCTTTCAGGACATGGCTTCCTTTGACCCAGCCTCTCTTTTTCTCAGTACTCACCTTCAGGATTATATTTATACATGTTTAGTTTCTCTTCTTATAGGCTTGTGAAATGTTAATTCTGAAACACTGCGGGCAAGACCTAATGCGGAGTACTGGAATTTTGATAAATTCACTGGGACTTGAGCACTCTTAACTTTGCCTGGCTTGCACATCATCTTTGAGAGAAGTGTCGTCTTGTTGTTCAAAATGCAGTTAGGTTTCAAAAATTCTTAAATGTCTGATACCATGAAAGGCAGTGGAGTTTAGTGCTGGATGAGCCCCCTACCCCAGTTCAATTTTGAATTAACTTGGGTAAAATGATAACTACCTTCCAAAAAAATTAAGAATACAAAGAGGTTGATAATGGCTTGCCTGAGATGATATAAGCTACAATCCTGTGCACACTTACCTAGGAGTAAGTCCTGTTAAACTCACTGCGGCTTACTTTTGAGTAGATACCCATAGGATTGCACTGTTACTGAGATGGCAGAAGCATGACTTGAATTAGGGGCTTCCTGTGGTGCAGCTCTTTTTAAGGAGGCAGAGAGTATAGAAGTAATAATTGCACTAAATGGACAAATATGTAGAGGAATATATATTTTTAGTAGAGTGATATGATAAAAATACTGTTTAAAGAGACTTTCTGTAGGAAATTGCATTCACCCTATATCATTGCTTCCCAAAGTGGTGGGTTGTGACCAGTGGTGTCATTCTATAATGAAGTGCCGGAACGCAGGCGGGACTTACCCCTTGATTGACAGGGGCCCTGCGACGCGTCACCGCCTGCTGTTCCGCCGCGGAGGGCTTCTTCTGGGTGGCGCGCCCCTCCGCAGCACCCAGCGCGCCACCCAGGCAAGCGGGCACCCCCTCCGAAGCCAGGGGTGCCCGCGCAGGGCTCGGAACGGTGGCGACGCGTCAGAACCGCGCAGCCAATCACGCGGTAAGTCCCGCCCACTGTTCCGTTAGTTCATTATAGAATGACACCACTGGTTGTGACCCACTAGCCTGTAAAGCAACTGCCTCTGCCTTTTAAGGGGAGGGAAGTCAGTAACACAGTCCCCAAGGCCACACTGCTACAGGGGATATAGGGGTTTTCTTCCAATTCTCTGGCCTCTACGGGATGTGGGGAGCCCCACAGATCCTTCTGCAGGGCTCCCTCTTAGTAAAGCTCAAAATCACAGTCTGAAGCCACTTCCGGTCCTGAGGCTTGGGGAGCCCTGCAGAAGTGTCTGTGGGGCTCCCCACACCGCCTGGAGGCCAGCGCTGACAGTGGTTAGTTAGTAAAACCCTTCTCTGTCCCCTCCTGCAACACGTTGCTGCCAAAGCCACTCCCCCCCCCCCACACAGACTCACAGTGCTCCCAACTCCTTTGTAGGAGTTTGGGAAGCACTGGTCTACATACCTTCTTGGGTGATGAATGCTCATACATCTGAGAAGTCCCTGTAGGTAGTAGGTTTCTCTGGCAAAACAGGCACACATGTGGTTTTCGCATGCAATATTGTACAAAATGGGCACATCAAGGTTTCTGTATTTCCAATAAGTTTATGTGCAGCAGCTCAAGAATATTTATATATAAGCTTTTGATTCAACCTTCTGCCATGTTCATATGAACTGATAAATTCTTGAGTGTAGAATATTGTTTTTTTCCTGTTAGTGCCTTGTATTTTAGTATCTGGTTTGTTTGGTGCCTCCAAAATAGATAAGAATTCCTACAACTTGTTTTGGGCAGTTTTGCATCTACAATTACCATTGCAGTCTGTGGTTATGTAGTAATAAGGAGGGTGTGTGCCTGCACTTGTATCATCCAGCAAAAATTCTGTGCTGCCTCTCTTTGTAAATACATTGGATGATGTCCACAGGCTAGGAGATGCGTTCATTAAACATATAGGATAAAGTGAGCTATTGAACAATTTCCTCATTGGAAACTGTATTGTCCAGCCTCTGCATTACCTTTTCTTGAACAAGCTTAGGAATGTTTTTCCCTTCTGAAAGTTTCATGGATAATAAATTTTATTAGGTATGTGATACTTCTGTTTCTCATAACTTTAGTAAATGTTTCTTTTCCTTCTGAAATAAAAAAACCTGATGTATTATAGATTTTGCCATTTAATTGTAAGAAAGAAGAAGTGAAAAAATATACATAGCATTTTGTACCAGTCTACAGCAAGGCATTATATAGGTACGTATCTAATATCTCTCAATATATGAATGTGACTTGTTTTAATTCTGTAGTGCTGCAGAAAACGTTAAGAGGGGGCTTTGAAATTAGGCCATGTATTCGTTGCTTCAGGCTGCAATCCTATACACAATTTCCTGGGAGTAAGTCCAATTGACTCTGGTAGCACTTACTTCTGAGTAGACATGCATAGGATTGTACTGTTATTTCAGTATTTTAATTTTTATATTTGGCTAGTATTGGTTTTGGAAGCCAATACAGAGTATTCCAACCCTATTATAACAGCACAGTCCTATACATGTCAACTCAGAATTATGCCCGATTAAATTCAGTGGGGTTTATCTAGGCTTATACAGCATAAACATGATAGGAGATTTGCCATTGTGATAAATTGGGAGAATTGCACCCTGTATGTGGAACAAGTTTTCCAGATTCCCTTTTGTTACAAAAGGGCACTAACAGAAATAGTTAGCAATATCCTTTCAAAGTGGTGGTAGTATAATCTTAGTAAATACCAGTTAACTGGTTACCTCAATAACTTCTTGAGAGAATGCTTACTCCAAAGCAGCATTCCTACTTTTAAATAAAACTGAGGGGGAAATAGAGACAGATCTTAAAACCAGCTTTCAGCCTCTTCTGATTCATGCCAATTTGAATGTGAACAATTTGCCAGCTTCTAACACGACAACTTCCAAAGCAGTGTTTGGTGTTTAGGAACACTAAATCACTTAGGATAGGAAGTGGAGACTAATGTTGTATCCAATTAAATCTGTAGGAAGTGTGTGGTTGCCCAAACACTAACCTGGCCAGGATAATAGTGTTAGTATGACAACTCTTGGCAAAATTCTGTATGAACTTGATTGCCCTGCTGAGGTCTGTCATGGCCTTAATTATGACCATGTGCCCCACATTTCATTATTGAACTAACAGTATTATAAAGCTTTAGATATCAGCCTTCCATTTAAATGCTTCTTCACCATACCCCGGCATGGTATGAGGGCAGACTATTTTAAGCTTCTTGATTCCTTTATTTGAAACACACTTACTTGGAAGTAAAATCCACTCACTTTAACAGAACGTTCCTAAGGAAATAGCTTCAGGGTAACAATATTTTAAGTTAAAGATGAGATTGTCATAGTGATTTTAATATTCATGTTAATATTTTGCCAAAGTTTAGCTCCTTGTTTCAGCTTTTTTTTTTTTCCAAGCATAGCAGTGTAGTTTACTTCTATGGCAGGGTGGTAAATAACTTATTGCAGTCTTTTTGTGCCTGCATATTCATTTGATACTAAGGTGGTATCAAAGATGGTTTCAAAGATACTAAGATGGTATAACATCAGTTCTTTAATTTTTTAAAATTTATATTGACACTTGTGTCTTCAGGAGTAACGGGCTTTGCCAGTGTCTAAGGATCATTAACATTTTGTCTGGGATTTTTTCACTAGTCATTGTATCTAGTAGCCAGCATGGCGTGGTTTTTTCACTTTCTGTTCTGCAGGCAAAGAAGCATGTCTCTTTTGTATCTACTGCTGGTGTTTTATGGGGAGGAACTGTGGGCTATTTATATAGGAAACCCTCTCTTCCAAATCATGACAATGATGGTATCCTGACACAAGATGAAGCCTGGAGCCAATTCGACAGAGGTCTGTGCTCCCTAACTAGGCTGTCGGTGGCTTTTCAAAATCTTATTATTTCTATGGTGAAGTTGGAAAGCCAATCCCACTGATGCCAGGATTAAATTTATGATTGCTACTGGCAACTTTGTGACTGAATTTGTGGACTCCTGCCAGTGTGGTTGCTTATTTAACTTTCTTCCTGAAGACAGCCCTGTAGAAGGTATTCTGGGCACATTCTTGTTCAATGATAAACATTCCTGGGTATACCGACCACCAGCTTGCTGAACAAGAGATCTTAGAATACTAGTATTTGGCGTTTACTTGTTGACTGTGTAAATAGTGCATTAGATACTCTATGAGAAGAATACCACCAGATCTGTAAGAAAGCAGGCTGTAAAATTATTTAACTTGCAATTATATCTCATGACAGTAAAGTACTGTGTGTTACCCAGAAGTGAGACAAACTTTTAACAGTACCCTCGTGCAAGAAACTGACCTACTACAGTTTTGTGCTAACCATAAGTAGCCTTTCTTTGATGGAATCTGAAAGCTGCCAAACTGGACTTGAATTCCAGGCTCTTCTGAACTGATTCAGTAACAATTGCATGTTTATCAAAAGAACAAATTCTGCTGAATCTTGTGCAGTCAGCATGATTTGGGAAATCTGAAAACGCTCAAGTACATTTTGCCTAAGTATTGGCTACTTCGCATTAGACCACATGATGGAGTGAGCTCCTGTCGCTTGTCCCAGCTCCTGCCAACCTAGTAGTTCAAAAGCACGTAAAAATGCGAGTAGATAAATAGGTACCACTTTGGTGGGAAGGTAACAGCGTTCTGTGCGCCTTGGGGTACAGTCCTGCTGGCCACATGGCCACGGAAACGTGTCCTAAGACAAACGCTGGCTCTTCGGCTTTACTTAGAAATGGAGATGAGCATTGCTACAGTTGGTCATGGCTAGACCATTCAGTCATGGGGAAACCTTTACCTTTATAGTACAAAACAATACATGACATATCCTGTATGTTCTACTTTGTCAAATGAGTTTCTTTTAACTACAGAAGGTGCAACATAGAACTTGTTTGGTATTCCCATGAATTATTATACTTTTATTCTTGTATTTTCAATCAAGCACTGACTGAATTGTAGTCAATTCAGTCAAGCACTTCTAAAATTGTATTGTGTAGGGCAGTGGTATTCCAACTTTTTAGACCAGGACCCGCTTTTTAGAATGGCACTTGTGTTGGGACCCACCAGAAGTGATGTTGTGGCAGGAAGTGATATCATCAACCAGGAAGAGCCATCATTGTGACATAATAAAATGACACTCGTGGAATGTTAACTGGCATTCTTGGACTGCAGCAATTGTACAACCATGAAACATTCCTGACAGAAGGCAAGATTAGAACACAGTATCATGTAAAAGCACTGAACTAAAAACAAAATCTTTTAAAAACCCTCCCTTGAAAATTCAAACTGTGAACACTCACAAAAGGAATATAACAAGAGTAAGGTGTGCAGTTTCCAAGATGGCTGCTCCCAGCTTTCCGTGACCCACCTGACATCAGGTCACAACCCACCAAGTGGGTCCCAACCCACAGTTTGAATAACACTGGTGTAGGGCCTTCACTCCTCAATAGTCAGCTTGGGAACATGTTAATCAGAGCTTAAACCTGGGTGCTGTTCCAAAACCCTCTACTGCTATATTGATTATCTTGAGATGCAGTTTGTCTACTATTCTTGTACTGTTACTTCAATTTCATTCCATTTAATTATACTTGCTTTTTTTCCCTCCTTCCCATCCCCACCCCACACACATTAAAGCTTACAATCCGGGGCTGCCTGACTGATCTGCTGGCACAAGAGATTAAACTTTGCATACAAGTGGTATTGCTGGCCCTGGCATATCTCTTTATAGTACTCACGTGATATCATATTTTTATTACGCCTTGTATGGATATCCAAAATCCAGGCTATTCTGAAATGCAGACATTTTTGTCCAAGATTTTTTAAAAAAACTTATGAACACTAGACAGTCTTGTGCTCATTCCTATGTACAGTGCAGGTGCAGGCTGTAAGTTCTGTTCTCTGCTCTGTGGAGTGAACCTGTACAGACATTGATGAAAAATGTCAGAGGCCTTCAGACCCATATGGGTAACGGTGAAAAGAGCAAGAGGAAGCATTTCTCATTATATTTGTGCAATTATCCTGAAATCCCGGCAAATCCAAAATCCAGACACCTTCCCATCCCAAGCAGTCCAGATAAGGGATACTTGACCTGTTCTGGACTGGTGTGGCAGCCCTTATATCCCAACATAGGCATTCATTGACTGGTGCAGTAAGTCAATCCTAAGTATTATAATTGAACTGTATCCTTCTATGGATGAGAAGGTAACTATATAGTGTCTGAGAACTTTGGTATTTTTTTTCTAGGCAATAATGAACCAAGAAGATAAAAATGAACAGGACATTCCTCCATATCTTAATGATGAACCACCAGAAGGTACATTTTAATAAACTTATTTTGGTTCTGTCAGTTAAAATGTCTTTGTTTGGGGTTGCCTATAACAGCTACTCATGACTATTCAAATATATACCAGCAATAAATTTTGATTGCTATTAGTCCTGAGTAGCCAACCGATACTTTCTGGGAATTGGGACTTATTCCATCTGACAGAATAGCTTATGAATTTGCAATCTGTTTTCTTCACTAATTTGAAGACTAAAGCTGATTTTTGCAGATGTCGTCACAAAAGGCTTCTCTCCGTCTTGGCCAAGACCACACAATTAAAGCTCGGCAACTGAGTGAGACCGTGAACCTTGACTTTACATATCCATGTCTAGCACTACCCATTGCACCACACTACTGTAGTGCCTTATTTTAGTGATGCCATTGTTTGACAGATTGCTGTTTACTAATATTATGCCACCTATGTGTAGTTTAGGGCCCAGTCCTATCTAATTTTCCAGTGCTGATGCTGCTGTACCAATGGAGAGTGTGCTACATCCTGTGGTGAGGAGGAAGTCATAGAGAGGCCTCCTCACGGTAAGGGAAAGTTTGTTCCCTTACGTCAATCTCAGGGCTGCATTGCGGCTGCAACAGCACTAGAAAGTTGGTTAGGATTGCACCCTAGTTGCAATATTGAAAATAGCGTAGTAAAGGAAGGTCTCATGTGTTTTCTTCCTCTGTGTCAAAGTCTATGCAGGTATTGGAAGCCTTATGGGGCTGTTTATATACAGTGGTTCAGATGAGTCAGGCAGGGGTGACAACTAGAGGCTCAGACCCCTAGAGGCTTAGAGAGCAATTTCTCCATCAGTTGTTGGTCTCTAGGCCAGGATTTTCCAGAAACCACTTACTAGGTGAGGTAGGAAGTCCTGTCTCAGTGATGGCTCTATATAGAGGTCCAGATGGGTCATGCTATTTCTTGGGCTGGCTTCTTATGGACTGAGGAGTACAAGACTCTTACCTTCCTTAAGCCTTTTTTTCTCCCTCAGTTTGACCTGTCCGATTTTGGACCTGAGGCTTAAATGATGGAATGAAATGCATCATTTCTTTGTTCTCCAGAGCTGCCCAAGCAGAACATTGGCACCTTTTTAAAAAAATGGGAATTGAAAGGGAGACTCCTAAGCACCGAGTTCTGCATTCCACACAAGCAGTGCTGACAGTGCTTCAGTCTGAAATAATGGCTTCTTAAATCAGTTTGCAAATGTTGGTCTGTGTGACAGAAGTCCTGCAGTTGTTGGGTTGTCTGCATGTCTTCTTTGTGTTTAAATTCTGACCTTACAGTGCAGTACTATCAGCACATATTTTACGCTTTCAAGAATGTCTCTTTCCAAACAGCCAGTCCAAAGATGCTTCTCGCCTACTGTATGTAATATATTGCATGTCAGATGGATATTGCATTTGGTTTTTAAAAATGTCTAAATCGGAGCTGAATGTTTTACTCTATCCTCAGGTTCATTGAAAGATCACCCACAGCAGCAGGCTGGCATGCTTTCTCGTGTGACTGGTGGCCTCTTCAGCATTACAAAAGGAGCTGTTGGTGCAACCATTAGTGGTGTAGCATGGATAGGAGGGAAAAGCTTGGAAGTGACCAAAACAGCAGTTACCACCGTGCCTTCTATGGGAGTCGGATTGGTTAAAGGAAGTGTTTCTGCTGTGACAGGAGGTGTTACAGCTGTAGGGTCTGCTATCTCAAGCAAAGTGCCTTTAACAGGGAAGAAAAAAGATAAGTCTGACTAAAAAAAAAGACTGTGAGGCCTGCTTATTAAGGACATAGCCTCTTTGGCTTTGGAGCCCTCAAAGAGTTGGACTGCAACAAAGCCACCTGTATGAATAACTCTGCTGAAAGAGACAGAAGCAGCTTCGTGTCAGTGTCCAAAACATCATTTAAAAACTTTTACATTTCTTCAAACTCTCATCGGGTGAAATGTTACACTTGATGCATTTGGGATCAAGTACATGCATCTGAAAGGGTACCTACACATTTTGAATATTCACTGTAGTCTTGAACTAAAAATGTGAAAACAAGGCAGAGGGCAGGATCAGCAAAGAGTTAAGCACCTTGGAAGTCCTGTTGGTTCCAGTGGAACAGACTCAAGCATATGGTTAACTCTAAAATTAGCTAAACTTTAAAGTACTTAAATTTTGGCTGGCTCATGCCTTTAATTGGCGGTCCCTGCAATACCATAAATATATTCATGTTCCAGCCACAAGTCTATAGCTTCTGTATTTTTTGGAGGAGGAATCATTGAACTTCTTAAAGGGTATCCATATATCTTTGCTTTTTGAAACTATTTTTATATGCTCCTTACTCTTTACATGGCGACTGCAGTCGTAAGTGGTGTGTATGTGTTAGATGTATGGTGTATCAATCATTCATGCCTTATGGTGAAAAGCAATCTATTTTACCTAGTGAATCTATAATGATTTTGTAATGTCCTTCATTTCAATGCAGTCTGTGGAAGAAGCTCTACACTTAAAAAGAAAAATTAAAACTGTTCATACTGACAAGAGAAGACTGCTAAATCTCAGGTGTAACTTACTGGTGTCTACTCCTCACCTGCAAAATGAAAATCCTTTGTGCTGTTAGTTTGTTTGAACTCAAATTTTATGTCCAAGTTTACAGTCCATATTATATTTGGATAACTTGTAGCTTTAGAATAAAAACACTTTGTGGCTTCTAGCCAACAATACAAATGACTCTAAATCTGCTTTTTGAATACAGGGCAAAAATCCAGCAATCACTAATGCTGTGCCTCTTTTCTTTACTTTAGTGGGTAAAAATGAATAGATTCTGCACAATAGCTGTTGATGGATTAGATTTAATATGAGGATACACCTCTTCGTACAGGTACTAATATCTCCACAGATAATTTCTACTGAAGTTGGGGAAAAGACATCCAAAACAGCCCATGATAAATGCAAAGTGGTTTAAAATTACTGGGTAACTTGCTAGAAACCAATTTGGGCTTTAACACAGCCTTTCCAGGGCTTCATAGGCAAGATGTCAATGTATAACTTGATTTTTAGCCACAATGGACTCTAGAGTGGTCCTCTTATGATCAGTCTGGATTAATTAGGTTTATACCTTGTGAAAGCCTTTCTGCATGTTCTTTTTGGTTTGTGTAGTTTTTTTGATTTTGGAAGCCAGTAAAAGATTGCTGAAGTTCATATGAATATACTGTATTTCCTCAAAATGTGTGATGCCAGGGGAAAAAAAAAAGCATTTAAGTTTAGTTGAAATGGCTTATATATGGCATATCTGTCTTTTTGTAAAAACTGGTGACAAAAAGTAACACTTGTCAAAAATCACTTATCCCAGTAACTAGAGTTTTTTCATTAAAATGATATAAAGTATTGTGATAATGCTATTCGTATTTCAGCTGCAAAGAAAAAAAAATCACTAACTGGTATAGCACATGTTTTGCAAACACAAGGTCCCTTGTTCAGCCCATGGTATTCCAGTACAAAGGATATTGTTGGAAAAACCTATGCTTGAGACTGGAGAGCTGCTGCTAAGTCGACAATGCTACCCTGACAATGGGTCAGCGGTCTAACTTAGTGTAAGGCAGCTTTATACGTTCATTATAATCTTTTACTTTTTACTATACTAAATCCTTTGTAAAAGCTAAGATAGAATGGCATAAATCATATTCCAGCACAAGGAATTTATCACTGTTGCTGTTGTCTGAATATGGGTATACAAATTGGTTAAAAGAGGACTGTAATAAGTGCATGCTAATCTTTTGAGAGCTTATAAACAGCTCTTAATATATGGGGATGCATTGACGGGTATGTAGCGATTAACTGTTGTCATTTTAACTGTTGCAAGTAATTAGACCACACTTTAATGGGAGAGAACAATGGATCCTTAAAAGCAAATCTTGAACAACCGTGTGCATTTCCTTCATTGGAATACACTGGAATACAGAGACCTTGAATATCTTCTGGAAGTAAGAACAGAGATAATTATTTTAACTGATTGTATGTAGTTCTAAAATTAAGCAACAGAGTGAAAAGTTTATCAAAACAGTAGCAATTGCCATTTAAATTACCACTATTCCACCATTTACATGAGAATTGATTATTTGTGTCCGGTTTAAATATGCGTAGTCCTGTTGGGAAAACAGTTGAGTACATATCTACAGCGTCTGATTAGGATCAGAGGTACAACCAGTGGTGAAATTCAGCCAGTTCTCACTGGTTCTGCAGAACCGGTTGTTAATTTTAGGTTGGGAGAGGGAAGAAAGGCAGCGGCCGCCCTGAAGGACATAACAGTAATGGCATCTAAATGATTTAGCAACAGGTACTCACTTTTGATTGGCACTTGTGTCAGGGCCCGCCCACCGGAAGAGAGGTCATAGCCGGAACCCAGGAACCGCCGCGCCTCCTCGGTAGGCCGCGCGGCAGCCCGGGAGAAGGTCCGGGAGTCCCGGGCCTTCCCCGGGGCTGCTGCGTGGGCTACCGATTCCCCCCCCAGGAACCGCCGCGCCTCCTCAGGAGGGAGCCCCAGGCAGCCTACCTGCTCACGCTGCTGCTGCCATCGGTCTCCCTCACTCCGCTGCCTGCCTGGCTCTGAGAACGTGCAGGCAACTCAAACGTTGCAGGGGGTGGAGCGGGGAGTCGACGAGTGGGCGGACAAATGGGCAGGGCCAGCCCTAATCCTAGGAACGGGTACTCGCGTACCCGCTACATGACATGTCTACATAGAACCGGTTGTTAATTTATTTGAATCCCACCACTGGGTACAACTAACACTTAGAAGGCAATGCCCTATAGCTGCATCGTTGTGTATGGAGGTGTGCTTAAGATGGCGGGGGCATCAGAGCCTTTGGTATGCACATCTTATCAGTTTGGTGGTCAGAGGACAAAAAAGGGACCTGCTCAGAGCAGAAGGGAAGGAAGTAAGGTCAAGGCCACACCCCCATAGGAATCACAGAGAGGACAGGTCAGAAGGGTCTAGGTCACAGGACATTTTCCCCTTTTGGACATTAGACTGCCCCCTCTAGTCAGCAGACGGAGTTGTGCCAACTCCAACAATAATAATGTTTTTAAAAAGCCAAACGTCTTGAGCATGGGAGCAGCCAAACCAATGGCTGAGCTGGTGTTTAACTTGCTGACATGCATGTCTGCCACTTAAAATTTCAAAGGAAGGCTTGCCATGCTGCTTAGGAACATGCTTTAAGCTTTCTTTTAGCAGAAGGGTGACTACAGAAGTGAGTGGAAAGAAGTCTGAGCTGTTACCAGCCAGAAGAAACAAGGGACCTGGGGTGGTACTTTAATATGGTATATATAAATAAGCTGCCTTGCAGTTCATTTGGTTGGAAGGCAGGGTCTAAACTCTTATTGTACACATTCACTTGTCAAGTCAATCAGTCCAGGCATACAAGGTCAGAACTCTCAACTGTTTTGAAGTTCAAGATGCCGCAAAGCATACTGTTAACATACATATGTATACAGCAACATGCATAATGATGTTGTTACTTTTGTTTTGTTTATATGTGCTCTACTAATTACAGGTTGGCAGTAGCTCCCTGCTTGAGTGTTCTTCTGCTTTCAATATTCAATTGAAATCCAGAGTTGCTGCTATCTCTGTGGAATGACTGTTGAACCTAATTAGAAAAGCCAGATTGGTTGAAGGCACAGGGAAGCAGGGTGCCTAGGAGCCAGGAGTTTTCAAGCACTGTGGCAATTTATTGCTGGGTCAAGCCAAAGACCATTCTAGTCCAGCATCTTGTTTCCCCTCAAAGGCCTAGGTGCCTCAGGGAAGCCCACAAGCAGATGTCTATCAGACAGTGTTTTGAATGATTTTATTTGTCAAATGCCTGAAAAGCACAATGTCCTGTGGGCCTTTTCTCTCAGAATAATTTAGTATCAGTAGTATAGCTTAAGTCAAAATAACAGAGTTTCTGATACACTGGTGTCCTATTACAGTTCCATGACGCACTGATTTCATGTTTACAAAAATATTACCTAACCTTGGCAGGAGAAAGCTCTGAATGAAAACCAGCCTTGTGAGTAAGCAGATCCAGAAGAATCTGGAAGAAGAATCAGTCTTTCTCAAGTGACTTCTTCTGTGGCTTAAGCAGGTTCTGGACATCAGTCTTCAATATTTAAAGGAGCAACTGGATTAAATAGTGGCCGCTCTCTTTTTGCTTGTATCTTTCCAAAAGTCACTTCAAAATCCTTTTTTGTCCCATTCAAACAGTCCAAGGTTCCACTGCTTATATTGTATCCAAAAGCAGCTAATTTTTTAATTCTGTATTGCACAATTTCTGACGTCAGTTCTAGCACTGCAGGTGCCTCTTTAATTTGGCCTATGGAAACCCCAGCCTTCAGCAATCCCTCCACTCTTTCTTCCAGAACTGGAACTGAGTAGTAGAGAAGGGCAGGGCATTTTATTATTAGTCCTTTTAATTCTTGATTGCTGCACTGGAAAATGTTCTTGGAAAACAACATGCTCTTCTGCATAGTGCTAGGATTAAGTTGAAAAATAAACCCTTTCAGCTTGGACAGCAGACTTAACACTTCTGAATCAGTGAAATGGTTCTCCTGAAGAAACCTCAAATTCTGTTGTACATTGGCAGAAGTATTTAACAAAATAAATGGGTTTTGACTCAGTAATTTCAGTAGCCAGTTTTTCATGTTCTCCTCTGAACCACCCAGATGTAGAAAGTTACTTTGCAAGGTTTCAATCAGATGCTTGTTCTTCTCAACAGGATTATAAAATACATGTGATGCACCTGTTAGGAGCCTGCTGACGATTGTATTCTTCAGTCCCAAGTCTTGAAATAATCTAATATTGGCTTTCTGGTTTTCATAATGCTCAACTGCAAAAAAGGACTCCGGAAATCGTTTTATTAAGTCAACCAATTGTTTTTCATTTCTGCAGACAGACAGCCACAAGTCTCGTTGACAAATAATATCTGTGGGTCTACAAAGGATTGCTTCAGGACAACGTTCAAAAATGCATGCGACAGTACTCTGATCAGCTCCCATTTCTTGCAAAATCCTAGCTGTTTCTTGGGCATATGTGGCCTCTTTTGCAATCACCCACGGTTTTAGTCTGCGAATCTTTTTAACATCCACGGATAATGCATTAAGAATGTCAACTGTGGTTTTGTTTTCCTTTTCTGAAATAGTTGTGTACTTGAAATGCTGTAAAGCATTTCCGTTCTTCCTTTGATTCCATAAGGCTGAGATTGCTGGCAGCAGCATGTATGGCTGTGATCTAGCCCACAAATACATAAATGGATTTGGAGTAGAATGGGCCATTCCACTTTATAATTTGTGGTACTGCACAAATTGCTGGAAAAGACCTGGAAGAACCAAAGGGATTGACTTTACTTTTTATGCCATGTTCTAATCTAACCTGCTGCAAGAAAATTGAGTCTGATACTTTTACCATAAGCACTTTTTCTTGCTGTTCCTGGTTCACAGGAATCTTTCCGATTATAACCAAACCTCATTTTGAGGTGACCGCTATGTTTAAATCAACCCCCTCAGAATGTGACACCTTTTGGTTTTAGTTGCACAATAGTGATGGCAGCATAGAAAGCAAGAGTAGAAAGTGTGTTAGTAGGTCAACAGCAGCCACTCCTCTTGTTGCAAGCACTGTAAACAATGCACAATGTAATCTAACCTCTCATATTTAGGAAAGCTTATTTGAACTGGAATATGTACAATATATCTAAAAATATAATTATGCTGTGGCTTTCAAGAAGAAATTACTGACTTGAAATGACGCCTGTATCCCAAGTTGCCTGGTTGCAACCCAGAAAAGCTGCCTTTACCTTTAAGAGTGCCAATGAAATGCAACAGGAAGAGGTGGCAGCTGCTCTACTGCCTCATTCTAAGGTGCCACAGTTAACCCTTCTTAGGGATCTGTGTAATAAATGGGCAACAGATTGGCAACAATCTTCTTTCCCACTGCAATAGCACAGTGAGTGAAATGGGTGTCCTCCTTTTGCAACCTCCCGTGGCAGTGAAACGCAACGTGCTTTTGACTTTCTTTAACCTGCAACCTCTTTTGAAAACTTTTCAAGGCCTTTTTTCCATGTTGATCCTTAAGTCCCTTTCCAATATCACGAGGGGAGACAGGGTTTTGCCAGATGCACGGAAAGAGGCTACTACTGAACAGATGTGTGTCCCCCACGCCCCACCGCTCAGAGCTACAGCTCTGCGCACTGTGGAAAATAACAGTAGATTACCCTAGAAATGTGTGTGCGGCGAGGGGGTGGTGTAGCTTAATCTGAGCCAGGAGGATTTGATTTCAGCAACAGACTTCGGCCCTTTAGCATGAAACAAGGCAGAACAAGAACTCCTCTGTGCAAGTGCAGATTTACCTCACTGTGGCTGAATAAGCGCAGTCAGCAGCAGCCGCACGCTTCGTTTCTGCGTCGGAACCAATAACGGGGAGGACAACAGGAAGAGCCACGTCTCCGAGGAACGGCCGCCCTCTTTAAACAGCGCCACACACAAGCCACACGCACCGCTGAGGCCGGGTGGCTACTGACCCGCTTCCAAAGGAACGCGCAGCCCCTCCGCGGTCCTCCTCCTCCTGGGCCCAAAAAGCGACGCTCCAATTGTTGCGACCTTCACCGCAAACCAGCAGCAGCCGGAAGCTCCAGCAGCGTTGCGGGCCGGCTCGTCCTCCTCCCAAGCTGGGAGACGAGGGTGGTTGCGCTGGAGCAAACCATTTCCAGTTGCACTTCCGCTGCGCCTCCTTCGAGCGACGAGGGGAGTCCCGCCTTGCTGCGCCTGAGGAAGACTTGAACGACAACGCGCAAGGTCGGCCTTAGCGCGGGCTGCAAAGAGTGCCCAGGCTGCATGCGAAAGCGGAGCGCGCCTGTGGAAGCCGCCGCGATTGTGCGCTCACAATGTGCCGGCTCCACGCCGAGCGAGCCCAGGGCTTTCGCTTTGTGGCCATGCTTGGGCTGGAGAGCGTGGATGAATGGAAGCTGTTTGCAGAAGGCTGTTTCAGTGGTGTCATCTAAATGATTTAAGAACAGGTACTCACTTTTGATTGGCACCCGCCCACTGGAAGTGATGTCATAAGCCAGAAGTGATGATGTGGCAGGAAGTGACATGAAAAAAGCCCTTTTTGCAACCCCCCGCCCTCCCATAGACTTCTGTTATCGATTTCTGAAGCCGGGGGGCGGGATTAGCCGCCATCTTGCCATGTGCAAAACATTGCTCATTCCAATGATTTTCAATGGGATTTCGCATGATGTTTAGGACTTATTTATTTACTCCAGAAGTAAAAACTTACCAAAATAACAACGTGGGATCGTAGAGGAACATCAGTGGTAACCATATTATGAGTTGATATGCGATTCCAAGGTTTAATTTCGCGTAATTATATTACTGAACATACCGAACGAATTTCCCATTGCTGCCTATGGAAACACGGATTGCACAGCTTTGACAGGCTTATTTTTTGAAATCTACACAACCAAAAATAAAGTGTAAATGGGAAGGAAAGAAAAGAAGGGGAGGGTGGCCGAGGTTGTGTGTGGATTAAGTTCCTTTTCCCCCCTCATATTTTTATATTTTTTCCTCAAATCTACTTCAGTTTGTGAAGGGCTGCATACTTTATGAAGTAATAATATTTTATTTTTATTTTTTTCCTTCATATCTACTTCACAATATAATTATTATTTGTGAAGTAATATTTTTTTCTGCAGCTACGAATCACAATGATTTTACGGACCTGTGGAAAGTGATCCCATTTTTCGTCCAGCGATTTGTGCACCCATATGCAGAACACGAAGGCATGATTAAAATGGCTTTCACCACACCTCGGAGTTTCACACACGCGCCGCGCGCACTTTCTCCTCCGAGTTCTCTTGACTTCCGGTGGCCATATTGGACTGTCCGGAAGCTTCAAGAAACTTCTCATTAGGGCGCCTCCAGTTTTTTCTTTCCTCCAAGCCTTTTTGAGGCCTCAGATGATTTTAAACTGACCCAACAGTTGCAACAGTATTCCACAGCACCCCCAGAACATGTTAAGGAGGCCTGGCATCATGTTAAAACCCCAGAGCAACTCATTTTTCAGTGGCAAGGAAAGGAAAGGCTCTGCTTGCTGCCTGCCTGGCTCTGAGAACATGCAGGCAACTCAAACGTGCAGGAAATTCAAACGTTGCAGAGGGCGGAGTCGACGAGTGGGCGGGCGAATGGGCGGGGCCAGCTGTAATCCTAGAAACCAGTACTCGTGTACCTCCTGCATGACATCACTGGGCTGTTTGCATCTATCTCGCCCCTGTTCCTCACCTCCAATTACCCAGCCCTGTTGGCGGCGGAACTAGCGCCCGTGGTTTGCCGCTCTTCGGGCGAGGCTTAGGACATGTGGGCCCTCGGCATCCATAGGGATTCAGTTCCCAGGCCCCTCAGGGATGCCAACATCCCTGAATGATCAAATCCGCTTTAAAAATGTTTTTGTTTTTTAAAAGTTTTAAAAATGTGTTCCCTGCTTTAGTGCCACAAACCACGTCAGCTGCAGGGCAGTCTCTGGCATTCCCTGAAGCTGTTTTTGGTTACGCTGAGACCCCTGCCCCCCTCCCTTAGACTTGACATGGCCCAGAATACATTGCAGAAGTGTTTCCAAATGTTTCTGCTGGGCATGCCAGGGCCAAGGAAGGGGATCGGGACCTCTGAGTGACCTGTGGCTGACTCCCAGTCTACAGAGTCCACAGATGGTGGAATCTGTGGATACAGACAATGGATAAGGCGGGAGCACTGTATATAGAATAGAATAGAAAATAATTTTATTGGCCATACATGGAATTTCACCATACATGGAATTTTACTTCAGCCCAAAGCTCTCACATATACCTTAAACTAATAAATAATTCCATCACATTAACAAGCCTCCACTAACTCCAAACTTATCCAAATCAAAACCAAAATATCAACATAATCAGCTATTCAGTAGCCTAATAGCATGGGGGGAAAACTGTTCTTGTGCCTAGTTGTTCTAATATACCATGTCCTATAACGACATCCAGAGGGAAGAAGTTCAAACAGATTACGGGCAGGGTGAGAGCGATCTGCAACAATCCTCTCTGCTCTTTTCCTCATCCGAGCAATATATAAATCGTCCATAGAGGGCAAGCTAACTCCTATTATTCTTTCTGCAGTTTTCACTGTCCTTTGGAGTCTATTCTTATCCTGCTTAGTCACTGAACCAAACCAGACCGTTATAGAGTTAGAAAGAACAGATTCAATGATTCCTCTATAAAACTGAATCAACAGCTCTTGAGTTGATATATTTCTATCAACCACTGCAAACCTGGCAATGGTTTCACTTTGATCTATTATTATATAGCTCAATCAATGTTGCTGGTAACTCCTGATTTACACCATAATAAATAGAAGGTTTCCTTCCTAAATCCACAAAGCATGCAGTTTTGTACACTCTTCCCTCTTTATCAGTATGTTTGCTATAATGGTTTTCACTTATCCATACTTATCCATACTGTGCATATTAAGACATCCCTCTTTATTCGACCAAGAATATAAGGTCCAACATAAGATTCAAAATAAAGTCCAGGAATTGGGGGTGGGGGTGGGGGTAGAGAGAACAAAGTCTTTTTTGGAGGCATGATCTACCTCCCAATTTACTGGCAGGGGACATCAGATTCCAGATTTGGAATTGTTAAGATCATTTCTTCTGTCACCCAATCCGGAATTTATAAAACAACTGGCTGCCTTTTTATATAGTACTAGCTTTTTGTTACCCGGCGTTGCCCGGGTAACAAAATGATCTTCCAGAGTTTATTTGCACCTCTTCTCGCCCCCCACAATGACAGGGGCCGAACCCGGACTCCAACCGAGTTGGGAGCGTAACCGGTCGCCTCAGCAACCCCGGAAACTACAGACTCGACACCAATTTCGCCCGTTTTCGGACATTTTCACTTCGGGGCCCCTGCGCACCCTCACCCCCGGGGGCACTGGGGGAGCCTGACCCCCGCAGTGTTTGTCGCCAGGCCGCAAGGCACGCGCGTGCCGAGTCTGGCGCCAATCGCTCCAGGCGTCACAGCGGGGCATGGCGGACACCTTGTTTTGCACCCCTTCCCACCCCCCACATCGAGGGGGGGCCAAATCCGAACTCCCATGGTGTCGGGAGCGTCGCCGCTCGCCCCGGCGACCCCAGAAACTACAGATTTGATGCCGATTTTGGCCATTTTCAACTGTTTTCACACGGGGACCCCCTGTACCCCCACCCCCGGGGGTGCCAGGGGGGCCTGATCCCCACAGTGTTTGTCGCCAGGCCGCAAGGTACGTGCATGCCAGGTTTGGTGCACATCGCTCCAGGCGTTCCAGCACGGCACGGCGGTTTTGTTTTGCACCCCTTCTGGCCCCCCGTGCCAAGGGGGGCCCGAACCCAAACTCCAACCACATCGGGTGCGTCACCGGTCGCCTCGGTGACCCCGGAAACTATGGACTCGATGCCAATTTCGCCCGTTTTCGGCCGTCTTCACTTCAAGCCCCCTACCTCGGCCCCCTGCCTCAGGCCTCAGCGACCCCGGAAACTACGGGTCTGACGCCAATTTCGTCCATTTTTGACCGTTCTCTTGCAGGGCCCCCCGCACACCCCACCCCCGGGGGCGGTAGTGGGGCCTGACCCCCGCAGATTTTGTGGCCAGGCCTCAAGGCACGCGCGTGCCGAGTTGGGCGCCAATCGCTCCAGGCGTCGCAGTGGGGCATGGCAGACATTTTGTTTCGCACCCCTCCCGCCCCCCACGCTGAGGAGGGCTGAACCCGGACTCCCATGGCATCGGGAGCGTTGCCACTCACCTCGGCGACCCCGGAAACTACAGATTCAATGTTGATTACGGCTGTTTTCAACCGATTTATGCAGGGCCCCATGCGTACCCCCACCCCAGGATCGTGGGGGGGGCCTGACCCCCGCAGTGTTTGTCGCAAGGCACGCGCTTGCCAGGTTTCGTGCGCATCGCTCCAGGCGTTCCAGCACGGCATGGCGGACATTTTGTCTTGCACCCCTTCTTGCCCCCGCGCCAAGGGGGGCCTGAACCCGGACTCCAACTGTGTTGGGAGCATCACCACTCATCTCGGTGACCCAGGAAACTACGGACTCGACGCTGATTTCGGCCGTTTTCGACCATTTTCATGCAGAGACCCCCATGTACCCCCACCCCTGGGGGCACTAAGGGGGTCTGACCCCCGCAGTGTTTGTTGCCAGGCTGCAAGGTTTATGCGTACCAGGTTTCGTTTCAATCGGTTCAGGCATGCCAGCAGGGCATGGCGGATGTTGTGTTTCGCATCCTTTCTTGCCCCCCACGTCGAGGGGGGCCGAACCCGGACTCAAACAGCCTCGGGAGCGTTGCCGCTCGCCCCGGCGACCCCAGAAACTATGGATTCGAGGCCATTTTCAGCCATTTTCGACCATCTTCTCACGGGGACCCCCACCCCCAAGGGTGCTAGCGGGGTCTGACCCCCGCAGTGTTGGTCGCCAGGGCGCAAGGCACGCACGTGCCGAGTGGCGCCATTCCCTCCAGGCGTCACAGTGGGGCATGGTGGAAGTTGTGTTTCGGGCCCTCGGCGATCCCGGAAACTGCGGATCCAATGACGATTTTGGCCGTTTTCAACCATTTTCACGTGGGGGCCCCTGCGTACCCCCACCCCCAGGAGCGCTAGGAGGGCCTGACCCCCGTAGTGTTTGTGGCCAGGCCGCTAGGCTTCCACATGCCGGGTTTGGTGCCAATCGATCCAGGCGTCACAGCGGGGTATGGCGGACATTTTGTTTCGCACCCCTTCTTGCCCCCACGCCGAAGGGGGCTGAACCCGGACTTCAACAGCGTCGGGAGTGTTGCCACTCGTCCCGGCGACCCCGGAAACTACGGATTCGATGCCGATTTCGGCCGTTTTCGGCCGTCTTCACGCGGGGACCCCCACGTACCCCCACCCCCGGGGGTGCTACGGGGCCCCGACCTCCGCAGTGTTTGTGGCCAGGCCGCTAGGCGTCTGCATGCCGGGTTTGGCGCCAATCGGTCCAGGCGTCACAGCGGGGCATGGCGGACGTTTTGTTTCGCACCCCTTCTTGCCCCCCACGTCGAGAGGGGGCTGAACCCGTACTCCAACGGCGTCGGGGCGTCGCCGCTCATCTCGGCGACCCCAGAAACTGTGGATTCGACGCCGATTTCGGCCATTGTTGACTGTTTTCACACGGGGACCCCTGCATACCCCCGCCCCCGGGGGCGCTAGGGGCCCCCAACCCCCGCAGTGTTTGAGGCCAGGCTGCTAGGCTTCCACATGCTGCGTTTGGTGCCAATCGGTCCAGGCGTCACAGCGGGGCATGGTGGACGTTTTGTTTCGCACCCCTTCTCGCCCCCACGTCGAGGGGGGCCTGAACCCGGATTCCGAAGGCGTCGGGGGCGTCGCCGTTCACCTCGGCGACCCCGGAAACTGTGGATTTGACGCCGATTTCTGCCATTTTCAGCCGTTTTCACGCGGGGACCCCCCCGTACCCCTGCCCCCAGGGGCGCTGGGGGCCCGACCCCCGCAGTGTTTGTCGCCAGGCCGCAAGGTGTATGCGTGCCGAGTTTCGTGCCAATCGGTCCAGGCGTTGAGGAGCCTATGCGAGACATACATACATACATACATACATACATACATACATACATACATACATACATACA
>JAJKFI010000060.1:5943628-5967749 GCA_029204185.1 Lerista edwardsae | reverse complement strand
ACATACATACATACATACATACATACATACATACATACATACATACACACACACACACACACACACACATACATACACACCCAGGCTCTTTTTTATATATATAGATTGTGAAATCAAACAATAGTAGAACGTATATAGAAGAGTGTTCTTAGGGTTTAGGGTGTTAACCATTATTTTAAACTGTTTAATTTTATATACAAGTGTTTGGGCTAATCATACTCTGGAGGTATTATTTTATTATGCCAATAAAGGTTTGTGACTGTACTCAGTGAGTAGACTTTCCCACTGCTTTAAGCTCTGGTTACAGAGAAGGGGGTGAGTTTGCCTTGTGTGCCCAAGGAGGAGTTCTATCTTCATAGTTCACAACTTAAGCTTGAGGTGATAAACCTCATTATGCGATGCTAGAACTTCTGAAATATGTTCATTGTTGACTTTAACATCTTACTGATGCTGTATAATGTTAATTATTGTTTATTCTATTTTATTATGCCCCAGAACATTTTCCTTATGGTATTAGGCATTCGGGGTTATTTTTGGGTGAACTTAGAATGACTTTAGAACAAATTAGAATTTTTCCAATTGAAATTAATGTGTTAATTGTACATATTACCTGGACTTTTGTTATAACAGCTATTTTCAGGAAAGAAATAGGTTCAGAAAATGAGGAAAGGGTGTATATTTCCTTAACCAGATAAAGGGCAAGTATATTATCAATAATACAACGGTGACAATACTACAAATTCTGTGGAAATGCAGGAAACTCTGCAATACAGGGAAATGTCAAAAGGAACACCAACACATTAAAGTCTAGAAACATACAATTAAAAGCACCCAGGCAACGCTAGCATCACCTTGCAGTAAAGTCATAACAGCAATCAGATGGTTAGCAAATTATAGGGTTCATTGTACTCCCAAGCATTAAAGAGGTCAGATGCTTTGATTTTTTGTTTCCTGTTCTTATATCTCTTCAGGTTGCAGCATGTTCTGATAAGGGACCTACCTGAACATAACTTGTTGGGGTTCAGCTGTGGGCAGGAATTCATCTCTGTTGCTGACCATTGTCATTTTGGCCATTTTGCCCAAGTTCATCCAGTTTGGTATGCTGCAATTTCTTAAGAGCTCAGCTATCAAATCATGTATGACCAACTTTGTGTCAACTTCATTACCACTTGCTTTGTTTCTGAATCCAATTCATTGTCCTGGTTTTTACCTTGACAGCCCTAATGGTTTGGGATGAGGATATATGAAAGACAGTTTCCCATTATATGAACCTACCTGCATTTTGAGATCCTTGGGTAGGTCTTCCTCTATGTCTCAGCACCACCTGAGGTATGATGGGTGGTCACACGACTAAGGGCCTGTTCAGCAGCAGCAACAGCACATAGACTATGGAATTTGTCTAGCACCCTCCCTGCCTAGTTTTGGGCACTAGTACATATAAGCAAACATCTGAGTTAAGCAATGGCTGAAATCCTCTGATGAGTTTCTTCTCCGTTGTTTTATACATGCCTCTGCTATGTACTGATTTACCCCATGTTGAGCCCAGGCATTCCCTATGGGTCTACCTAAATCTGCACTAGCTCAATAGCTGGTACAGATTCAAGTACTGTAGTTGTGTAGGGCTTTCAAGCATGGGAAGGGGGATAGTATAGGATGTAGCAGCAGCTTGAACTGCCTCCCTGTTCTGCCCTCCCCTACCCAAAAACACCACCTCACTTCCCCTGTTCCACTCTCTCCCTGCTACCCAACCGTTCACGTACCCTGGTTGGTGGTGATGGCTGCTCCAGCAACATGCTTTATGGCATGTTTGCAACCACACGCGTGCCCGTTCTGCTGGCACTAGCTGGCATCAGATCAGGCTGTTAGTTGTATTCTCAGGCATGCATCCAAAGAACGGAAATGCATATACAAGAAAGTATCATGATGTAGTCCAAGCTTTGTTGTTTTTCTGCAAAACGTTTCCTGCAGAAGACTCAAGCTGCATTTCAGTTTAAATAGTGGCTTGTCTTCTTGGCAGTGGATTTCTGTTGTTACTGCTTTTTCATAAACTGTCGTTACTTGCCCTAAACCCTTGGGGGGGGGGGAAGTGGGATTGAGATTGAACTGTTCCCAAGATTGATAAAATCCCAGATTGTTTGAAGAAACCACACCCAGCAAAGCTCTGAGGTGCTAGCTGCCATCCGTTTGTCCCAATCCTGTACTTTCAGAAGGCTGCCCCACAAGGCTTCTTGTGGATGTTCAGTTCAACAAATATTTTTGAATCCCTGGCCCATATGCAAGCAAGCAATAGCTGACAAAGGATTGTGATCTGACTTCTCATGCATGAGAAAAGAAAACACAGCAGAGTAGCATTCCAGAGTAAAGGATCCCCGCCCATGTACTTAAAACTTGACGGAGATTAGTGGAGAACATTGAGTACCTACCTAGCCCTGTTATCCACATAATTGTACCTTATTTCCTGCAAAATGTAGACAGTCACATTTTCTTCTTAATGTCTTGCACCCCAACATGCACCCCAATACCTTGCATATCTTGCAAAGTGGTTTGTCCTAATCATATATGTGTTTGGATAACCCTTGGAATCTACAACAACACCTCTGACAGTGCAGAGGTGTGTGTTTATTCAGAAGGAAGTCCCATTCAATCAGTCCCAAACCCATCAATGAAGTGTTTACTCCCAAATAAAGTTTGTTTACAAAGGACTGCAAAGCTAGTTTCTGAAACAGCATCTGGCATAGTTTGCAATATTGTGCTTCAGAAAAAAGCACTGCCTATGAACTGAAGTCATGCAAGAAGCAAGAAGTCATGGAATCTGACACTATTGATTTAGAGGTTTCAGAAGTTGGACCGTTTGCTGAAAATAGCTAATTCTGGAGCAAAAATGGTGAGGAATGGTTAAAAGAGCTGGTTATGTTTAGTTTGGAGAAGGCTGAAAGAAAATATTTTCTTTTATTTATTGGACAGGCACCCCTTCCCCCATACAGCTGCCCCCCCCCACCAACCTGAACGTCACAGAGCCTTGTGTGCCATTCCGCTGCTGTCTGAAAGCATTGTAACGCCTTCAGACAGCATTTGCTATCTTGTTCCTGTTCCCTGGAAGGCAGAATGACAGGGGCGGAGGAAGCACTGCCACTCTTAAAAGGCCCAGTGATGGCCCAATTTTTCCTGACCACAATTCTGTGGATGCCCTTGGGGAGGCTTAGGCTACCATCCTATCCACATTTACCTGGGAGTAAGCACTTTTGAATGGGACTTGGTGGCGCTGCGGGTTAAACTGCTGTTGCTGAGCTTTCTGACCGGAAAGTTGGGAGTTCAAGTTGGAATGAGCTCCCGTCGCTTGTCCCAGCTCCTGCCAACCTAGCAGTTCAAAAGCACATAAAAATGCAAGTAGATAAATAGGGACCGCTTCGATGGGAAAGTAACAGCATTCCGTGCGCCTTGGCATATAGTCATGCCGGCCACATGACCACGGAGGGTTGTCCTCTGACAAACGCCGGCTCTTCGGCTTAGAAATGGAGATGAGCACTGCCCCCTACAGTCGGTCACAACTAGACCATTTGGTTTTGGGGAAACCTTTTTTAAGCATCTTTGTCTATAATGGGACTGACTTCTGAGTAGACATACATAGGATTGGGCTCTTAGTCTGCATAAGGCTGGAATGGGCTTTTTTCTTTTTTAAAGCAACGTATCTACTTTTGCATACTTTGAGATTCTCCTCTCTCTCTCTTTCTTTCTCTCTCACTACCTTATTTGTGAGCAGCCTCCTTTTGCAAACAAACTCATGGCATTCTACTACATGAGCTTGATAATAATATACAGTCCAGTGATAGAAAGATTAGTCTCATAGTATATACTGGAAGTGCCTCATTACAGGGTCAGTGTTTACTACACTGCAATCCCCAAACAAGAGCTACCCAGATGTGCTTTCAGATGACAGCAACCCACAGAGTAGATCTATATCTTTTCAAAAGCTTCAGCAACATACAGCACTACATCAGAACTGCACAGCAACTGGCACTGAGCGGCCCAGAGGCTTGGCATGTGACTGAGCTGATGCAGAGAGTAAGCATACAGGATTTCAAATGCCATCATTTTGGAGGAGATGCTTTTAGATGGCTTTCAAGTGGGGGAAGCAGTATTTTCATCAGCTTCATGAGATATCGTAAAGTTAGCTTTGTGATTGTGTGTGTTGGGGGGAAGGGAGAGACAGAGAAAGTCAGAAAGTGACATTGTGTGTGAGCGTACAAATATTGGTCAGTACAGATAGGAATCTTAGTAGACAGTTAATCTTCATTTGAGTTTAAATCCTTCTTTTTAAACCAATGATCTGCTTCTCTCTCCTTCCAATTTAGAGAGAAAATAATTTCCTGAACCTCAAGCAGCTGCATTTTGGAAGTGCTGGCGAACTACTGAAAAATGTATTTATTCATTATTCAGTGTATTTGAATAATGTTCAATTTTGGTCCAAGGAGTTACTACACCAATAAACGTGTCTTCCAGACTGCCGTGTTTCAAATAGTATTACCTAAGTGTCTCCAGAGATAAAGCTATTCCTGCCACTAGGTTCAAGTTTCCCCTGCCTGAAAGTTGTGCCTTTCTCCAGCACCAGAGTGAAAACTGCTTGAAGATAGTTCTGAAATGAATAAGGGCAAGCAAACTGAAGTTCAAACCAACTAAGGGCCCAATCTGGTGCTGATACGGCTGCAATGTAGCCCCAAACAAATGTTCCCTTACCTTCAGGGGGCCTCTTTGAACCCCACCACCACCACCACAGAATGCAGCACACACGCCATTGGGACAGCTACATCAGGGCTGAAAATTGGATAGGATGTGGCCCTAAGATGGTGGTGGAGTAGGTAGGAAATGCTGCTTTTCCAAGCAGCAGCTCCTATGCTCCAGTTTAGCCCATATTTTAAAAGGAAAAAAACCTACAGAAACTTGTTGCGTATTTTACGCAACGAGATTTCCTGTTTCATTTCTCCAAAATAATGTCTACGTTACCAGTCCCTAAGGGCAGCGACCTGTCCTTTCTTAATAAGTACCACATACATAGTGCTACACAAATGTAACTTATTATTCATTAATGTAAACATATGAATTTTTGTTAAAGTGATGTGACTTGATTAAAATGTTTTAAAACTGATTAAACCGTTTCATGCTTTTCTTTTGCTGTGAAATCCTCCTTAGTAGAACTTAAATCAATTGCTTGACCCCACCAGAATGACAAACTGCATTCGCTTACGTTTTGAACAACCAGTGGCCCTGACGGGAGGCTGTGGGGTATGTGCAGTGGAGATGGGAATAAGAGGAGAGAGTGGCTCGTCCGTCTTTAGAATCGCCACCATTTTTTGTATGGCTCTGTACCTTTAAATAACAGCAAAAAAAAAAATCAGATGCAATATTTTTTTAGTCTAACCTATACTTGTTATGTTGAGATCATGAAGTGCTGTTTCTATTATTTTTATGATGCACTCTTTGAGCATGAATGTGAGCTGTGATTAAGGCCCAAATCCTAACCAATTTTCCAGCACTGACGTAGCTGTGTCAATGGGGCATGTTCTGCATCCTGCAGTGGAGTAGTAGTCACGGAGGCCTCCTCAAGGCAAGGGAATGTTTGTTCCTTTACCTTGGAGCTGCATTGCCCTTACCCTGGTGCTGGAAAATTGGCTAGGACCAGTGGTGGGATTCAGGGGGTTCGCCCAGGTTCTATAGAACCGGTTGTTAAATGGCTGGGCCCCGCCCACTCGCTTACCTCTGCTGGCTTCGGGGTTTTTTTGCTCTGGCTATGATGTCATAACCAGTTGTTAATTTATTTGAATCCCACCACTGGTTAGGACTGTGCCCTAAATGGTGGAGTTCTGTAATCAGCCTGTAGGATTATACCAGTTATTTTCAACCATTGTGACATGGCACACTGGTGTGCTGAGAATGGTACACAAGGGTGCTGCAGGAATTCGGGGGTCATTTATTACTAGTGGCATTGGGGCATGTGAGCCCTCACCAGAAGCATGGTGTGCCTTGTCAATTGTCAAAAAGCTGATAGTGTGCCTTGACAATTTTAGCACCTTGTCAGTGCGGCAGCAAGATGAAAAAGGTTAAAAATTGCTAGATTATATCGTCATGGGGGTCCATGCCTTTTGTTTTACCATGTCACTACATAAACAATAGTAATATTGCAGTGCAGTCTATGTGCCTAGGTGTGAGCTGTGACTAGGCAATGATGGATTTCTATAGCTGCTGAGATGGAGGCAGTGTATAGATTCTGTTGGATCCAATGTGCATCCAGATCCAGCTGAAAGCAATAACTAAGAATATTGAGTAAGATTGACGATTAGTAAAGATGCATTTTAAGATGATGGTTCTCATATTTAGCAGAGAGAGCCAGGCCTTGTGCAAGTTTGGGTGCTGCCTGAACAGGCCGCCCCACCGTGCTTTGCCCTCCTTTGTACTGGGTGGTCAAGCAGAGGCAATGTGGAGCCCACCCCCACACCTTGGGGTTTAGTGTTGCTCATGATAAGTGAAGCATGCCAGGAGCTCACCCTCGCCTAACCTGAGGAGGCAGCAGTGGTGGTGGGTGGTAGCAGCATGTTTTTCTCTTGCAGTGGTGCTAGGTGAATTGCCACTCCTCTTCCTGCTCATCCCGACTGTGTTTGGAGAAGTGACTCAATGGGAAGCAGGCAGACAAGGGTGAGGACACCCAAATAATCACGCAAAACAGGTGGATGTGGCACTAAATGAAACAGCAAGACTGGTCACAGGATGCCTAAAACCGACTCCAATACAAAAGGTGCGTTACCTAGCTGGCCTTCCCCCTTCCAAATTTTGTCGGGAGAACGCTGTGCAGGAGTGGGTTGAAGCGACGTCCCTAGAAACACACCCACTGTATGGCCATCGACTCCCACCGTCAAGATTGAGATCGTGGAATAGCTTCCTTAGGACTGCGCCCCCCCCCCCCAACCAGTCGCCACAGACTGTTTTGTTACTATGGAAAGCGAGCAAGTGAATGTGCTGGGCACAAACATATGTATGCCCGCCACCAGGTCAAGAACAACCGTGGCCTGTATGGAAATCCTTAAATCGACTGCATGCTGGGGTAGGAAGATCTAAGAACAACCTGAGGAAATGGGGTTTCCCCATAAAAGACATGCTGTGAATGTGAATGTGGAGAACAAACCATCTCACATATGCTACACTGCACACGGTGCCCCTCTACATGTACAATGGAAGACCTTATGTTGGCAAGGGAGAATGCTGTTGAAGTGGCCCAGCATTCTAAAAAACGTATTTTGATGTATGTATAAAATTATATTGCTTCTGACACGAATAAAAAAAAGAATTTGCCACTTCCCCCCACCTCAGCCACAAAGTAAAGGTCCAATCCTATCCCATTTTCCATTGCAGGTGCAGCCATGCCAATGGGATGTGGGCTGCATCCTGCAGTGGGGGAGTGGCCACGGAGACCTCAAGGTATGGGAAAAGTTTCCATACCTGGGGACTGCACTGGTACTATAAATCTGGATAGAAATGACCCCTAAGTCAGTTGCTAGACCGGCCCTCAAGAGGCAATGATTCCTGTGCATTCCCTCAGAGCATTTCGCCCAGCCTCTTTCTCCCTTGTTATGTGTATTTTTTGAGAGCTGCTTGTTAGGGGACAGAACCTTTTCGTTTGCTATGCAAAGTGCTTCGTGGAGTTTATTTCTGCTGGATGGTGGGGTTCATGCACATTTTGCCTTACAGCTCGTTCCTATGAGTACTCATTGGGAAGGCCCGCCTAGTGCATTTGGAGGGTGCTAGAAGTAAGCGTGCACAGCCATCGCGTGCACAGCACCAGAGTCCCTGGCCAGGCTCAAGAGCCGTCTCACTCTAACAATACAACAAGTGCCTGCTGACTGAGACACCACCGCCCGCTCCTGAGGCACTGAAACGGGACGGTGCCTCTTTAAGTGCGCCGTCTCGCGTTATATAACGTTACACAACAGCCTCGCAGACACGAGCGCAGCGCCTCTTGCGGGCCGCTACCGACTCGTTCCAGTTGCCCATCGCATCCCTGCAAGCAGCCGGGCCCGGAAAGCACGTGCACCCACCCCTGTGCGCAAACACGAGCAATGGAGGTGGGCGGACAGGGGGCGCAGGAAAAAAGAAGCCGCCGCGTTCACGGCATGGCGCATGCGCTCCCCACTCCAGCCGAGAACGCCCAGCAACATTTTATAACCGCCTGTGCGCGCGCTCTCCCCTTGGAGGAATAATCGCTGAGCCTTCGCCTCGCGCTCAAAAAACCTCCGCGGAAGCCCCGTGCTCATCCGGGTCTTTCGCGCTGAGTGGGAGGGCGGTACTAACAGGCGCTCAAACCCCGCCCTTCGGCCTCTTCCTCTGTTAGGTAACCGAGAGGTCGGCGGTGTATTTTCCGTCGGAGGGGCTCGATTCCGCTTGGGCCCCGAGTCGACCGCCTCCGGGGCTTTCTCTGTAAGCGCCTCCTCGACTCCCGCGCCTCGGAGCGGGCAAGAAGTTCGCCCCGGGCCCGTAAACACATTTCAGAAACGTGAAGCGGCGGAGGTCACGTGGTGCGGACGCGGCCAATTGGGGAAAGGGGCGTGGCCTGGCGGCTCCCGTCCCTCGAAGCTGCTGCGTAGAGTCACAGGGCGGACGGCGAGGGAGGCTGCGGTCGGTGCCGAGGCGGTGTCTGGAGGAAAGAGGAAGGAAAAGCGGCGTCTGGCCGAACCGCGGGCTTCTCCTCGACCCTCGCTGGGACCCTCCGCGCTTCCCCCCTCATCCGTCAGTGGGTGCGCGGCAGAGGCAAAGACGGGGTGATGCGCTTCCAGCCGGCCGCCGCCGACACCACCACCGCCCCCGCTGCTGCCTCCACCGCCGCGGCCGCGGCGTCCGTCGGGTCCTAGAGCCGCAGCCTCCCCTCCTCGACCCTCGCCTCTGAGGTGGGCCCCCTCGCTGGTGGGCCCCGGCTCGGCATGAGCCGCGACGCCTGCTTCGTTTACTCCTAAGCAGCAGAAAGCGCGTTTTTCAACCACCCCCGTCCCTCCTTCCCGCCCACTCCTTCCCCGCCTGGTCTGCCGCCAGCTGGTGAGTGGGTGAAGGAGAGCGAGCGGGCCGCCCCTCCGAGATGGGGGTGAACGCCGTGCACTGGTTCCGGAAGGGGCTTCGGCTCCACGACAACCCGGCGCTGAGGGAGTGTATCGAGGGCGCCGACACTGTGCGCTGCGTCTACATCCTGGACCCCTGGTTCGCGGGATCCTCCAACGTGGGGATCAACCGGTGGAGGTGAGTGCATGGGGAGAGGGGACTGAGGACGCGACTCGTTTTATTAAGCCGGTAATCTCTGGATCCCGATCCAGAAAGCTGTGCGCATGCGCCTTGGTGAACGCCGGTGGTGGTTATACAACGCCGATGCGGGTAACTCGTAAACGCCCGTGAATGCTTCTGTTGTACTGTATGGAGGCTCCAGAAGGGAGCGCGTTTCCTCACTTTTTCCGCGCTGGCTTTTGGGTGGAGCGAAGATTCTCCTCTCCTTGCCTTCTCGTATAACGATTCCTAGGCTATGATGTCGTGCAGGCAAAGCCGGACCTGTTAAATCTAGCAGAACTCATTTGCGAGGAAGCGTGCCCAGGATCGGGTTGAGTTGCTTTACAAGGCGATTTTGGCTGCTCTTTTTTTCTGTAAATGGACTGCTGTGACTTCACGTTGTTTATGAACAATGCGAATTCTCATTCCCATTAGCTGCAGTAGAGGGTTCTATATAACGCAAAAATTTGCATGCTCTTAATAACAACCCAAATTGCTTGGATAAAATTTATTTACTTTGTATTTCTTGTTCTCAGTTGTGCCCATCCTGGGTTCTTCGTGATTCTTTTCTGCATATGTAATCCCTATTGTTGCTTTTGCAAAACTAGTAACACATCATCTCGTTTGAATGTTCACAGCTAGTACTAAATTCATTTTTGTAGCCACCACACTTGTGAGAGACCTGAGAAGTTGCTTGAGAAACAGTATTGGACAAGCCTCTTTGAATAATGTTGATAAATTAAGTAATGTAAACTATATTAGTAATTTGATGTATTAGTAATTTGATGTATGCACAGTTATTCTTTTCATCTCAAAAGTGTGTTGAATGATAATATATAGGTCACTATCCAAAGTACAATGGATCTCTATCTTTATTGTGCTTCGCAGAAAACAAGATAATTGTAATGGGATTGTCTTAAATGGGAGGTGTGGTTATGTTCCTTACTGCATACTAGTTACATTTTGCAACTAGTCATACACAACTCCAGTGGTGAAAGTTCTGAGATAACCTAACCACTTGGCTGTCATTTCCTGTTTCTGTAAAATAATGTTGAATAGTATTCCAATAATTGATCCTGAATGAAAAAAAAAATGTGATAGGTTTTGATTGAGGTCTCTTGTGCATTTTTACTTTTGTATATTCATGTAGGGACTAGGCAGTGGCATATACAAGGCGTATACGCCACTACCTAGTGCAGTGATGGCAAACCTATGACATGTGTGTCAAAGCTGACACACCACAACATTTGGGGTGACACACCAGCATTCACCAATGCATGACAAAAACTGAATTTGTTTCACTCATTTTTCATTTTTGTAATTATTTGCTGTTTCTTTATATAATACATAGCACCACACATGATTAGAGTGTATTTTTGTTTAAATAAATGAATATAAAGAATGGTTTCTCTTTTGTTTGGGAGGGGGATTGACACACCAGCTGAGTCAAGTTAAGCATTTTCCTAAGTTTTAACACACTAAGCCCAAAAGGTTCGCCATCACTGACCTAGTGTATTGTGGCATATACACCACAATACCCAGTGTATTTGACACCTGGGGCAGACTGCTACCACCGCTCCACCCCCAGCTGCTCAAAGCTATAGGTAGACTTGGCCTCTGCCTTGAGGTACCCTGGGTGAGGCCAGGTCTACTCGCTATTCAAAGGCCTATCGCTATATACATCATATGGGTGTACAATGTTTATGATGTCTTATTGCTGGCACCTGGGATGGACTGCCCATCCCAACTTTCATACACCACTGCATATAGTTTCATGATTGATTCCTGCCACCAGATCAGAGAGCCCTTTAGATCTTGAATAAGAGTACCTTTATCAAAACGGAATGCCTTTTGTATTCAGTTGTAGTGTTGATTGAGGTATGGCAAAAATAGATGGTGGTCATGCTGTGAATGGAATATTAGACTTGAATTTTAATGACCATTACAGCAGCATTTCTCAATGTTTATCCCCTGCCATACTACTTTGCATGGTCCACCTATTTGAAATACCACCACAAGTAACAGGCAATGACATAATCACCAATAATTATGAGCGTCTGCAAACATGGGGGAGAGGTCTCCTGTTGGTTATGGGTCCCCCTTAAAAGCTCCAGAGGTGAGGGGAGCTGTGCTCTTCTTGTCTCCAGAGGCTCTTCTGACTCTGCAGTGTGCATTTGCCTGTGGCCTCTGCGGGCCTCAGAATGATGCCCCCCCTTTAAAGGGCATATAAACATCACTTCCGCTTTTGCCAGAAATAACCAAATTTTTTTTGTTCTAACAGTAATTCTGAGTAAGACCTGCGGGAGCTGTGAGGTGAATGTGTGGGGCTCAGAAGAGCCTCTGGAGGTGAGGGGATAACTGAAACTGGGTATTCAAACCCGGATAACATGGGCCACCTCTACTGATGTATCCAAGTTCGGCTACTCTTGTGTTATTTCCAACAAGACTATTTGTGATAGTTATTGTTCCAAGCACTTACATGTATATCTGATCAAAGTTAATTTGCATTTTAAACAAGGTTTTAAAAACTTATCATACTTGTGTAAAACTGACTTCCAATTTTATTGATAATTTTAAAATTACAAATCATTCATTATATCCGCTGTCCAGTGTAATCTTTATTGTGCGCACACACAAAAGCTGCTTCTCCACTGAAAAGAAAAAGGATTCCCTACAAATAATATAAAATTGCTGCAGTCTGTTTGTGCCAAACACAAGTTCTGCAGTAAATGCACACAGCTTATTGTGCATACAGACTTCCCCTTCACTTCCAGTGAGCTGCTTCTGTTGAAGTGAATGGGGTTCTTGTGGGCAGGTGAGCTTCCAGTGCTAAAAAGCATTTTTGACTGGGGGGGGGGAGGTACTGTGATACAGGTTGAATTAATTAGATATCATGTTGCCAGTGAATGTGGTGCATTTAGATGACTACTGTTAATATAAAGAGAGTTTTCCGGTAGTATTCATCTGTACTTGTTCAACCAAGTGGAAAGGAAAATCCTCCAGCATGGCTGGCCATTGAGATGGGGTGAAATGTCAAGTAAGACTACATATTTAAATACTGAACAGTTGCAGTCCTAGAGAAAAATGGCTGTATTGAATAATGCAAAATCTTCCTACCTAGAAGAGCGTGTGTATGTGTAATTGTGTGTGCACGTATAAAAATAATTCCAGACAGCAAATGCTTTGGAATAAGAACAACCTGATGCTCAGCAATATGTTCTGTGTGATTTACTTCCTACATGCTCTTTTCTGGTCTTCCAATTCTTGTTAAAAGCAATTGTAAAATTGTCTTCTACTGAAACTTTAATTATAGAAAGACTATTATATCGTCCACAAGCATGTCTGATCTTTTGCTGAATGAACTAAGGCTATCCCTGTCCTGTGTGAAACTTAGCAAGCATTAACGAATTGGGCCTGTACTTGGTAGCCAACTATTATTTTCTACTAGCCAGTGATGTAGTCCAATCTTGCCAAGACACTGCAACATGTATTAATATAGATAAAATTGTCAGTGCATTTAAATTATTCCTTCATAATCTTGGGTGGTGTGATTGGGTCCAGTCGTCCTTGTCATGCTGACCACAGGGGGAGGGTGGCAGCAGTGGTAGCAGCAGGTGAATGATTAGAAACAGCAGTGGCTGCTCCTTGCTGTCAACATCCTCTCATGCCAAGAGTGGGGGTGTGAGCAGTCATGTGGCTGTTCTGCAGCTCCCCTCTGATCCAATCTCAGACATAGTCTTCCTCTTCGAGGCTTTTCTTCCCATTACTACCAGAACTGAGCAGCAGAATTTATTTTCCAGTCCACTTCAGTAAGACAGCGTGTGATCTTCTTTCTGACCCACAGTAATATAATACTATATGCCTACAGATTCCCAGAAGCTTTTACAATCTTCAAAAAGGTTGTGTGTATGTGATATGCTTCAAACTGGCAGTGGGCCTTGGTAGTAAGAGTGGAGGAAACATTTGACATTCTAATTAAGGCTTGCAGTGAGCCACTGCTTGGGGAAGTAGATTCTTGGGGGTTGATTGTAGTAATAACCACTAGTTAAAAGTAACACTGCAGCATGCTATGCTGTGACATCAGGGGAAATCAGTGGGAACGATGCGTAGAGGTAAAACAGTGTTACTTGGGCAAGAGGGACCGGAAATGGTCATAGCATTGTTTCATCTGTAAGTACTATTTGCTGGGCCTTCATGTTGTAAACTAAGATTTTTTTGTCTAATTTTAGGCAAAATAAAGAACTTAAAGTTCCATTCAACTGTGAATGAATTTTGGTTAAACACAAACATTCATTGATCAACTAAAACTAATCTAGTCATCCTTCTTTGCAGCTGTTGGTGCTCTTGAAATTAAAGGATGGAATATCATTTGTTGGTGATCATCTTAATGACATTGTACCTGCATTACCATTCTATCCCGTGCCAGGTGCTAGTGGGAGGACTATATAAGCTGATTTGCCGTGTTCTGTTTTCTGTGTGAATGCTAAAGAATTTTGTAGTACAGCTTGTAACACTGTTGTGTAGGATATTGTATTTTTTAGTAGGAAATAGCTTCAAAGAAATGAAAATGAGCAGTTCTTTCAATGCACCTCTAACATGGTGGATTGTCTCATGCATTCTGTCTTTTGACTAGCCAAGCCACTGTGCAGACTGCGGTAGTTCAGCTGTATAACAAAATGATTCAGTTAAAGTAACAAAATGCTTTAGATACTAGAGCAGTGTTTCTAAAGTGTGCTTCTGGGGCTTTCTGAGGCTCCATTAACATAGACTTCCAGAACATGCTATAAGTGGCCACTACCTGCTCTTTGCCAGACTTGCTCACCCATTCCTCCTGCTTCCCCTATTCATGGTTTTTCTTCCTCATTCTTCTCCTGTTCTAGCTCTTTGCTGGTATTCAGCTCAGCACTGCACAATTCTGCTCAGGCACTCTAGGGATCCCAGAGATTCCTTTTAGGAGTCTAATAGGCTCTAGAGACCAAAACGTTTGTGAACTCAAGAATATAAAGCAGCAAAAATAGGGTTATAGTGGAGAAGATAGTTTGTTCTTTAATCAAAAGACAGAAATCCAGTAATGGGTAAATAACTGTGTACTCTGCACTCTAAATGTACAGTAGTAGTCATGATTTACCTTTGTATAGAATTAATAACTTGTACCATTTCAAGTCTTTAGTAAAATATAGGTAATGCCTAATTAAACCTAATTATTCTCTGTGTCAGGCAAGTCCCTGCAATACATTCAAGAACACATGGCAATACAGGTAGCCTTTGGTTTACGATAATTCAAAATAATGGTTATTGTCAATCATTGCAAATCTGCTTCAAAGGAAAGGAACATTTTTCTGAGTGTGCATTCTAGCAAGGAGCTTAGTTTTGAGCCTCCTTGCATGATTGCATTGAGTAAATTGCTAAATGTATTGAGTCACATGGTGGGCAGACCTAATATAAGGCCCTAGACCTCCAGTAGAGCAAGGCAGAACAGGACTTTAACTTCCCCACATGTTGATTTTTAGGCTGCTGCTTTGCTCTATATTCCAGGAAAGACTACTCAAAACAGGTCTTTGGGGGAGGCTACAAATGGAGGTTGCTGATCGTCCAAAAGGCCCTGCGTTGCCAGGGCTGGTGACACCAGCTTCAGACAAGAGCTGCTTGGATGGGGGAGGGGGGAATTGGGCTGAGAAGCAGGTAGAGGGAAAACTGCCTGCAAAGGGAAGGGTTAGCCTCTATCTCAGCACCTCATATTCCCCTGCCCATTTCTGAGAACACTTTGAAAAATCTTTCTAGCAGGCAAAGCAGGGAAGGGGAAAAAGTTAGTCTTTCATATCAACTACTGTAGATAAGTCGATACACAGATACATCGAGGGCAGGTTTTGAGCCAAAGATCATGGAATTTTCCCTCGTATACAGTGGGGATAAAACTTAGTATAGGGGGTTGTCTGAATATAATGTCTGATTTTTATCCTCTGTTTCTATTGTTCAGAGAAGGTCAGGAGCCAATCACTGCAGTGAGGGGAGAGTGCGGGGAAATTGTGCTTGTGAAGAGAAGCTGTAACTTGCCTTGGAGATGGATGCACACACCAGTATGAGACAGATAGCATTGACTTGCTATGGGGGAAAACATTCAAACTGTAGGGAAAAATGTTTTTACCTTGCACAAAAAGCATAGTAAATTCAGGAAGCAGTAATCATTAGCACTTTAAAAACATGAAGAAACAATGTAAACCACCTCAAAAGACCCTGGAGTTCAATCCTTTACGTTTATACTGTTTGCAGCAATTTAAGATTTTAAGAGGCTCTGCCGTTGTGTGAATTAATGAGAAGAACTAGCAGCAGAGCCGACAAATTTGAACAATGAGCTCTGCGGTAGTCTTCTGCCCACTACTTATTTGGAGTCACTAATCACTCTGAAGGATTTCCAGAAGATATTTAGAGCCACTTTAAACATTTCTTAGGCTATGGCTACAAGAAAGGCACTTCCTAGCTCACAGGCTTTTTTAGTATTCTGTGAAATGAAAATACACCTTTATAATTTTACATTTTTACTTCAATAGATTGTACAGTTATCAGATAACAACTACTGGTATGTCATTTGTCAGGATCTGGTGCTGGTTAAATCAGACAAAATTATTTAATTCTAAGAATTGCATATATCCCAAAGTTTTGCCCTCTACTTATCCACAGGTCATAGCACGGTCCATGACTTTTGGCTTAAAACCTGCCCTTGACTTATCCATGAGATTGACTTATACATGAGCATGTATGGTATGTCAATTTTGAATAACTCACTGATTTACACTGTGTTATTAGGTTAATTTTATACTTCTTTTTTTGCAACAGTTCCTTCAGGAATGGAACCCAGTTGTAAACTAAGGACTACCTGTATAAAGATCTTGCAGTATTTCTAAAAGAGGTAGTAATAGCAGAGAGAAACTAGTGTAGTTTTGGACAATCATTTATAATCTCTGTCTACAAATACTAATGTGTAGAAAAAAATATAACACTAGATACCAAAGTCAAAGAAAAAAAGTCACTCCTCTAAAGGCTCCATAAAACATTTTAGTTACAAAGCATGAGAAAATCTTGCTATGCCTTCTGCAGTTTGAATGTAGTAAGTGGCTCTCTTAATTGGAGGCTACTGTAAAAACATGTTAAATCATGTTAAATCATTTAGCAATACATGCTAAATCATTTGTCATCACCATTTAGAGCAGGGTGGTCCATCATGCGATCTGTGACACTTTTTGGCAGCCCTTGAATACGCCACTACCCACCACTGCCTCCTGCCTCAGTGGCTTTTTGATCCTTGCTGTATAGTTTCAGCGTCTCTTTTGGACAAGGAGAAGCTGGAATGGCACAGCAGGGGAGATTGAAAAGCCCCTCCTGCCGACTGAGCCTGCTGAGTGAGTTTGGTGGCTCAGCATCTGGAAGTAATTGATGGTGATGCCATCATGTTGCTGCCAGTTACTACCATGTCTACATACTTGGAAGGTGTGTATGCCAGTAAAGGTCTGTATTACTTGGAAAGTGATGCCAGGATCATGCGGCCCATAGAAGTAAAAACACCTTGATTTAAAATTATAAATATGTATAGAAGATATGTAGCACATATAAAATATATTCATTTTTGGTGGAAAAAAGCCAAAAGCACCAACACACAACAGTTGTGTGTTTGTGGGTTTTTTTGTGTGTGAGAGAGATTTTTAACACCACAAAGGTTAAGGATTGGAACTTCTCCATTTGCTTACTGATTCTGTGTAAGTATACAGTCACCTTGATGCTTGAACAGTTTCATAGTATAATCCAAGTGTAAGGAAATGTCTTGGCCCAACGGCCATACTGCAATATAAAAACTGTAGAGCACCATAATTTATATTAGTTATAATTACTATCACAACTCTGATTTCAGCTCTGTTAAAGGACAGTTCTTTCTTTCAATCTCTGGAGTTTCCCAATAAATGAAATTTGACCATTAAATGAGCTATAAATTGCTTTCTTGTCAGGGATCGGGGTGTCAACTGCCTGTTGATTATCTGCAAAGTTTTTGTGGACCTCCTTTATGCTTGCAGACATTTTCCAAGCTTTAAATTACACTTGGCATTATCCTTTGATTTTGTTCATATTGGTCAGAGCTTGGCTGCTAGGCCTTCTGAGCCTGCTGTTAACTCCTTAAGGCTTGTATTACAAGCCTTGTATTAGAGTGATGGTCAGTTGCTTTACATTGTTTCTTCATGTATTCTTGAAAAACTTTAAGGTGCTAATGATTACTACTTCTAAAAAAAATTATGCAGGGTAAAACCTATTTTGTTCTTCCTCCAGTTTGAATCTAGTTTTTTTAATCATTTCTATGTTATGTTCCTGAAGTTGCTATGTTATTCTGTGTTTCCAGTGCTGCTTTGTTTCTGAAGTCGTGTGTGTGTGTTTTCTCTGCAGTGTAAACCTGTAGCATTTTTCCCAAGTTTGAATCTCTGTTTTTTGCCCCCACATCTGTAGTGTGTCATCATTTGGGGGGTGTTTTATATCTCCTCCTCACAAGACCATTTCACTCAATCTCTCCTCACTGCAGTGATGGGCTCCTGACCGTCTCATTGTGGAAGAAATGAAGGGGGGGGGAGATTCACAAAATTATAGTCAGACACCCCTCTGAGTTTTACCCCCAATGTATCTGAGGGTCACAGAAAATTATATTTTTTTACTCAAAACCTGCCCTTGCTTTATATGTGAGATCAACTTGTACTTTAGTATCTGCAGTAAAAATTACTGCATTTTTATCCATTCCATTCTACTTTCAGTATAGGAAGATGCTTTGATGTTCATCACCATATTGCATTGCAAATTGTGGCCTGTGATATTTCTGTGATATTTGTTTGAGTATATTTCATTCTGTAATTATGATAGCAACATTAGTATGGAAGTATTGCATTGTCTCAGAACAAAACAGTATACTACTTCAACAGCATCAAAGAATGCAGTATTCCCAACTCTAAAGTTATGCAGACAGTGGACAACAAATCATACACATGCACCACAAAAAGTGATGTGTGAAACTCTATTAAAGGAAATAGATACACAGATTTTGATTTTCAGAAAGACCAGTGTGTTTTCACAGGCAGATTACCAGCAGCAATAAATAGATGGAAGCGCATAACTCTTCATTTGCACCACCTACAAGGGTGCTTCCAAGCCCAATTCAAGTTGGGCTCTTGGACTTTAAGGCCTTTAACAATCTGGGATCAATTTATCTGAAGGTCTTCATAATCCCACATCAGCCTGTCCAGACTCTGAGATCTGCATCAAAGGCTCTCCTTCCGGTTTACCATTGACACATGGAAGTTTATTTTAGGGACCCATTGCAGCTTCCACATTTCCTGTCATTAGAAATAATTTGAAAACAGTTGTATATGGCAAGATCTTCCCAACTCTATAATTGTTGGCATTAGTGTTATATCTATACTACTAATTAAATTAGTATGTTTGCATTATATGTTCTCATCCATTTTATCTCTGGGAAAAGTGATCTCAAATAAGTAAACATCATTTCTCTTTCAACTTGTTAGTAGGCTATATCTTAGAGTAAAAGTAAACCTTTTAGGCTTATTTAAACAACTGCAACAGAATATAGTCTACAACTTATAAGTCCAAAGGGCAACACATTTCTCATGGTGCACCTTTTCAAGATTCATGCTTAAAACGTGCAGTCAGAATCATTATGGTTTCTAACTTGGAACTCTTGTGGCATGAAATCTGGGTGTTTTGGGGTTGGACAATGTCTGACACTCTGATACATTTGCATCTGGTTATAAGAATGGACCCTAATAGTTGGGTTACCTTGGTCAGTAATTCCTGCATGGATACAATTCTGAATTGTCCTATAAACAAGTAATTATTGCAGTGGGGATGATGGTTTTGAGTACATGTGTGTTAGAAGAGAAGAAATCCTAGGTTAGATGAGTGCATACTGTGCAGTTTCTTTTTAAGTGGGTATAACTTTTAATAATGCTTTAAAAATATAATTGTTAATGATGCCTTTGTCCTACAAATCCTGACAAATAGTTCATAGATTATGTGTTTCTTCTGTTTCTGTCAAATGTCTGATTTTTCAGCTGGCAGTGCAGCATTATCTCTTCAGAACATTGCAGTGATGAACTTGAAAGTCTAGTTATGAAACTGTTCTAGCATGATCTTAAAAGTAGGTCATTGTGACGGGGAGTAGTTGGAACAGCCTACTGGTTGCTAGAGCAACGACCTATTTAAGAAACGATGTCTGTTGATTCATAGTGAAATAATCCTTTAGAAATCATGCAAGGAAACGTGATAAAGCAACATATGCAAATAAAGATAATAGCAAAGGTTTGTTTCAGCTGTGAGTTAAACAGCTGTGAGTTAATTGCCTTTCTCTACACCTTGACAAACCTGTCAGAGGCTTTGAAACTTTAAATTGTGTATAACATTGTCACCAGTTACCTTCTTTCTCCTTGATCCTTTTCTGTATATTATGGTAGTATCATTTTCTTAAAGCACCATATTCTGTTTTGTCTTTTGACAAATTGGATTGTTGACTGTCCTTTTACCATTATATCCATTCTTCCCTGGGTATGAGGATAAACTGGTTTTTTAGAACAACATTTTTAGGATTCCAAAAATCTGGCTAGTTCTTTCTTTAAGGATTTTTCAAGTGGTAGGCTGAAGTTCAATGCCAGCACAACATCCAGTTTTTCCTCTTTAATTTGCAAGTAGTTCTTAGTTCTAATGCACTAAACGAGTTTTACAAATGATGATTCAACATGTGGTTGTGTCATGCATTAGCTCATATTTGAAGCACTTCCTTACCCGGTTGGTCAAATGTCATTTGGCCTGAAATGTGTACATATGTTGACCTATTTGTAATACTGTAATACAGTATTGGTTAAAGGCAGAAACATAGTAACATGCATGCACGGAATTGTTGCATCTTTGGACAGGTTGTTTATGGATAGCTCAGACTGTACAGAGCCGGTGGGGGGGGGGGGGAAGTGTGAGGATATACAAGTTAAGGACTTAGGTCCAGACACGCGCTCCTACAAAAATAGTTTTGGTGGATTTGAATAGTGAGATCTAGGAACAGTTATCCTAGTTTCTGGGATGTTAGAATCTAAGGCAGTGATTCCCAAACGTTTAGCATGGGGACCCACTTTTAAAAAAAATCACTTATCAGGCACTCAAGCCTCTGTGGCTATAAAGGTGATTGGGCAGCAGTAGTTCCCCTCAATAGCAAGATGTTTAATCTTTGATGCATATAACCTAATATACCCTGTTAGTTCTACAAACCACCCAGTATTGGATTGTGACCCTCGGGTGGGCCGCAGACCCACAGTTTGGGAACTGTAGGTCTGAGATGTTTACAAATAAAATTTGGCCATCCACAATAGAAGCTCCACTCTTCTATTCACTAGAAATAACATTTCTCGTTATTTGTAACATTTCTAGGTATTGATTGAAATTTGGTAGCTATTTTTGAAACGTGACAAAACTGCTGCCATGTATTAACAGCGATCTGGCTATGTAAAATTATAACTTTAATTGGATTTACTGAGACCATTGTTTAGCTTAAAACAAGAAACTTTCTGAAAATACTTTTTCCCCTCCTACCCCCATGCAATTAGTAACGCTTTCAGAGCAGGCTAGAAGTTGTCCATGGAGGGGATAGCATTTAATGTTTGGGAAATGGTGGCTTATAAGCTGTACAGATGTCCCAAAATGTATTCATATGGTATGCTCCAGCTTTGATTTGTGTAAAGCAAGTAAATCACAATATTTTTATTTAATAATTATGACCTGTGTTTCAGCCTGAAGAGGTTCTCAGAGCAACTTCCAATTTAGCAATTAAAAGATACAGTATTTAAGTGGAGGAACTCTGAACATAGCATTTGTCAAACAAATGTGGCACAGACCATTTTAACTCTTAACGCCCTGTAGAGTAAGTCATTGGCCTGGCGTGATCTAGAAGAGGCTTCTGGGGCCTCACCTGACACCACCAGAATCATTACCTAGACAAGATGGGTTGCAGGATGGGAAAGGTTGAGAACCGCTGTTTTAGAGTTCTTTGAAAAGGTCAGAAGGCATGTGGATGAATCCATTTATATTGTGGGTCTGGACTGTCAGAAGATCACAGAACTCAACAATCAAGGAATAAGAGGATAGATCCTCTTATGGATTAGGAACTAATTGAAGAACAGGAAATATAGTGGGTACTATATGAATGGACAATTTTAAAAATTGAGAGATGAAAAGAAATGTTCCCCAAGGATTGGTCTTAGAACCAATACTTTTCAACTTGTTCATAAATGGACTTGAGTTGAGGAATGAATAAGCACTTCAATGGGGAGATTTGAGCTTACCTGTGAATTCTCCTTCTTGGTGGTTCCAGGGTAGCTCAGTCTATCCTCCAAATAGCATCCTGAGGCTGCCTCCCCTCCCTGTTGTCTCTAGTGGTTCCCACCAGTGGGTGGCAAGCCAATTTTGGGTGGTTGCGAAGCACCTGAGGCAACCATATTGAAAATATGGGAAGATGGGACATTGGAAAGGGGGAGGACTGTGTGGTTGTTTTGCTTCTGTCAAGGTTGTAAATAGACTTTTTTCTGATTCACTTTGCTATTAGAAAATGACTGAGAAATAACCCAACTTATTGCTGCATTCTCAGGAAAGCAGCAGACTTTGGTGTCACAAATTTTGGCACATCTGGCCATGGCATCACTTCCGGTCAGATTGCCGTTCTAAAAACTGGGTCCTGGTGCTAAAATGTTTGAGAACCGCTACGCTAGAGATCAGGGAGAGGGGAGATCCATTTTGGAAATGGCTTGCATTAATGACTAGGGGGACAACCCTCTGTGTACACTGGATCACAATGGTAATCCATTCCAGAGACACCATTGTATTGCAAAGATAATGTAATGTGAACAGAATAATGCATTTTTGTTAATTTGTTCCAAGACCTCAAAAGTTGAGGTTTCTGCCACAAAACTACGCTATTTTCCTATCTAAAATGTGATTTAAAAGGTACCTGCTGTGATCTCAAGGGACCATACTTACTGGTTTTCACAGTGTTGCAATTATAAAACACAATTAGAAGGTTGTTTCCTTCCTTCAGTACACACAGCCACAATGTTAAAGACCCTTCTACCAGCTGAAACACTACTTACAAAGCTTGTGTTCTGCAGCATCATTTGCACCAGTGATATCTCCCTCTCGGTACATGCAGCCATGATGTTAAAAATGCTGCTATTGGTACACTTGCATTCATAGCATTGATTGAAGGGTAATCCGCAGGTAAGCTCCTCATGTTTGGGTGTAGCCCAGAGAGGGATTGATGCAGAATCGCTCACAGTTACTGGATCCTTGTATCATTAACGTACAGACTTCAGATGAGTTGAAGGATACTTTCTGCCACCCTTAGTTCAAAGCTGTCCCACTCCAAAAGATGAGCAGCTTCAAGATGTTCATTCTTTGCACTTTAAAAAAGGAAAGGAGAAGCCTGTATGCAAGTGAGTGAGCAGGGACCATTTTCTACACTGTGATAATGAACAACATTCCTAAGTTGAACCCTTTTTGTGCCTATTAGGTGTTTCTGTTCCCTCCTTCTGCTGCTTGTTTTCCCATCCAAATAAAAATCACACAGGAAATGAACTTTTCACACCCCTTTAAAAATGACTAGAAGTTAAGTGTGTGTCCCCAGTTCTGCAAGGTTGAACATTTCAAACAGAACAGAGCTATATGTTCGTGTATAAGTCAACCTCATGGATAAGGCAAGGGCAAGGAAAAAAAGTAGAATTTGCTATGACCCATGGATAAGTCTTAGGTAAAACTTAAGGGGGTATAGAATGAATTTTCAAAGAATAAATTTCTGGAGCAAATGGAGGAAAACATACACTGCTCAAAACAATAAAGGGAACACTTAAACACCACAATGTCACTCCAAGTCAGTCACACTTCTGTGAAATCAAACTGTCCACCTGGGAAGCCACACCGACTGACAATCAAGTTCACATGCTGTTGCACAAATGGAGTAGACAACAGGTGGAAATCATAGGCAAGTAACAAGACACCACCAATAAAGGAGTGGTTCTGCAGGTGGTGACCACAGACCACTTTGCAGTCCCTCTGTGTTCTGGCTGATGTTTGGGTGACCTTTGAATGCTGGCGGTGCTGTCACTCAGCATGAGGCGGAGTCTGCAACCCACACAAGTGGCTCAGGTAGTGCAGCTCATCCAGGATGGCACATCCATGCGAGCTGTGGCAAGAAGGTTTGCTGTGTCTGTCAGTGTGGTGTCCAGAGCATGGAGGCGCTACCAGGAGACAGTCGAGTACACCAGGAGACGTGGAGGAGGCCGTAGGAGGGCAACAACCCAGCCTCAGGACCGCTACCTCCGTTTTCGTGCCAGGAGGAACAGGAGGAGCACTGCCAGAGCCCTGCAAAATGACCTCCAGCAGGCCACAAATGTGCATGTGTCTGCTCAAACGGTCAGAAACAGACTCCATGAGGGTGGTATGAGAGCCTGACGTCCACAGGTGGGGGTTGTGCTGACAGCCCGACACCATGCAGGACGTTTGGCATTTGCCAGAGAACACCAAGATTGGCAACCTCGCCACTGGCACCCTGTGCTCTTCACAGATGAAAGCAGGTTCACACTGAGCACATATGACAGACGTGACAGAGTCTGGAGACGCCAGGGAGAACATTCTGCTGCCTGCAACATCCTCCAGCATGACCGGTTTGGCAGTGAGTCAGTAATGGTGTGGGGTGGCATTTCTTTGGGGGGCCGCACAGCCCTCCATGTGCTCGCCAGAGGTAGCCTGA
>JAJKFI010000060.1:5873232-5943618 GCA_029204185.1 Lerista edwardsae | reverse complement strand
TGCTAGACCTCATGTGGCTGGAGTGTGTCAGCAGTTCCTGCAAGATGAAGGCATTGATGCTATGGACTGGCCCGCCCGTTCCCCAGACCTGAATCCAATTGACCACATCTGGGACATCATGTCTCGCTCCATCCACCAGCGCCATGTTGCACCACAGACTATCCAGGAGTTGGCGGATGCTTTAGTCCAGGTCTGGGAGGCGATCCCTCAGGAGACTATCCGCCACCTCATCAGGAGCATGCCCAGGTGTTGCAGGGAGGTCATACAGGCACGTGGAGGCCACACACACTACTGAGCCTCATTTTGACTTGCTTTATGAACATTACATCGAAGTTGGATCAGCCTGTAGTGTGTTTTTCCACTTCAATTTTGAGTATGACACCAAGCCCAGACCTCCATGGGTTAATAAACGTGATTTCCATTGATGATTGTTGTGTGATTTTGTTGTCAGCATTCAACTATGTCAGGAACAAAGTATTTAATAGGAATATCTCGTTCACTCAGGTCTCGGATGTGTTGTGTAAGTGTTCCCTTTATTGTTTTGAGCAGTGTATATTGAGCACATAGAGAAGGAGCAAGAGTGGGGGGGGAAGATGTCAGGTTGAGAGAGGCAGAGAACTGCGATTTCAATAGTGAAGACCTCAGCCCACCCTTGCAACCTAATAGTGTTCCAGAGCACACTTACTCTGTTCATGCCACTATAACCTTATGAGAAATCAGCCTATTGACCAATATCTTTGATTTCCATATGCAACTCAGTTTTGTTTGTATTCAAAACTCAGTATTTTCGTTGGTTGTTATATCCAAACTAATACAAGAAAATGCTTGAATTTGCTTAGGAGATGAAAAAGCATAGTGGTGTGTACTAGCTAAAACATGTGGTGTCCAAAACAATTAAATTCTATCTGAGCTTAATCTTTTAAAGTGTTGTACAAGTGCTGCTGCTCAATGGCTGATATTACCAGAGTAATTCGTATTTTGTTAACTTTTTTACATCTTTGTAGCACTGTGTAGAGTACTATTTAAATGTTTGGTTCAATATTAAACTAAACAGTGTCCTAGCTTGTGTAGAACATGTTTCTTTAAAAACAAACAAAAGGCCTACTAAAGATAAAAGATGCTTTTTCAAGATTAATCCTTACTCCTTTGTGTTTTTAAAAAGGATAACATGTCTCATTCAAATATAAATATACAGGTCTGCCCTTCTCATTCACAGCTTGACTGTCCATGGATTTGACTCCGCATAGATGGCCACTGCAGATGAAATGGGCTGTGTAAATTTGAGTGTCCCTTTAAAATGCTGGTTTAAAAACTGCTTTTCTTACCTTGACTGATTGGCAGACAGGCAGTCCTCAGTGATTAGAATGACTGTTTCTGGTTGCGATCTCCTTCTTTCACCCCAGAACGAAAGGCAGAAGTTTAATAACTTCCATGTTGCATTCTTCAAGGCAAGAGAGGGTGTTGTGACATCAGTGTGACCCAGAAATAGGCCTTCTAATCACTTAAAACTTGTCTGCTTGCCATTTTGTAAAGGTTAGAAAGGGGTTTTAAATGACAATTTTAAAGCGAAGCTTTTTTTGCAGTCTTTGATAATCCGCAGTTTTTTGCATCCGCTGGGAAAGGAACCCTTATGGATGCTAAGGACTAACTAGTTGAACCAAGTATGAAATATGCTCGCTGATCTAGGTGGAGAAACAAGGTGGTGATATGTATGTACCTGAATAGGAAAGTGAATTAAACCTACCTCTTGTTTTACCCATGTCTGATTTTAAAGCTTTTGGAAGTGTATTGGTGAACCATGCATTAGTGGTTTCAAGATTAGATGTCTGTAATGTGCTCTGTGGAAGACTATTTGGAAACTGCAGTTAGTGCAGATTGCAACAGCCTGTGTGGTTGTAGGGGCTCCTCGGTTCAACTCAGCCAGGCTGCTGCTCCGGCAGCTATGCTGGCTGCCAGTTTGTTTCCAGGCTCAATTCAAAGTGCTGGTTTTGATTTTTAAGGCCCTGTATGGCTTGGAGCCAGGAAATTTGAGGGGCCATCTTCTTCTGTATAAGCTGACCAGTCCATTGAGCTGAGTGGGCTCTTTTAGCTGCACTACTACTGATAGGGGTGAAAAGGATGGCAAAGAGGAAGAAGAGAGCGCTTTCAATGGTGGCATCTCAGTTATGGAATACCCATCCCCCCAGAATTGAAATCCCTCCTTGGTAGCCTTCCCGTGATGCCCTAAAACACTTATTTAGAATGGCTTTTGACTATGGATGCCAACTGTCTGGACTTTCAGATATGATTTCATTGGTGATGCTTTGCTGATCTTTTGTGTTTTTGTTGCATGCTCCCTTGGGTATCCTTATGGGGAGACAGATAGGATAGAAACTTTCTTAATGCTGCAGTTGCTAGGAATAGATGCTTCCTGAAAACATGGATGGGTGGGTGGGGGGTGGGCAGGCCATACATGGAATTTTACTCCGGTCCAAAAGCTCTCTCATATACCTTAAAGCTTATAAGTAATACAACAAAATATACCATCAGAATAACAAGACCCCACTAACTCTAAATTTATCCAGATCAGATCAACATACAATATACTCAATACAATATACATCTATAATCAATGCCACACAATCAGCTGTTCAGTAACTGAATAGCACGAGGAAAAAAAAACTGTTCTTGTGCCTGGTTCTTCTTACGTTCAATGCCCTATAACGACGTCCAGAGGGAAGAAGTTCAGATTACGGCCAGGGTGAGAGTGATCTGCTACAATCCTCTCTGTTCTCTTCTATTCCTCATCCAAGCAATATATAAATCATCCATAGAGGGCAAGCTGGCTCCTATTATTCTTTCTGCGATTTTGACTGGAGCCTATTCTTACCCTGTTTAGTTGCTGAACCAAACCAGACCGTTATAGAGTTAGAAAGAACAGATTCAATTATTCCTCTATAAAACATTACAAATGTATATGTTTGCTCAGTTAGGTGTAGGAACCTTTGTGAAATATGGTGACAAACAAGGAAGATACAGGAGCCTGTATCTGGTGGGGCATGCAGAGATTCTCAAAAGTATTGCAAGAAGAGTTCTCACAAACAGAATAGGATCCTAAGAGAGATACTGTCTACACTTAGAGAACTTCTTCCTGTGGTTTGGTGTTTCCTAGGGCCCATTGGTCACTCATAAAGGCTGTATTGTGTCCATAGTTTTGAATACTTTTTAGCAAATGTTGTATTTAAAATGTAATTAAAGTTTGATGTCCCTTAAAACCTAACTTATATCTGCAGATTGGATTTATGATTTCGATGACTCAATTAGTATAGTTTCATTAGGAAAAATTCAGAGATAGGACAACTGCATCTCCAGTCTTTTAACAAGCCATGGTATTCACAGCTTGACCATCAACTTGCTTTGCAAATAAGTCTCTGCTCATTGTTAAGGTGTTCTGTTGCATTTTCAGCTGATGTCTTTTGCCTATAGGGAGAATTGGTATTTTCCAAAATAACTGGAGCTTATAACTGGAGCAGTTTCATTGTAATTTAATGCCTCGTGCCACAAGCTTGCTCAGGTTGCATTTATCCACTGTCTTTAAACATTAGGCCACCATCTTTAATTTGTGATCCCAACATTGTCTCATTTTATTGTTTTCTGTGAACTGTGTTAGCATGCTCTGGACACTTAACACAGTGTTCTGTAAGTGCCTGAAAGGTTCATACAAACAACAGCCTGCAGAGCTGGTTTTGAGATAAACTTTTCAGAAAGCAGCTGTTAATTTATGTCATCTTCCTATATAGGTTTCTGCTTCAGTGTCTTGAAGACTTGGATGCTAACTTACGAAAGTTAAATTCTCGTTTGTTTGTGATTCGAGGACAGCCCGCAGATGTGTTTCCAAGGCTTTTTAAGGCAAGTTGATTTGATTGCAATGCTCTCTTCCCTTCCCCTTTCCTGGTTGTGTTACTTATTACTTGCACATATTTATCAAGTGCAGTCTGAGAAGAAATGGTTCAAACAGATATAGTCAGTTCTCATTATCTACTGCGGTTAGGTAACTGGAAACCTCAGCAGATAACAAATTATTGATCCTATGGGATCAATGTGGTTGGGGGAATGGGTAGCTAATTTGGTCAGGAATGCCAGCAGCAGATGGCTTCAAAATGGACACCATAAAGTATGTTTGGACCACTCTCGGAGCCAGAGAGGCCAGCACACAGACTCACACTCTCCTCCCTGAGTGGTCCAAATGTGCTCTAAGGTCTCCCTTGTGTTGGCCAAACTTTGCTAACTATGCTGGCCTAACTCCAGGTTAGGATTGCGCTCTTAGTTGCATCCAAGAATATTTTGTGACTCTCAAAGTGTTACTGTGGAACCTTGTTCAGGAACTGAACAGCTGCCTGAAGGGCTCCGAGCTCAGATGATTTATTTTTCAGAGTGTTCTTTGGATCAAAAAGATACAACAGTGTCCTTTGTGGTGTCCTGAAATCTCAATTACTGCAACTTTTCCAGAAATCAGACTGTGCTGAAGATTTCAGCTTGGATTGCACAGATACCTTGGCTTTGGTTGTAAACATCTGGCATTCACTTAAGTTCTTTTGTTGAAGACTCCCTCAGTAAGAAGTTTCAACCTGAATCTCAATGTCACCCAGTTTTTCAGCGAGGGTATGGATTATGGGGGAAGAGGACCCCTCCAGGAACATTATCAACTCCATCAGTGGTGGACAGATTTCAGACACAAAGACATCTTGCATGTTGAGAATTTGACCTCAGTCTTGCAGCTGAGGTGGAATTAAAGACCTTTACTCGAGCATTGCCATCATCAAGGGACTTGAAGAACTTCAGTGTCTTCATTATGCTTTTATAGATACCTAACAGACTTGAACCAGGAGTTCCACCTAGTGCAGACAGGTGCTGGAAATCGGGATGTGTCTGGGTTTGTCCCTTTATACTTATTGCTCAGAAATTGCATGTTCTTCCTCCTTTGATGTTGAGGAGGGCATTTTTCACCTTGACCACTGCATTGTTCAACTCCTTAAGATCATTCTTGAAGGCATGGCCAATTCTGCTGACCTTGTGCGCCCAGCACTGCACATGTTGAATACTGTCAGTAAGCCCTGCAACAGTGTCAACAATTCATCCTGTATCTGGCAGAGTCATTAATAGGAGTAGGGGTTTTGGGTAATTTTTCTGAAATTTCTTGATTAAAATAGCAAATTGCAATGTTACATGTTTTGTCCAAATTTTTATTGCAAATGTACAAATAGTGCAAGAAATAAGGGTGACTGGGGCTACAAAGGCAAGCAATTACTGGCACACATGCCCCAGCCCAAAATAACCTGCTTAAATGTTCCCAAGTTGCACCCTGGTTGCGTCAAGAAACTGCTGCTTACTACTTCCATATTCCAATAAAATCACCTCAGCATGTACAGTATTGTGAACTATGAACATGCATGTTCATAGTTTAAGCAAGCTTTCTCCTCCTGATCCCTTACTGAAAACTATATATGGATTCCTCAAAACTGTCAAATACACAAAAGTGGTATTTTTGTGAAATTGATCTAAATTTGTGTCAAACTCTGTCAAAAATAAGCAAAAGCAGTGGGGTTTTTTTTTTGCATTTCACCTAAATTTCATTTTATGTAGTGTTTTCAGTAGAAATTCTAATTCTAATGTTTGATCACCAAAAAAACAATTAACAATTACTGGTGACTTGCTTTCTGTCTATGCTGTATTTTTGTAGTGTATAAAAATAGCAGTAGCACGGTTTGCTGTGTTTGCAACTCCAGGAATAACAGAGGCTGCTAGATGTGTGTTGGCATCTCCTGCAGAGGTTACAACGTGTAGGAAAACATTGAAGACAGCTTCCATTTTATCTGTCTCATCACAGAAGAGGAAAAGGCGTTTATCCTGAAGATAGCTAGCATTGCCTGCCTCTTCTCTCCAACCACAGGAATATAACGCCTTTTGATCCGGCTTCCACTTCGTTGGTCTCTACTGCCCCACGTGTATTTACTTATCCAAGAATGTATGGCTGGATGATCAAGTTTCACCACTGGAATGTTAGACTTGAGAAAGGTCTCCAGTCTCAAGAATAAACCCCTCCTTTGACTCTTCGAATTTCGTCACATGGTGCAACATCTGCTCTGTGTTGTTGGTCTAGACATTGCACTGGTTCTCAATCTAGACTTTGTGTGCTACATGTGCTTTGGATTTACAATGTTGCTGCAAGGAATTCTTTTTCCCATAGTCTAGGTGAAATTGCAGTATGTGCAAAAGAGCATTATACCATACACTACAAATCCCTCACCCTTAAACTTGGCTGCTTGTCCTCACAAGTTACTTGATGTTTAAGCATTCTGGAAATGTACAGGTATGTGGGCAAAAGATGAAATTACAAAGGTTCCTTGGAATGCGGAACAGACTATTAAAAAGGCTAAACAAGAGTAGAGAAGAACATGAAAAACTTAAGGTAGAAGGAACAAAGAAAAACTTCCATGCAGCAGGATCCTGTGAACTTGCACCTGCAAGAGAGGAAGTGATGAATAAGTTGATGTTTTGGAATCCCTATATGCTTGGTGCATTTCCAGGAATAGTAAAAGAATGAAATCCATCTTCTAAGACTTGCTAGTATTCAGATCACAGTACACAAATACATTGTTTATCTGATCACTGCCTTGTTTTCAGTAGCTGTACTGCTTCAGGGAAAGAGACTACAGTGGATCTTCAGTTTATAGTGGGTTCACTTTACAATCAAATCACTTTGCAATTGACTCTTCATAGAGGAACAAGTTTCTCGAACAAGGTGACAGTGGGCTCACGATTGCTGCCAACAAGACCTTGTGGGTGATAGGTAACCAATCAGCGATGCGAATGAAAGTGTTCAGTAATGTCTCAACCAAGAACCATGTTTTAACATCATGGCTGTATCAAACTTAATCCACTATATTTGCTATATTAAGAATGTGGCTGTCAAAGCACTCCTAGGTCATTGAGATAGCACTTGAATCTAAAGTACCCACTTTCTAGGACCAGTCCTATTTCTTCCTTCTTTAAAAGGGGGTTCTACAGATTTTAGTACTATCATTGAAAGTTTTGAACCAGGCCAAATGTTGGCTTGCAATACACAGATTCTATGAGACCCCTGTAGTTTCCAACTTCACTGAATCCTGTGCTACTTGATACAGTTGGTCTCTTGGTTTTTGTGGTTTCAAAGCATGTTGATACTAGTTCCTTTCTCTCTCTATTCTGGAATATTAACTTTAAATAATTGTTGCTGTGTGTGTGTTTTTTCCAATACCCTAGGAATGGAACATTAAAAAACTTTCCATTGAATATGACTCTGAGCCATTTGGAAAGGAGAGAGATGCAGCAATTAAGAAGTTGGCTAGTGAAGCAGGAGTAGAGGTCATTGTACGAATTTCACATACTTTATATGACTTAGACAAGTAAGTTGCCAGATTTATAGATTGATAGTCAAATTGCCTATTTGTGTATTAGGCATTATGCTGCTATAGTGGCATACATACAGCTGTAATTAAGACCAGGCAGTGTTGTGGGACAAGACAAAACTTTAATAACAAATGATGAATGAATCGGTACACATTATAATGCTATATGCATGCCACATCTTGTATGTGGAAACTAGAAATCATAATAAACATAATTTTCTTTGTAACGCTCTCATTGCTTGCATTTAAACTCAGCACTGCACTCAGGGGTGGGGGTGGTAAAATGGAATTTCCTGGGACCACATACCCCTGACACTCTGTAGATTTTTTGCCTTTAATTCCTTGCTTTGCAGCTTTCTTGGCACACTAATTTTTCACCTTAACTTTGCCCTGTCATATCCCTGGCATTCCAGCCAGTTGAGTATTGCTTTGTGAACATGTTGATTTGACTATGACAGTGTCACAAATCTAATTTGAAGTGAGGGCAGGAAGCTGTTTTCTTCTACAGGGTACTGAGGGAAAGGGCAGTGTTCAGAACACTTTTGCTCAGCCTGTTGCTTCTTTCCTATGGCACCAAGGGGCATTTCGCAGAGAACAAAAAGGTTCAAGAAATGCACTTCCTATTTCAGCTCTGCCCTAGTTAAAATGAACCTGAACTAGATGAATTTGGCCTTTTAATTACCCACCCCCATACAATTATTAAAATTCCATTAAAAGTAGAGAAAATAATGCATATACATAAACCACTGAAGGCTGCATTTCTTGTCTAATAGACACTTTGGTTTTTATTTCTTGGTAGCAATTTGTATTACATATGTTTCTATTTTACAATGGTAGCTGCAGTGCATGTCTTTGTGATGGCCTTGTTAGCTCTTCTGTGGCTTGACATAGATACACCTGGTGTTAACTAATAAAAGGAAAATGGATTTATTTCTAAGGTTGTATTCTCTAGTCCAGTGGTCAGGGAACAGGGGTAAATTACCCCAAATGGGGAATTCCTGGGGGTAATGGACAGATAGGAGTATGCCCCGCCCCCTTTTCCATCATCCTTCCTTCATGACCAACGTTCTCTCTTCCGACCAGTGGGAAGTTCCTGTCACGCTTGATGGATTTCCCTTGCTTCCAATAGGAGATTAGAAGCGGCAAGGTATTTGGCCCCCAATAGGCAGCATCCCCCTCCCTTCCCAGGCGGCGAAGAAGGCCATGGTTATCGATCCTGCTGCTGGTAGAGGGAGAAGGAAGCAACAGCAGAGAAAATGGCGGCCGTGGCTGCAACTGCGGCAGTGCTGGGTGATGGGGGAGCCAGCGAGGCCAAGCCTATTCTGGGCAGCGAGGCCGGCGCAGACCCACTCCCGGCTGGCACTCAGGCAGCCGTGGAGTCGGCGGTGCTCAATGCCAGGGAAGAGCCCGAACCAGCTCCGGGTGGGGAGGCCAAGGAGCTGCCCCCGTCGCCGCCACCCAAGAGCCTGGCAGGGATGCGAGACGTGCAGGCATGGGGGAGGCTCTGGTGAGCGGCTGAGGTGTGTGTGTGTGTGTGTGTGTTGAGAGGACTTCTGTGGACGTGCCTCTTTGCTTGTGAGCAGCTAGGGCTCTCCCTGGGTTTGCCTTGTCTTGCTGTCCCAAGGAGTGGGGCGGGCGGGCAAGCGAGTGGGGGGAGGGCTGGGGTGCCTGCGCAGGGAGTCAGGGACACAAAGAGAGGCGGGAGGCAAGGCAAACAGCAGAAAACAAAAACGAAATCAGAACTGCTGTTGCTGGCCTCTGTGTGTGTGTGAGAGAGAGACACAGAGAGACAGAGAGAGCCAGCCCCAATCTGAATTCATTATAGAGAGAAATCTTAAGTCCAAGCACCTAAACCTGTTGTCAAAAAAAACCTGTTGTAACCCAGAAGGGTTGAATTCTATTCTCTCAAGGTCTGCAGGTGTACCCAAACTCTTTACGATTTCATATTTACATAGCATTAATTAAGCTCATTAATTAATCAAATAAAAAGCAGTGGGTTCCAATATGTAATTTTTTTTCTTTTGTTCTGGCGGGGGAGGTGGGGTAACGTCAAGGGGGTAACGTCGGCGTATCTAAATATATTTTGGGGTAAAAGGTAAAAAAGTTCCCTGACCCCTGCTCTAGTCCTTCAGTCTGAAATAGTTGAAGTGACTGTGTTGATTAGATTTTTCATGTGAGGAATTTAGCAAATGTAATGACAATGGAAAATATCTTTAAAAGTAAGAAAACCTTTATTAAAGTAAAATGTACAATTACGTTTCAAACATATATCTTTTTACTAAATTTTGGCTTTTGTGTATATAGGATTATAGAGTTAAATGGAGGGCAGCCACCTCTTACCTATAAGAGATTCCAGACCCTAATAAGTAGAATGGAACCATTGGAGATGCCTGTGGAAACAATTACTGCAGAAGTTATGTCAAAGTGCACAACTCCCGTTTCTGATGACCATGATGAGAAATATGGTGTTCCGTCACTGGAAGAGCTAGGTATTCAAAAATGTTGTTCATTGTACATGATTAAAATTAGACTTGTGTGTAAAAAATATTTCTAATGACTACTGGCTAGTTCAGGGGGCACCAAACTTCAGCCAGCAGGCAGGATCAGGTCCCGTCCCCCCAGATCCTCCCCCCGAGTGAGCATCATCTGCCATTCGTTCCACTCAGGGGAACGCGAAGACTTTGACTACAGCCCCCAGGGGTCTTTGTGGCAAGCTGCGCCTGCGCAGAAAACCACACATGAGGCATGCTAGGGTAGCTGACCCAAGAAACGGCTCACCACGAAGAGATTACAAATTAGAGATCTTGCAATACTGTAGGACAGTGGTTCTCAAGTTTTGGGTTACAGCCCAATTTTTGGTGGCTTGGAAAACTGACAAGCTGATAGCTGACAAGGAAAATGTATTGAGCCCTATGGAAAGCAAAACAGAGCCACACATGTGTGTTTATTTGCAGGTAGGTGAGTGTGCCTTGGCTCTTACTGAAGCCCAGGTGAAGGGAAATGAAAAGCCACCAGAATGGTGCCAATCCAATGAACATGGAGCTCAACAAATGCTCCAGAAGTCGTCCCCCCCAGTAAAAGTGGTTGGGCACCATTATTATAGGATATAGGCTCTTAAAACTCAACATTACATAATGAGCTTTTGGAAAGTGGCAATCAACTCTGAGAACAGTGAGCTAATATTCTTGGTTACATCCCATGTTCAAAAGTCAGAGAAATGTCTTTCCTAGTAATACTTATTAATCTTACCAATAGGAAGTTCTAGGTTTGAGTTTAGTATACAGCATATCCTCACTTAACATTGTAGATAAGTTCTTGGAAACTGACATTAAGCAAAACCGAACCAATTTTAATAAGGAAAAAAAATGTTGCCAACACTAATTTTTCAGTTCATTTCTGGGGATGCTCCTATAGAATAAATAGAAGTGACTCTCTCAGTTCTTATCTGGGTCCAGACCCTCAAACTCTCTTCCACTGACAGTTCTCAATTTTTTTTCTTTATAAATGTTAAAATGAAATGATATTGAACAAAACGACACTTCCTTTTTTAAATATATATTTTTATTATAGATAAAGGGGAAAAAAGGAATTAAACAAGGGATACATAAAAGGTAAAGGTTTCCCCACGACCGAATGGTCTAGTCGTGACCGACTGTAGGGGGCGGTGCTCATCTCAGTTTCAAAGCCTGTAGAGCCTGTTTTGTCTGAGGACAAGCTTCTGTGGTCATGTAGCCAGCATGACTATACGCCATAGCGCACAGAACGCTGTTACCTTCCCACCAAAGTGGTCCCTATTTATCTACTTGTATTTAGATGCTTTTGAACTGCTAGGTTGGCAAGAAAGGGATACATAGGTATATACACAAAAGGTACACATTGATTGCGGCAATTACATCATCCTCTTATTCGTTACTTTGTATACAATCTAAAATAATCTCGAATTTTTACACAGCTATGCATACAAAACTTAATATTTCTAAATCTTCAGTCTCTTTTATATAATATCTACTACCTGGTTATACGTCTCTTCATAACTCTTCTTAAACTTTCCGTTTTGTATCTATCCAGTTATAAAAAAATCTCCAGTATTCTTGTATCTTTGTTACATCTCCATCCTTCAGTCTTTCAGTCAATACATCAATCTCAACAATATCATATTTTTCTCTATTAAATGATCTACATTTGGAATCTCTTCATTTTTCCAATTTTAAGCATACAATAATCTTGCTGCAGTGTTGACATGTGTTATAATATATGCCATCCCCTTATCTTGTATACTGTTTGTCATATTTAACAGAAATAATTCTGGTCTAAAATCTATACTTTGGCCAATACTTTGGCCACCTGATGAGAAGAGAGGACTCTTTAGAAAAGACCCTCATGCTGGGAAAGATTGAAGGCAAAAGGAGAAGGGGGCGACAGAGGATGAGATGGTTAGATAGTGTCACCGAAGCAATGAATATGAAATTGGGCGAACTCAGGAAGCTAGTGGAGGACAGGGAGGCCTGGCGTGCTGTGGTCCATGGAGTCGCGAAGAGTCGGACACGACTTAGCGACTGAACAACAACAACAACAAAATCTATTTTGTCATAATCTAAAATTCCCTGCCGAACATTTTGTACCATCTTCCAAAATTTCCCCACCTTTGCACATATCCACCACATATGATAAAAGGTCCCCTCTTTGTCTTTACATTTCCAACACTTATTCGAAACAAAATGACACTTCCTGTGTACAGGTTATGTATCCCTTATCTGAAATGCCTGGGACCAGAAATACTTCGGATTTTTTATTAATTTCAGAATATGTACAGAAGAAGTTGAACATTTGCAAGAGTGTTTCATTCCTTTCCCCCCTGGAAAATTAACCAGTTGGATAGAAGAGGTGGAACAAGAGAACTATCATGTCTCCTTCCCAACCTCAGTCTCTTGTCTACTGCTGCTGCCGCCTGTAGCAAGGGACACAATCCAAGAGAGTGATCGAGTTGACAGCAGCATGTATATATGCTGAGTATCTCCCCCTTCCACCCCCTGCAGCCAGCTTGGATAGGAGAAACGATGCCAGGACTTAACATGCCTTTCAGAACTTGGACCTGAGCTTCACATGACCCACTCAAGGCAGAAGCAAAGGAACTTGTGGGAGCTGCTGTCACCTCAGTGAAGCAGTATTGTGCACTTTATGCACATGTCTCATGCTCTGCAGAAAAACTTCCTCAACTGGCAATTGAAAAGCATGAGCCCTTTTTCATCCTGCCTGCTTGGTTGTTGCTAGCACCTATCTGGTGTCATGTTGGTGCTCAAAATTGAGGATTTTGGAACATTTCAGAATTCCAGATAAAGGATACTCGACCTGTAGTAGATTTTCAAGAGCTTCTAAAATCATTTTTAAAGACTTTTCTGTTAACTGATACTGTGCATTTTAAAATTTACTTTGTAAGATTAAGTCTCTGAAGAGTCCCAGTCTAGGATCACAGTTGCTGACTTTCTACTTAAGTACTAAGTACCTGAAATATGTGGACTGTTGACTAGGCATTAAGAGTACAAAAACAAGGATTGTGCTGAATGGACAGCATAATCCTGAGCAAGTTTATGTAAAAGTAAGCTCCATTAAGTTCAGTGGGGCTTACCCAGTGTTAGTGTGTGGATTGTAGCCCTAATAGCCTTGTGCCACAATCCTATACACATTTTCTTGGAAGGAAGTTGCATTGAATAGAGTGGGACTTCAGAGTAGGTGTCCATAGGCTTGCACTGGTTTTTGTTTTTTTAGGCAAGTGCTTTAGGGTACAAGGATTTTTACACATGATAATGAGCAGCTGTTCATTTGAGCAAGGCCAACCCCAAACTCTGTAGTCTTGGCAATGTAGTTTGGCACTATAAGAGTAATGTTTTTATTCTACAGGTTTTGACACAGATGGGTTGCCTTCTGCTGTGTGGCCAGGTGGAGAAACAGAAGCTCTTACAAGATTGGAAAGACACTTGGAAAGAAAGGTATGTTGCCAAATTTTGTTGTCCTTCTGATTAAGTACTATTGAACAACTTGAAGAGAGTTAATATTAAGAAAGCAATTCAGAGTTCTAATATAACAAAGATCACCAGATGGCATACTATGAACAGTTTTGTAAAAAAAATTTTTATTGACATGCCTACTGACTTTATTGAAAAGTTTATTGCCACCAGTGGCAACTGAGGAGCCTGCTTGCAAGAAGTCAGTAACAGTAGTAGTAGCAGCTGCAGCAGCAACAGTATATCTCCTTGCCACTCACTCCAGTGCTTTGCTGCTCCCTTCTTACCCCACAGCCTCAGGATGAAGCTAGCCAGCACACATTCGCTCACAGCTGCTGCTGCTGCTCCTGCCGCTGCCAAGTGTTAGCCTTGCAATGCCCTCCAAGGCTCCCCACTTTCCCCAGACTTGAGATTGTATTTTAAAGAGGCATATTATGTATTTTGTTTTCAAGATAACTGTCAAAGTTTTTCAGGCAACTTTTGATCTCAGGATTACGTTTGCATAACAGAATTTCTTAACAGTACGATTTGGAGAATATATCCCCATCAAGCAATGCACACTTATATGTCCTGGGCCAAACTTAGCATCTTTCCTCCCAAGCAGTCTTCTCTTGTATATTCTCCACATCTGTTGACAGTAGCACCATCCACTTGTAAATAGACCTTACAGTGTCAATTGTAAATTGACATCATAGACCTTCGATTTCTCTTCTGCTCCCCATATTCAGTCTGTTGCCAGCAACATTATGCCTCCACTTTTTACAATGTTGTAAAAATTTGGCTGTTCACCATATCAGCAAAAACCCTGAATTGTGCTGTGGTCAACTCTCACCTTGAGCCCCTCAACCTTTACCTCTCTGTTCTTTCCGTCTCAACCTCCTCACCGTTATTCAAAACCCTGCTGCTTGCATCATGTTCATTTCTGCCTTGCCCACACAACATCCTCTGAGTTCTCTTAGGATAAGAGTGGAATAATAAATCCGTACACTACTTTTCTATCGGTTCCTAGTTCCAACTTAAATTCCTTGTCTTTACCTTCAAATCCCTTTGTCTCGCCATGCCAATACCTGCCTGTGACCTTCACATTTCCAGCACCCTGAGGCCATCCTGCCCTTTCTGCATTTCTCTCCTTATGATTGGAACTGCCTAACTCTCAAAATGGCCATCTTTTATTTACTTGAAAATCTACCTTTTCCATAAGCCCTTTGACTCACCCCTGTACCCCACCAAAAGTAAACCCAAATATGTAGTAACTAAAATCAATGTATATTGTTCCCTTAATCTCTCCTCTTCTCCCCTTCATTAAATTTAACTTGTAAACTTGTTGGTAAAGGATTGTACTCTATAAAATGCACTGCTCACTGGTGGTAGTATATAAATAGCAATCTGAGATGCTAGGTATGCAACTAGCAGTTGCCAACTTGCTTTTATTGATCTAAAGTATGAATAAGGATCTGAATTTGTCAATCTGTTTTTCTTTAAGGCTTGGGTTGCAAACTTTGAAAGGCCACGAATGAATGCAAATTCTCTCCTTGCAAGTCCTACAGGGCTTAGTCCCTATCTAAGATTTGGCTGTTTATCCTGCCGACTCTTTTATTTCAAGCTAACAGACTTGTACAAAAAGGTATGAGCTTTGATCATTTTGAACTGTCAAATATTTATTTATTATAAAATCTGTTTATTGAATTATCATGCACTGTCATTCTCAGGTAAAGAAGAACAGTTCTCCTCCTCTTTCTCTCTATGGCCAGTTGTTGTGGCGTGAATTCTTCTACACAGCAGCCACTAACAATCCACGTTTTGATAAAATGGAAGGCAATCCCATATGCGTGCAGATTCCGTGGGATAAAAATCCTGAGGCTTTGGCAAAATGGGCAGAAGGCAGGACAGGGTTTCCTTGGATTGATGCCATTATGACCCAGTTACGCCAGGAAGGCTGGATCCACCATTTGGCCAGGCATGCTGTGGCATGCTTCTTGACTCGAGGTGATTTGTGGATCAGTTGGGAAGAAGGAATGAAGGTATGTTTCAAAGTTAATGGAATTCTTGTGGTAGCATTTCAGATGTCTGGTTGACATACTGATTATAAAAATGTTTTTATATATCCGTAAGGCAGCCTATACACACTCTGAGGAATAGCTCAGTGTTTCCCAAATTGTGGGTTGGGACCCTTCAGTGGGTCATGATCTGATTGTTGGTGGGTCCTGAAACTGATAAGCTGAAAGCTGACAAGGAAAATATATTGAGCCCTATGGAAAGTGAAACTAAGCCACACATGAGCGTTTACTCCCAAATAGGCAAACATGCCTTAGCTCTTATTGAAGGTCAGGTGAACAGCCACTAGGTGCTTGAATGATCCTGTTGAGCAAGGAGCTCAACACATGCTCCAGAAGGTGCCCCTATAGTAAAAAATGATAAAAATCAGAGGCTTTCAGTAGCTGATAACATGAAAAAAGGCTCATAAAGCTAGGTGAGTCCCTTTAGTGTCATTTTTAAAAGTGGGTCCCAGTACTAAAAGGTTTGGAAGCCACTGGAATAGCTTGTGTGTATATATATTTACAGTATTGGTCTTTAGGCCATGCGATTTGCCCACTCTTTATTAAATACCCTTACAGTATTCAGTATATTACTAGACCTATGGATGCTTCATAGCCTATTTTCACAACAGTAACCACAACACATGTAAATTTGACAAGCTTAGCTAAATAGCATCATCTAGTGGAAATTGGACATGTTTACATGTATCACTGTCTTCTCCAATGTGGATTTTCTTTGTCTTAAATGCATGCACATAAACAGGTCTCATATGAGTGTTCAGACTGATATGGTCAGCAGTCTGATTTGTGTTATAGAATCAGGGTTGAAAGGGATTTGCAAGACTGAGTCCAACCCCTGCTTGTAGGTGCAATCCACAACTACCACATCCTTGCTGAATGGTCATCCAGGCTCTGCCTAAAGACCTCTAATGACGGAGAGTCTGCCACCTTCTGAGGCTAACTGTTCTACTGCTGAATTTATCAGGGAATTCTTCCTAACATTTAATTGAATATGCCTAATTGCTTGTGCTAGGATCTAAAACTAGTTCTGTTCCCAACATGGGGGCCAATCCTTCCACTGTTGCCCTACTTTCCAGGAACTTGGCATACCTGTTGATTGTACTCACATTTGGTCAGAGTACATTTTACATCTCAGCCAGAGATCTTCTAGGATGCTATGTAAGGGAGCCGGATAGAATCCTCTCTTTGAAAGTTGGTCTGACTTGTTGCACAGTCTAACTACCCTGCTGCAGAAGAGACAACCACCAACATATTGACCATCTCTACCTGCTTTTACACTGAAAGCAACAGCTAGTCTGAAAGCATGAATAAAACTGAGCCGTGAATCTTTGCAATTAATAGTTTGAGATACTGTAATACTGTTTATTACCGTGAAGAAGTCAATTTGCATGGATAAAGCTGCTGACTTACACAGCAGAATCCTATCAGCAGCTTAACAGGTTTTCTTAAGGGTATAACTAGGGTCTCATTTGATTCATCAGGCTATTCTGGTGATCCTAAAAAAACTGTTTGCTGCAGCAAACGTACAGGGCTTCCAGCTCTCCCAGGCACCAACATCATGCAAGTTTTGAATGTTATATAATAATTTCACAGCACCCTGTTGCAGCGTGACTGCAACAGGGCTCTGTGGAAGAAGTCCAACAATACTAAGGGCTCAATGACCAGGTTATTTTTGGGAACCTCTGGGCAATTGCATAAGGATTCACCATGAATCCTTTCATTGAGTCATTAATATTGATACATAAAGGTGACATGTCATATAGCATTCAAATGCAACATACCAATCGATGCTTTGAAAATCAGAGCACTTAAAGCATTTGCTGAAAAATCTGTGTATTCACGCTTACTTATTGATTTTTTTTAAAGGTATTTGAAGAATTGCTTCTGGATGCTGACTGGAGTGTGAATGCGGGAAGCTGGATGTGGCTGTCCTGTAGTTCCTTCTTCCAGCAGTTTTTCCACTGCTATTGTCCTGTGGGTTTTGGCCGAAGAACTGACCCAAATGGAGACTATATCAGGTTAAGACTGTTAAATACTGGTGAAATTAAACAATGTACTGTCAAGCTGTGCTATATGACTGGTTTAAACTCCTGCTTTTTTTCTTTTTTAATAAGGCGCTATCTGCCTGTATTGAGAGGCTTTCCTGCAAAATACATATATGATCCTTGGAATGCCCCAGAGGGTGTCCAGAAAGCTGCAAAATGTATAATAGGAGTAAATTACCCTAAACCGATGGTAAATCATGCAGAGGCAAGTCGCTTGAATATTGAAAGGATGAAACAAATCTACCAGCAACTGTCACGATACAGAGGTTTGGGTAAGGTGAAATTTTAATTTTGGAAGTCCTCTTCTCTCCTTGTATGTCAGTTTCCCTGTCCAACCAATCCCTCTGCTTCTTTGCCTCTACCAAATGGTTGCTAGACCAGTACAGTGCATTGCGAAAGGGATGTTCTGAGGGTGGCAAGGCACACAACAAAAGAAAAGATGCATGCACACAAGCAGGCAGCCCAGATTATCATGTAAAAAGCTGGGTGGACAGGCAGACAACAGAGAGAGAGAGGTAGACATGTGCCTCCAGGCAAGGGTTGCAGGAAGGCCCAACTTTCACCAATTTACTAATTAGCCACATATGTACAGAGACACAGGCATGTGTCCCTTTAGGGTCATCTGAGCAGGCAAGAGGCTTGCCAAAATGGATCTTCCTTCCTGTGACCTTGGCAACTGGAGCCTCCCTTCCTGGGATCCCAGCATGCAGTCACTTGCCTGCAGACCTGGACCCAGGTGGAGGATGCCTTGCATGGGTTCCTGGGTGAGAGAGAGTGGCCAGGGGTGTGTGTGTTTTGGGATCAAAGGAAAGAGGCTCTCGGATTGCAACTTTGGTCCAGCCAGCTGCACATGATAGTAACACAGAGAAGCACGTGTGTGTGCCCCTCCTCCTCCTGGCACGTCTGAGCAGACAAGAGGTTGGCCTGAGCTGAATGCCTGTACTCCTGCAAGCCTCTTGCCTCTTCTGATGTATTTGGGGAGGGGGAGGAAAGTGTGCTTCTCTCTCGGTTACTCTTTCATATGTGTGCATCCTGAACTCACAGGAGAGGGACTCTAGTCTTGCAAGTTAGTCACCTCCTCAGATGTCCCTGAAGGAGGATAAGAGAATTTACCCGGGATTTACCTGTGGCCAGTTGACTTCAGCCCTACCTGCAACCCTTGTTGGGTCACAACTCTGGATGTGAGAACCACTGCCATATAGTATGTATAGCTCTGGTTGCTTCACTTAATTACATTCTGGCTGAATCTGGTTTGGACAGATGCATGTTTACAGAAATGTTTAAAGAGGCGGAGCGTCTTACTTCCTAGTGTGTAGCTTAGTTGTCTTCTCTGGAATTAAGATACGCTTTTCCTGATCCATCTGAGAGCAATAAATGTCTGTGAAAGCCATCTCCTTTTGTCAAGAAAGGCAAAGTGCCAATGAAAATATAAGGAGAATTTGCTTTTTTCATAGGAGAATTGACTGCACATTCCAAACATCAGTGCTTGGTGGCTCTTACTCATCTGCTTGCTGCCTTGGCCCTGGTATTTTACAGCTCCTGCATTTTTTTTTACTGTAGCGTCCAAGGGAAGGCTTGGTTCTCATACCTGATCTATATTTAAAAATACTGCCTTGATCTTCCCAATTCAATCCTGTTCGTTAGGAATATTTTTTCTTGATGAAATGGAGAGAAGCTCAGTGGCAGGATGGGAAAAAAAATACTTTCTCAAAAGCAATGTGTTCATTCTTTGTCTTAATGTGACTGCATTTCTGTTTTGATTAGGCCTTCTTGCATCAGTGCCTTCTAATGGAAATGGAAATGGGAATGGTGGTTTAATGGGATATTCACCAGGGGAGAACCTCCCTGGTTGTACCAATGCAAGTGGTAAGTTATCCATGAAGTTAATCAGGGTTAGGGACCAGTTTTCTTAGTCTATGTATAGCACCACGTGCATTCATGGCTTTACATACATAAATATAAAATAGCAGAATCCACCTAAAAGTCCCTTGCTTAACACATTTGTCTTACTAAGATAGTCCTTATGTGCATTAGTGCACACATGCAAGAGTAGGTAGCTGACTAGATAGTCAAGGCAACATAAGCAAACTGGATCTTTTTAAACTTCTAAAATCTTGATGTGTATCTAATTTTTTTCAGCATTCCAAAAGTAGAACTTTTAATGGTTAGTAGCAATAGAAGTAAACTTACTTTGGGGGCTATTGCTATTAATAGCTCTCTGTATCAGTAAAGTAGAATGTTCATGTGCAGACACATGAAAGCAAGAAGGCAGGGTGGGAGTCTGGCAGTACAGACCCTTATTCTGGAAAACAAATATCTGGGAACAGTTCAGAGTAACACGACTTCATCCTTGCTGTGTGTGTGTGTGTTCTGCATGGCCTGTGTTCTCAAACTCTGCCCAACTGCATCCTGTCCACCCCTGTCCCCAGGATCCTAAAAGTTGGGAAAGCCCTTTTTTACCAAACTCAGTGTCACTTTTCCCTTTTTTCCTCTATTCCTACATAGTCTCTGGTATTGTCTTTAAAGATACAATTTTTGTTGGCAAGCATCCAGTATAAATGTGATAAATAAAAAGAAAATTGCATTTTTTTCATTCTGCATGTACAGAATCCAGTGTGTTGGTAAGCAGTTAGGTTCCTACTCAGTACGAAAGTGGAACTCATAAATGTATTGCTGTGTACCATAAACGTGTAACATCTATATTGTGGTATTGATTGTACAATGTGATGTTACTTCAAAATAAAATTTTGAAGTATTCTATAATCTCTGAAAGCCCAATTACTGTGGATAATTGTGTTATGAAAAAACTCGCATACCTTCTGGATGATTATTCTTAAGATCAGTAGTAATTTGGGAATCTACTAGTATTTTATTGAACAGGAAATCATTTTAATTTTGTAATGGTCAAGAAATGTTAAGTTCTTTTTGATGGAATAATAAATAAGTTGCCAGTTCAGCTAGAAATGAACTTATGCATGCCAGTTTCCCATTACACTGAGATAAATTTTAAAACAATGTATTCAGAGGAAGCCTGTACCTGGCAAACTTTCTATCTCAGAAATATGAAAATTTGACTATATGGATTTGCTTTTCCTCAGGAACTCAATTAGGAACAGGTGAAAGCCACACAGGGAGTGGTCAAACATGTGCCCTAGGAGAATCTCACACAGGAGCAAGTGGAATTCAGCAACAAGGTATGACAGCCAGAAATGTTGTGCAGCATTCCTTCTGTTTCACATAGTTTTAATTCCTCAAAAATCTCATTGTAGTTTTTCTGTTTTCACAACAGAGCTGTGCATGGATTTTTCAATTGAATAGTGGGAGTGAGACTCCCTGCCATTTACAGAAAAGCAGTGATCAGACTGTAAACCTCAGATGGGCTGATGGATCCCCTGAACCAAACTTTGGTTCCTTGCAATTTCACATAGGAACATAGTCTGTGTTAGCAGGAAAGCTTAGCCTTCTCTATACAGCCTTCTCTATATAGCCTTCTCTATAGCCCAGTGATTTGAGTCTCCTTGTGAAAGCAGGCTCTGAGAATTAGCATGGCCCTTAGAAGCTGTATGTCCTTCTGCCATGAACAGCCAAGTGCTGATTAGAATGCATTTTGCATAGTCTCGAAATTGGGCAATGTGCCTAATCGTTGCTCCCAGATCAGAGTGAGCTCATCTTTCAGTGTTCAATAAGAACTAGCAGTAGTTGGGATGAACATGGCACGTCCCTTTTTAGTATGATTTATGGTGTATATCAGTTGTTCTCAAACGTTTTAGCACCCCAGGCCCATTTTTTAAAATGAAACTATTGGGACCCACGTAGCTTTACAAGACTTCTTAAGAAGGTGATCTAGAATGAAGTAGCCTTTTTATTTACAAGTAATTTGCAAAAAATTGATCCATTTCGTAATGAGGCAGCTCTAACGAATAGCCTCAAGGTTTAAAGGCCTTAGTTATGTGACTCAGCCTCCACTACCTGTCATTGATGGACTCAAGGGGCCTTGTGTTCTTTCTAACACAACAGAAAAAAGATGCTCAAACATTTATCTTCCTATATTTACATAAACTTGCAACTACAGGACCTCAGCTCTTTGCATGGCAGTTAGCAGCTATCTGATTTCTGACTAGACTCAGGGATTGAGGCAATTAGTTGTTTGATCTTTCCATCACCCATGTTTTCATTGGAAGCCCTGGAGGATCCCCTAGAAACTGGATAATTACCCACCAAGTGAGTCCTGACCCATAGTTCGAGTAATGCTGGTATATATTGATCCCCTTGGATTATATTAGAGTTGGGCAAGTTTTCTATAAGTGAAGTTTGAAGGCTGTCACTTAGGTCTGTTGGCTTTGATTATCCCCATTCTCCTTCTGTAAAAGAGTGCAGCCATTCCCCCAGAATGAGAAAATGTCAGTAAGAATGTGAGTGGAGGTTTAGGTTGGAATGTAAGCAGAAGTGTGCATGTATATGATGGGATATCTTCAACCTTCTCCTCCAGAGCCAAATTATTTTCTTGCTTCAAGAAATGTTTTCCCCTGAATTGTATACTGTTTATTGTTTGATCAATTTTAATCATATTTTTCTCAATAAATTCATTGTTCATAACTGAGTGGACTCAGAGTTGCTTCCTTATTCTGATTCTATTCTTACAGTGACAGTTTGGGCAAATGTGCATCATGTCCAAAGTCTACAAGAACCCTAGACATACATGTTTGGGGACACATGAAAATGCACAATGCATGTGTCTCTAGAGCATGTGTGTTAACAAGACACATACAATATCTTATGGTTTTCTGTAGGATTCCTGAAACCTTGGCATAGTGAATGTGTCTCTTCCTTTCCAGGTAGAACCAAGGTAAAGCAAAGAGAATTGGGCAGAAATGGTTACTCACGTTGTAGCACGGGAGTTCATAAGACAAAGAAATGGAGATTGGTGCCACCCCAGTTTAAATGTACTTTTTACCATGTATCTCCAAAGCATCCCAGGCACATACTCAAATCTGTTGATAGCAGTAGAGCCAACTGTTCATCTAAGCATGGTTAGATTATGATACAACTAGAGAGCAACATCCTTTGGAGAGGAAAATTTTTCCCATAATTGCCAATAAAGAGAGAGGTTGTGTTCCAGAGAAGACACACACCACCCTGAGATGCTTCTATCATCCACTTAGCTGCTGGAATGTTGTTATTCCCATCTAAGGAAGACAAATAAATTGCAACCAGAGAGGTGAGGGGAGGAAGCAGAATGAACAAGGCTTAGGATTTTTTAAAACCCTATTTTGTTGAATCTAGTTTTAGCAGCCAGTTCTTTAGCCTAGACTGTTGATACCTAAAATTCAAATTACTCTGTTTATAAAAGGAATAATTACGTACATAGGTGCAAGACTGAGCTAAGAATATTTGCACAGTGCCCTTTTCTGGCTCAGATTTGTCAGTTACTTGGATGTGACAGGTCTCAGTAATACCTAGGTCAAGGTTCTTAGGATTTAAGGAGTAAGAATCAAAAATCTAAAATGTAGTTACAGTAAAAGTTGCTGTATCTGGCATCTATGGACCAAAGGGATGTCGGATACTGTAATTTTCTGGGTATTGGAAGGTCTTCACTGCTGTAGCTGTCAGTTTCACTCAGGTTGTTGTCAGTTTTCCATGGTTGTCAAGAAGTTGGAGCTGGTGAGTTTGCTGATCCAGCTAATACAGCTTTCCAGATCAAAGTTAGATACCCCAAATTTTACTATATTTACAAAAAGGTTATAGAATTAGACTAGGCAGGCAAATCAAACCAAACACAATGGATGTCTATTAATCCAACTAGGTATGGCTTTGAATGAATTTACAATCCCTTTCTCCTTTTATAGGAATAGAAATTATTTCTGAATCATCTTATTAGGTTGGAATTGCAGACTCCTTTCCTGAGACTCCCTCGCTTGCTCCACTCCAAAAGATTCAGAATATGAATTGTGGCTATTTGAGTGGAATACAGTGTGATCTGCTAGCCAGATTAAAGACTAAGGGTGCCCAAAAAGGGAGAGGGGTTTGGACAGAGTTCCTTGAGAAAATAGACCTGATTCACGGATCAGCTAATTTACTTTCTCCTGTTTTAGGGTCCAAGCAATAAACAGCAGTGTTTGAAATCTGTCCCTTCCCAATGTTTTACCAAAATGTAAAACTCAAGGAAAAAAATAGCTAAAAGCATAACCTTTGGCAAAGTATCACCAGTTAGGAGATAGTTTTAGTAAATTCTTTGTTACAGTTTTATTCATAAGAACATAAGAAGAGCCCTGCTGGATCAGGCCAAAGGCCCATCTAGTCCAGCTTCCTGTATCTCACAGCGGCCCCACCAGGTGCCCCAGGGAGGCATGAGACAACAAGATGGATCCTGTTGCCACTCCCTTGCACCCAGTACTCTGAAATTCAAATTGGGGAGATGCTTGCTTGAGTAAACAGGAAAACTAATAGCTGCTTGTAAAGCTGCTATCATTCAAGAGCTTTTGTATGGTTAGAATTAATCTGTTCTTGGATCATAAATGGAGAAATGAAATCTAATGATAAAACATGGCCAATTTTTAAAAACAGGATCCATTTTCTACATCCATCTTCCACATTCTCCTCCCCCCCCCCCCCCAGTTATATTCAGTGGAAAGCAAGTGGAGTCCACAGTCTATGCTGAACAAAACTATAAATGGTGGGTTGCCACTATCTTGTGTCCTGGAGAAGAAGCTTGGAATAGGACTAGAAGGGAGTTCTTAGAACTTTATAGTGTTAATATAATACACCTAAAGGCAAATACTTAACTATTGCTTTTGAAGTTCTGTTTGGAATATAGATGTTTATTTTTTATGCAGAAAAAGTATGTTGGGTGCAAATGTAGCAGTATATATTTTGTTACACAGTTTTTTATCTGTGGCGATTGGAGATCTAAAGAAGAATCTCTTTAATTGCTTGCACAACATCTGACATTAAGTTTGTGTGCTGTTTAGATGTTGAACACTATGTTTATGGTATGAAGCTTTTCTTGAATTGCTCTCAAATTGTATTTTATTACAACTATACAATTAAATCTGTATTAACAGCTTATGCTCAAGGGAGTGGAATTCTGCATTATGCTCATGGCGATGGTCAGAAAGCACACTTAATCCAGCAAGGTAAGTCCATCAACATCCCCACTGGATCATTGTCCAGCATGGTTTCTTAGATCAGATGGAAGGGATTAGCCAAATTGGTGGGGGAGGTGGGAAATGCTTTATTGAGGAAGGGGTTTTGCCTTGCACTGCTAAAAACACTATTGGGGAGGGGGGGGGAAATCCTCCCTACGGTGTTGGAGCATTTCTGGCTTGTATGCAGCCTCCCCTTTCTGGACAAGGTGGTTAACAAGGCAGCCCAGAAGGTTCTGGATCCCTATCAGTCTGGCTTAGGCCTGGCTTTGGGATAGAAACAGCCTTGGTTGTTCTACCTCGGGATTTCAAACTGGGGCATCACAACATCCCATCCTGGAAAGCCCTGGTGAATTCCGTTAAAGGATGGGGCGGTGGAATGGCAATGGATCCTGGGGGTATCTTTTTAAAGTTAGGGGAACATCAGAGGTTTTGCTGCAACAAGCTAAAAAATATGTATTTAATGTTCCCCTATCTTTTTAATAGGTGTCCCAGTATCCATGGTATCTGTGGATACTGGGACACACCGGTACCACTTTTCAACACGAAGTCCACAAAGTGATTTATAGACAAAAAATTAAAGGGCTCACAATCTAAAGAATATGGCAGCCCATGTAGTTGCAGGAGCTCAACAATTCAACTCTGTTGATCCACAGCTCTGGCTGTTACATTGGCTGTCGGTTCATTTCCAGGCCCAATTCAAGGTGCTGTTTTTTACCTTTAAAGTCCTTAGTAGCTCAGAGCCAGAGTATCTGAAGGCTTGCCTTCTCCCATATAGACCACTTTGCCCCCTCAGAGAGGGCCTTCTTGGTATGTCCCTTTTAATCTGAAGCAAGGGGACAGCACTGTGAAGGCCTTAGTGGTGCCCCCCCCAAATGTGCAATTCTTTTCTGTGCTTGACAACTTATTTCAAGTGGGTAAGGTGGTGGGGGTCTGCTGGAGTTTCCTACTATCAGTTGTCTTTCCCCCCCCAGGTTATTTGTGCTACTGTGATTTTATTATACAGTATGCCCTCAATATCTATGTGGGTTCTGCTCCCAGAACACCTGATACCAAAATCTGCATGTATTCAAACCTGTGGATTTGGGCCATCTGGGACGTGGTAGGGCTGCAGATTAAACAGATACTTGCTGATCTTGCTAACCGGAAGGTTGGCAGTTCAAGATCATGCGATAGAGTGAGCTCCCATCACTTGTCCCAGCCCTGCCAATCTAGTAGTTCGAAAGCACGTAAAAATGCGAGTAGATAAATACTTCAGTGGGAAGGTAATGTGGTAAAGTGGGAAATAAAGTGGGTAATGTGGTAAAGTGGGTAAGGTAAAGTGGGAAATACTTCCCACTTCAGTGGGAAGGTAATGGTGTTCTGTGCACCTTGGCATATAGTCATGCTGACCACATGACCACGGAAACTCGTCCTTGGACAAACGCTGGCTTTTCGGCTTAGGAACTAAGATGAACACTGCCCCCTACAGTTGGTCATGACTAGACAATTCGGTTGTGGGGAAACCTTTACCTTTTACAATTTCCAAAATCCAGTTGGATTTTGGATTTTTGAGGCCTGCAGAGGCCATGCACAATCACCTGCGGCCTTTGCTGGCCTCAGAATGACCATGTTGTCAAAAACGTCATTTCACTTTGTCAAAATGACTTTTCTGCCTGTAACAGGTATTCTGATGTTCACAGAGGCCTCACGTGTTTGTGCACAGCCTCTGTGGCCTCAAAAATCCTCCGGACCAACCCAAGCTGGCCAGATGGGCCTTCTCTGGGGAGGGACTGGCATCTTTGGCTTTTCAAATCCACAGATTCAAACCCACAGATAATGTGGTCCCACCTGTATAATTTATTTTTGTAAACCACTTTGGGCACTGGGTTCCATTACCTGGAGAAAGGTGGTAGATAAATACGTGAATACAATGTCTTTTTAGTCATATGAATGCTATATAGGTTCTTAAAAGTAGGTCTGTTTTGAATTTGCAGGAAGAGCATCCCTTGGTACTGGATTGTGTGCTGGAAAACGTCCAAATCCAGAAGAGGAAACTCAGAGTATTGGTCCAAAAGTCCAACGACAGAGCAGTAACTAATTGGGTAAAAATGAGAATTCTGAAGGCAGTGATTAATGTTAGAAAACTGCATGCTCTATTCCAGTGTTGCAAGGAAAAACTGAGCATGTCTACTGAATAGTAAAGGACATTAGCTTGTGGAGGAGTGGACCAAACACACTGAAACATCTTGTCTGGCAGTGGCCAAGAGTCCCCTGCCTTTCATTTCATGCTTCTAGCAGTCATATTTAGGAATACTCCAAGTGTGACTTGTATTGTCAGTTTGGCTGCGCTTAAGCTTTTGTTTTTCATTAAGCTGTGTATTAACTAATCCTAAAAGCTTGCTAAGTGGAAATAAGCATCCAGTTGAAATCCACAAGCCATTTGTGTTAATGTGTGCGTGCGGGGTGGGGTGGGGTGGGTGGGTATTAAATTTGTTCATTTTTAAACCTTTTGTTGTTCCACAGTTCTTGAATCCAGAGGACAAACGTTTCTTGCAACGCCTCTGTATTTGTAACTCTTTACAGCTGTCATGCTTGTTTTTCCTAAGCTGCAACATGACTAAGTCACATTTGCAGTTTGGTATTTTTTTCCTTAATATTCATGTTCTATTCTCTCCTTTAAGAGGGAATATCCAGGTCCACACACAATAGTCTAGCTACACTGCACATGGATTTACCTAGGTAGGTTATATTTTTTCAACTTTTCATGAGTTTTGATGTTGCTACAAGTGTGCGCCAGTAAGTTTATTGAGCGTGCATTTAGCACTTGTAGCCTCATCTGAAGTGCTCTCTCTTGTTGTAAAGGAGTTATTCTGTTCCTGCTTTCTTGTGTTCAGAATAATTGGGGGCCCTCTCAGCGGCAGAATTTTCTCACTTCTCAGCGGCAGAAATTTCGCAGAGAGAATTATTCTTTATAAGCAATATATATTAAAATGTTCACAGTTAAGGAACTTCAGCTCTCTTGGTATGATTTCCATACCCAGAATCCTGAATAATCATACCCTTATTGATTTTTACCAGCTTACACAGGAGGGTGGAATAGTTTCATTTCAGGTTTTCGTTTTTATGCTTGAAAACTAGTAAAAGTGAAGAAATGTCCCAGTTTTGAAGAGTAAGTTCATTTCTTCTGCTTAAAATGCTGTAATATTGAGAACTGTAGTGCTTTGTGAAGTCAGCATTATTAATTATGGGTTAATGTATTGTCTTAATGTCAAATTTTCCTTTACTACTTGTCTTTGCATCAATTTCTTTTCCCTTACTTTCCCTTAATCATTTTCTTTTCCCTTACCTTCCCCAGTTAGCCTTTTAATTGGTCAGAAATCTGCTAAGGAAGAAGTATTCATTCACTCAGCACTACATTCTACCCGTTTGTGTGCATTGTGTCTGTGCTTACTCTTTTTTTCAACCTTTGAGGCATGCCAGCAGGCCTCCAAGACCTGGCTTTAGGTCTAAAGTCAATTATGACTAGTTTTGTTATAATTAACTACCAATATAAAGCATACATCTTATGCTTTACTTTTACTTTCGTAAGTTGTCTTCGCTTATGCAGGAAGTTTGACTTTGTATTAATCAGGTAGTACCTGTGTACATCAGTAGATAAATCAAGTATTATGGATTGATAGAAAATAGGAAAATGAGCAAAAAAAATGCATTTTGTTGCAACTTGGGATATAATAGATTTTCAAAATTTCTCATATGTCCAACTTTCACACAAAGTCTTCGTCTATTAACACATTGTGGCCATATGGGGACTTATTTGGTCCTTTCCCGCCCCCAGTGACAACCCTGGTTTCTTTAGGCATACCATCACTTTGTTCACATATTCTCTGAAATCCCATATATCTTATTTTTACTTATTTCATTCCTATTGAAAAACTACACATTGCAGTCTTGCTTGTTGCACAAGTTTCATTTTAGTGTGCAGAGATCAACATGTGATTTCAGTAAAAATGTGGATCTTTAACTTTAACAAATTAGTGTACATACTACAAAATCTAGTGGGTGTGGTAATAAATTCAATAGTTACATATAAGAAAACATATAAATTGGAGAATTAATTCCTAATGGATTGATTCGTTTTTGTCTTGCAGCATTGCTGAAAGAGAAGGAGCCACACCCTAAAATTTCAGGGCAAAATTATTTTACTTCATATTGGAATTCAAAGTTTTTGTGACAGTACTTGTATTAAAATGTGCGTTTTCATACGTTTATTTTCACATAGTCTGAATTGTAAACAAGTACAATTTTTTGGAATGCATACTTTCTAATGGCATTTCTATGGTTTTTAAACTTTTAATGACTTTCACGAAGGACAAATAGACTTGTAAATAAAGCATCTGTTGATGAGTTTGGCAACCTAATGTGTATATATGTATTCATGATTAGTGATAGACTCATCAATATATTTTTGATATTTCATGTATGGCTTTCAGTAAAGGCTTTTAATGGGTGCTTGTAAAATAGAAAGTATCCAAGCAATGATGGAGACATTGGAACTTTTTAGATTTAATATTTTTAGACTTGGGACAGGATTTTTGATGTCTGTGATCCAAGCTCTCTTTTCAAAATGTCAACTCTTATGTCTGTGTATAAAACAGTTGAGTTATTTCTAAATGGAAATACAATTGTATATAAGTCTCATATGCCAATATTTTTGTTAAATTACAAAGTTGTCGTGTAATCTGTATTTCCCACTGCCTTGTTCACAGTGAGGATTCCCTTGTTAATAAAAATGTATATACAGATGTTTTTATTTCAGCCTTTTTTGTACAGATTCATTGCTGTTTCTGGAAAATGCAGTATCATTTTTTAACTGTTTAATACACAAGAGCCATTGCAATCAAAAATTGTTTATAGTTGCTTGTGATAGCAATGAGAGGTGTTTAAAATGTATTAGTGTTCAAAACCTATTCCAAATAGGGGGTAAAAGCAATTCTTGATCTGGAAATCTATCTAATTTTGCAACTATAACGTCTAATCCTGAATTTTCATATGCATAGACTCGTGTTATGATACAAAATTCTGAGAGCAGGCCTTTTGATATCCTGGACAGAAGCCACAGAGGGCTTTCCTTTTGAATTATTCTTGGGAATCGATCAAGAGGTCGAACAATGACATGATTGTAATGCACAGCACAGTAGATTGCATATACTAGCAGCAATTTGTAGCATCAACAGTCTTGAAGTATTTGTAGTTTCCAAATACTTCAAAACATAGCACAATGATGAACATGTTACAGTAGTCACACTTGGGAATTGTAGCCATATCTGCCTACATAGTTCCATTACAGTTTTGTAATGCATGTCCTAAAGATAAGTGGGTGATATAATACTGCATCACCCTTGGCAATCCTCTCCAAAACACTTGAATAATTGCTCATTAACTTGTTCACTGTTGGTTACTAGTTTCTGTTAAACATTTCTCCACATCTAAGTTCTCAACTTTGGGGAACTAGAGGTAAACATTATCTGCGCTTATAGTCTTTAATGCTGTAGCCCTATCCCCATAGGTTCTTACTCCTCTGAACTCTTAAAGGGAGATCCCTGATATTTAGATATTCCCATTGCTGGACCTGCATGCTTCTTTCTCCTCTAACTCTCCAAGTTCATATGGAAGGATGGCATTTTGTGGTCCTAACCCCGGATGGCAATGGGGCCAGAATAGCAATTGCTGTAACTAGCATTTATATTTTTAAACCTATATAAAATGAGTCTATAACTTTAATTTTCTTGGCCTATAGGTGGTGCTCTGAGAGCTAAAGTGTGATTTCCCTGCCCCCTACCATTTACATAGCCTAAACTCATCTCCTCTGTGAAGAGAGAAAAATACACTGATGGTAAAACCTTGAAAGGAATGTGAAATATTACTTTCATCTACATACCAATATGAATGCTATTGAAGGAAGCCTAATCTTGTTGCTGGTTTTTGTTATGATCTGGATATGTCCATATGTACTAAGTACACCTTAATTATTGTCCCAAAGATAAACATTCCCTTATTAGTAGCTACACTTTTGATTGCACATTCAAGGTACAACTGTTTGCCTGTCAGCCATTATAGCCTTTCAAATGATGATCATCTTACAATCAGACATTCAAAAGAGTGATGAAATTCTCAATGCTTGGCAAAACCTTAAAGGTGACCGCTACCAACTACTGCTCATATGGTATGTGTGGTATTTTGCTACGTGGTAAATTGTCTGTATGCACTCCAATGCTTGCCCAAGATACAAAAAAGCATACAGTTCCTCAGACTTCACGTGTTCATTTGTTCATTCATACAGCAGATTCAGTGGTTTTAGTTGCATTAAGTTTGTTCTTAATTTGCAAAATGCTTTACAGTCTTTGTTGTGCTTGCTGTTGCAACATCCGTACAAGTAATACTCATATTTTACAAATGTGGAACTAAAGCTGAGAAACTTGATTGTCATGGATCCATGACAGAAGTTTGAAGCTGCATCCTGCATTCATGCCCAGTACTGACTCACATTAGTTTATGCTACAGGATGCTAGTTCATTTCCAACTACCACTTGTTTTCACCTTTTAATGTGCTTTCCAGCCTTTTGGCCATGGGCTTCTTGCTGAACAGCTGTTCTATATAGAGTTGTCTACTTGACCTCTGTATTTTGTTATACAAAAGATATGTGCTATAATCCTTTTTTAAATTTAAATTAAATTAGAATTTTTTTAAAAAAAAATTAGACAATTTTGCATTTATCCTAACTCTTTACAACTGTAGGATAATACGATGTAGTTCTATATATCATGTCCATTTTGTTGAGCTAGCTTTGGATATTTATATCGGCCAATGCATTCGTCAAATATGCTGTTCTTGTTTTGAGCCGTGTCTCCTCAGTACAGATCAACATCTCAGACATCCAAGTACCTTCTTTCAACTCCATGAGCAGGAGAGATTAAACCCTGCCCAACATGCTTCATTGTCTAAGACAGGGTCCTCTACGTGTGCTGGCGTAACAATCTCAGGCGTGGCTGTAGCAAAGACTTACTGATCTATGTCGCAATCTCCTTTCTTCACAGCTGATCACTGCAGAGCCTTACCCTGGGCAGCTACATCTGCTGCACATTGCCCCAGAAGGCTCTGCTCCCCAATTTCCTAGGGAAAGCAGCTGCTTGCTGCAAGGCTCTGCCAAAACTGGCTGCAAAGAAAGGAGGCTGCAGTGGAAGGCTCCGCCATGCTAAGAGGTATGCTGGTACACTAGATCTGAGCCGAAGTCTGGAGGCCACTGGAGGAGACTGCTTCACAGAATCACGCCTGGAGCTTATTTTTACCTATTTGGTAAGCCTAGCTGGAATATACCCATACCCCCAGTTTAACACTACTGCTGATAGTTTTGAAAAACGGTGGTACTTTTATTGTAGCTTTGATTAGCCCTCACACAACAGCTTTAACAAATGTACATCTAACCTGAGTTGGTATAGATTGAAAATAACCCTCGGGAGTTGGTTCATGGGCTACGTGCGTTTAGTAAAAACGCACTAAAAACGCACTGTGTTGCAAACAGTCTGAGTACAACAGGGAGCAATGTTTGTGAGACAAAATTCTTCCTTGTATGGGGAAGGATTGCCTTATGAATAAGAAAAGAGGAATTGCAATTTCCTTCACTAGCTAAGCACATGCTTGTTGATGACAGAAATTTTACCACAACACAGATCTGCAATGAGGGTCATTTAGAGCCCAATCCTATCCAACTTCCCAGAGCTTATGCAGCAGCAGTGCAGCCCCCAGGTCAAGGAACAGATGTTCCCTTAGTTTAAGGAGACCCCTTTGACTCCCCCCCACTGGATGCAGCACATGCCCCCTTGGCACAGCTGCATTAGTGCTGAAAAGTTGGATAGGATTGGGCCCTTGGAGAGGATAGACTAAGACACAAACTGTTAAGTGCATAACAGACTCCAAAATTGGTCCATCACATTTGGCAACTCTAAATGAGTGACAATTAGAACATAAAGGAGATATTGCAGAATAGTTTTAATGTACTGAGTATAAAAGGGAAGTAATTCATCTGCTTGGCTAGCTCAGTACAATCTGCCAAGGGAGCGAAGAAAAGAGCCTTAAGAGGTCTGTTAGTGAGGACACTACATGCAACTGCATGTAGCAAAGCTTTAACTCTTTAAAAATGTAAAGCACCAGCACGAACCCTTGGTTTTGATCTGAGGGGATGGGGCTTGATTTGTTTTCAGATGTTTTTCTGCCCAAAGCTGCAGGTGAAGATCTTAAGTGGAAAAGTAAGAAAATAATTATTTCTTCCTTGCCAATCCTCCACTAGGGCAGCACTGGCGGGTGCAGCACTACCCCAGCAACCATCGTTGCAAAAGTGCTGTAAGGCCCTCCTGTGCCAGCCGTGAAGCTGCAGCTTCACTGAGGCCAGTGCTAGTTGGCTTCAGCGCCTGGAGGAGTCACCACTGGAGCGCTGGGAGATACGTTGTACCACCAGGTGGCAGTGAGGTTTGTCTGGGCAGGGGAAAATGCGGGGAGGGCAAGGGCGGGCCAGATGGAGAACCGGGCCCGGGAGGGGGTTGGAGACTCTACAGCACACTGCTGATGGATCATACGCCCCTTTCCTGGCTGCAAAGTCTGACACGGCCTTCTTCGATTCTGCACCTGCTAAACAGCAGAGGCAGAACCAAGGAGACCTATTGTCTCTGGCTGTGCTCTACTCAGGGTAAGGGAGCAAATGCTCCCTTACCCCAAGGAGACTCTGGTTGCTGCCCCGGCCCCACAGAATACAGTGGTGGCCATTTTGGAGCTGGATTGGGCTGTAAGGTTCCTAAGGTTGCTTTCTATTTAAAACCAAAAACAAGACCCTACAGTATCTCAATGTATGCGTTTGAATGTATTTTCTCTCTAAACCAGCACCATGAAGTAGTAGAAATATATTTACCCCTTTAAGAAGGTGAACAATCATGTGACAAAGGACAAAGGCTGAGGAATTTTCCCTCTACATCAGAAAAAAGAGCAGGCTAGAGCATTAAAATCCCCCTTTTAAGAGAAGTTTGACAGAGAGGGGGCAAAGCATTACAGCAGGCATGGCAACACACCATGTCCATGTCCTCTCTCGCCCAGTTGCCATTGGAGCCATTCAAGGCAGTGGTGGCAACACTGAGGGAAGGAGGGAGGGGCTGCCCCAACAGTCCTTTCAGGCCAGCTGGTCTCTTCAGCCTGGGCCCCCCTTTCCTTCTCCCTCCCTCGGGGCACACCTGTCTTCAACAGCTACCCAGGTGGTGGGGGAGGGGCTGCCCCAATGGTCTTTTCAGGCCAGGGGTAACTTGTCTTAAAACAATTTTTTTAAATACTATTCTTTGATGAAAGAACATAAAAATAGAGGAACAGGAGCCTGATAGGAAAGATATAGCGGCATAGTAATATCCTGGGCGTTCATTTAAAGTTCAGTCACATAACTCTTAAGAAGGGGCACTGCAGTTAAATCTGATCCAGTGACACTGGTTTTTTTCTGGGATACCGAAAGGGGTGGTGGTCTTTTCAGGAGGTGCGGGCAACGGCTTGCTTTGGCAGAGGCGCTTCTATTCTGCCTTCTCCTCAGGGTATGTGGCTCTTAAGTGGCAATATGAGGAGGGGGGGGCATGCCCCAACCATTCTCTCCTGGACACATGCAACAACGAGTCAGAACTGTTAGTCCTGTGATTTCAGTGCCTGGTGCCTAAACTCGGCAACACTGAAGAGTCATTTGAAAATAAGCAAAGGAATAGGAGACATTCAAATACAGCAAGGAAAAAAAACCTGGAAGAACTAATTTCCATCTTTCTGTAAGGACAGTATTTTTTAAACCTAAGCAGCAATTCTTTCAGATTTGTTTTGATGCACAAACCCACCCCATTTTAACCTTAGCATTTGCCTTTTTAAAAATTAAAGGCTCAAACTGAGCTCTTTGTTGATGCTCTTGGTAGCCAAATTCATTTTATATAGAACAAGGAAAAAGGCACAAGAGGCTGAGTGGTTAGGGAAATTCCTTGCCTCATCCCTCTTTCATCATTATCTCTAATATACACTAATGAGTCTGCTACTAGATAGAAACTGAATAATCTTGATAGACCCCTCTGGCCAATCTGCAACTCTCTAAGACTGTCATAATTAAAATCCATACACATTTCATTAATTGCCAGAAATGAATAAGAAACTGCACCCTCCCCCATAATTAATTCCTTCACTCAGCTGCATGTGTGTGGTGGGTTCCCCCCTCCCCCATAAGAGCAATTGTGGCTGTGTGGCATCTGATTTGGCTATAGGATAATGTATATATTCTCTACTCCCATGCCTTCTTTGCTGCTTCTCCATCTTAACCACAGATGATGTTATAAAGTGCATTCAGATGTGTTTGATTTATGTTTACTGTTCCACTCCATATCTCACCTAATTTGAGTATACTCGGCAGGAACACAGCAGTTAGGATGCTACAGTATTTATTTGTATATCTCCTTTCAAATCAAAGCCTCCCAAAGCAATTCATGTACGATTAAAAGAAAACAGTGTTGTCTTGCTGCTGGTGGTTCTTAAAAGGGTGCAGCAGGCATGATTAAAGTAGCCCCCCATGAAATGGCCACCAGGAACATAAGAACATAAGAGCCCTGCTGGATCAGGCCAAAGGCCCATCTAGTCCAGCTTCCTGTATCTCACAGCGGCCCACCAGGTGCCCCAGGGAGGCACGAGATACAAGACACTTGCATCTTGGTGCCACTCCCTTGCATCCAGTAAGACCAGGCAGCAGATGACTATTACTGGAGGTGAGGCTTCTCCTCCATCTGGACCACAGAAGTCGGAGGGGCTTCTCACCTGTTGTCATCTTTCTGCAGAAGATTTAAGCCAGCAATTTTCAACCACTGTGCTGTGGCACATTGGTGTGATGCGAATGATCTGCAGGTATGCCATGGGAGTTTGGGGGAGGGTCATTTATTAATTGGGCCATTGGGAGATGTGCTGCCCCAGCAGTGCGGTACGCCTTGCCAATATGTAGTGAGATTTAAAAAAGGTTGAACATCACTGATGGAAGCAGCAGAAAGGGATGAGATGAGATGGCAGCACTCCTTAATCTCGTCCAGGTGTTTTGGCATCTATTGTTTCTCATGCTATGCATTGTAGGTATGAACATGCATTCAACAATATTTGTGGGGTGTTTTTTTTTTAAGACCTTGGATGCAAAAAAAATAAAAAAACCTGAGTCAACCTTTTAAAAAAATGTAACCCTACAAATTGGAAGCCCTATGTCTGCTTTGATGTGTATGCATGCCATGAGCCAGTTCTGTCATTTACTTCAGTGAATTCCCGTCTTATGGACACAATCTCCTTTTCACTGAACTAAATAGGGAAGCCCTTCGCAAGGTGCAGGGTCAGAATGTTCTTGGATTCTCCTAGGCTTGCGAGAAATCATTGAACTGGGGTATTGATATATGGGCTGAGACATCATGACAGCTGGAAAATAATTAATTTTAGTATTTCTTAAAGCAGTGCCCAAAGTTGCAGCCATTTCATTTCCTTGAGACTCTCAGATCAATGAGAGCATTCTCCTCTTTTTATACGTGCTGCACCAAAAACACAATCAATTATTAATCAAAACAGACTAGATTTCAATTAAGATATGACTTCCTGCTGCAATAAAAAATTATCTTGGGCCTGATTCTGTTCACAGATGGCTTTCTCACACAGAGAGAACCTCATGCATAAACTGGACGCTCATTTCAATATGGAACTCGGCTATTAACATTCGTTTGAATGCGGACTTGAGCTGTTCTCTCTACTTTGTTACAGGCCTAGGGATGTGCATTTGGATGCACATCCAAAAACCTTGCAAATATTGCAGTGTGGATTGAATGATTTCCACCCTGTGCAGGGTGGAAGAATGACTTTTATCGTTTCTGATGGGCACATGGAAGCCTGCCTCCCAGCCATGGATTGTCTTTCCTGCATTGGGTGAATTGCATTTAAAAGATTAAAGGTTTATATTTTCCCAAAATGTTTCCTGTTAAAAAGAAACACAAAATCACAATAAGCTGAAGTCTGCAGACCAGAGCACCTCGGTCACCTTGGATTCCAATGAGGCAGATAAAGATTTTGGAGGAGGGTCAATTTCAGTGGCTTTTTTAAAGTACCAAGTCAGAGTGGTCCATCTATCTCAGTATTGTCTCCACTGACTGGTAGCCACTCTCCAAGGTTTCAGACATGGGCCTTTTCCAGTTCTACCTTGAGATGCCAAGGATTGAACCGGGGACCTTCTATGTGCTCCACCACACAGCTACAGCAAATACAGTGGTCCCTTGCTATTCATGAATATCGGCAGATGCTGAGCTTATGGCTGGAGGGCCTCTGAGGACTCTCCCAGACATGACTGGAATGCCTCCCAGAAGACCTCCCAGAAGCCAGGAGGCTGCACATGACCTCCAGAGGGCTCAGCATGGACCCCAGGTAAGTGTGATTGCGGTGCCATGCAGCCCCCTCCCTGCAGATTTTATTATCAGGATCCATTGTCCACGGTGGGTCCTGGAATGGATCCCTTGCGGAAACCAAGGTCCCCTTCCTCTACTCTTATGTAAAATATAGAGATGTCCTCCACCAGTTAGGCCCAGTTTATAATATATGCCAGAAACACTGTACTAAGCCAGTCTTTGCTGATAATCAAACTGGACGTGGTATTGGGGTGGGGGGAGGAATCAATTACTGGATCTCACTGCTGTAAATATTTTTCTTCTTGATAAAAATAACTTGGTTTCCATTGGCACTGGTGGTGGGGGACTAACCCTTTCGCCTCCCTTTGTACCAACTCCCAACACCGTTCCACAGGAGCAATTAACATATACCAACATTTGTGTTGTGCCTGCATATTTTTTCCTCTGGCTTAACTGCAGTATATGTATGTCAGAGACAGAATGGCAAAGAAGGGTTAACCATGAGCCTAGTTCAACTTGGGCCCTTCTTTAGTCGCTCTTTTTAAAAGATAATGTCAGAAGACCCAGTTCCATATCCTATGTAAACTGTAGTTTGGCTCTTAAAATGGAATCTGCAATGTATAAGCATGTTGCAGAATTCTCAGTGTGTACTAGCATTACTAGCTTGTTCTCTTTTCTTCTGATACCTTGTGCATTTAGGAATGTTAGAACAGGTAAAAGCTTTATCAATAAAGCTTTTTCATGCCTGAAAAAACCTGTATCCTTCCTGCCTACTGTACTGGAATTCACAAGTCCTACAACATGGGGGTGGGAAGGGGGACAACGCCCCCCCTCCAGCACCTGACTCTCCTGTGCCAAGGAGGCTAGTATTCTCAACACTTTTTGCAAGGGTATGGTTTAGTCCCAGTAGCACTAGTCCCAGATCAGGCTATCTCTACTTTAGTGCTAACAATAAGAAACACATTGGGGAAAGAGCCTCCAGAACGGCCCAGAGTGTTTTGAAATATGGAGAGTATTGGAAGCTACAGCAATGATGATAGCAGAAAGAAATTGGGGTCAGGAATGAAAAGTACAGTAGATGAAAGCGAAAAGGAAAAGCTGCTTGCGGAAATGAGCAGGTAGAGTGAACATCGTGAAATCTAAAGAATGCATTGAAAGAGAATTGATACGCTATAATAGAATGTTCCAGAAACACAATACAAGGAAAATGTGCAAAAATAACAAAACACACATAATACAGAAGGTATTTTCAGAAATAAACATGGTGTATGTTTCCTTGCTACTTTTTGTCTCGCAAAAATACCTCTGCCTTGGTCTCTCATATCGTTAATATGCTTTCTCTAAAGTAAGACACTGATTTGGAATTAAGTACAAGTCTGGCTGCTGACCTTACTGTAATTCAGAAAATACCTCCAGCAAGACCTGCAGTAGAGTTCAGTCTCGTGTAAATACTTAACCTCCTTCTCAGTCTACCTCATTAATGCAGTGAAATGCAATAGCTTCCTATTGGGGTAATGGTATACAAAGGTACTATGAGATTAAGCTATTAAATTGGAGAATAAATTATGTGGGATTTAGTGGGTTCTTTTATGAGTAAATGTGCTTAGGGAGTACAACTGGAATGCTTATTTATTTGACCAACCCCAACAGTTGGAGAGTTATGGGTAAGTGGTGCAGGCAGGCGTCTGCAAGGAAAGATATACCTGGGGTCAGGGCCGGCTTTAAGCCAATGTGACCAATGTCTATGGGCCATAAGTCAGTGGGGAGAGCAGAGCAGCGTTACTTTGGTCTCTCCCACCTGCCTCTGAACAGCCCAAAATAGGCCATATGGAAGCAGTTGGTGGTGATGTTATGATATCACCACCAACTACTTCCAAATGCCATGCTTTGCACGTGGCACAAACAGCGCTCTTCTTGTTGAGTGGGGGTCCCACAGGAGGGGCCCCCACAGGAATGTCCCACATTGGGCCCCACTGCTGCTAGAGCCGGCCCTGCCTGGGGTGCTAATTGCTTAGTTCTCCCCCATCCCCTTTCAAAGACACCAACGTGCAGCTTTGTTGTTCCTTATATGCTTAGATACTCCAAATATCATCTGACCCTACTCATCAGAACCAGCTTTCCTGCAAGGAATCATAAAACCTAGAACACTCACAGATAAGTTGTCATGTCTCTTCTATGAGCCTTGGGGTGGATCCAAAGTCTATGCCAGCTTGCTTTGTTGTCATTGCAGCAGTCTAGCCTGGGGATTTGCAAGGGAAGGGGAACTGCCCCAGGATCCAGAACTCCAAGGTTCAGCTAATATTTAGTGGTGATAAAGATGGCAAGAATTTAATTTTATTGTTGATGTGTAGCTTTTAGCATTAATAGGTGGCCCAAATGAAAGTAAGTGACCGACAGAAAAGAAGCATTACCCCCTACTTTCCCTATTACTGAATTCCTTCTGGTAACCTGAAGGAAAGGCGCTTTTCACATATTCTGATGCTTTCATTGTTTAACATAAATATATATATCGTTCCTCACTGGTGCACTTAAATACACTGTTATTTTTCTTCCAGAAATCCAACATGGGAAACAAAGTTCATCCTTCCTGCCTCCAAGAAATGTATTTGGTATGTCCATCTGCCCCTTATGTTTTTCTTCAGCATCTAAGGAACAACCTTTATTCCTTAGGGCAACAAAAGATATAGCAGCTTTTTGCAGTTTGGCAGCCGATGTGCACTATAAACCAATAGTAAAGCTTTTGTTTGTAAAATAAGGAAAATGCAGCAATAACATTGGTTTGACTTTATGCGTGGTTTAGGAATATTTAAAATGATATTTAATAAATGTTACTGGTTAGTTTCTTTTTCCTCCTGCCACCACCCAATGAATCTCCTATTTGTAAATCCTAATTAGTGTTGATTTGTACAGGTGTATACCATCTGGACCATATTCAATTAAATTACTTGTAAAAAAAAAACCAGGGTGGGAAATTCTGAGAAGAGTATGAGAAACCACAGAGAAGAGGTGATTTGCTGGATTTCCTTTTCTTTTTACAGTCTTCCTGATTAACTTGTTTCCAGGACACATTCGTCTGTTCACCTGACCCTTATAGGGAAGTTAATCAGAGCTGTGAATTGAATTTTCTGTCTTCCATCCCCACACAATGCGTTTAGAGAAGCAAGGAGCCATTATCCTATACAGTAAATCCTCATATTCTGTCCCTGCAGATTCACTTATCTGAGCGTAACAAGAGTGTCATACTACCCACTGTCAGTTCTTAGCTATCCATGGCATTCTGAAGCTAACAGTGGCATCTGCAACCAGCCTGAATCTAGTCTTTGCCATCCTGAAGCCTGGGCCAGCCTTTGCATCTGCGGGCCCCAATTGGAAAGATGGCACTCGTGTTCTGGAAGTTTGGGTATAACGTAATGATATAATCACATTGCCCTGACCTTCCAGGTTATCGCAGCAAGGCAGGCAGGGCACCATAATCCATGGCTGTTCTCTCCTCCAAGAGCCTTGGCTCCCAACTCCCCCCCCCCATTCTAACTACTAAGTTCCATTATTCTCCCACAGCTGGCAATAAAGCCCAGGCATGTAGACTCCTAGCATGCCTGCTCTTGGACCAGCAACCAGGTAGGACCAGGTAGCACCCTAAGGCTACAGTCCTATATGCATTTACCTGGGACTATTTAAGTACCACTGCCAACCTAGCAGTTTGAAAACACGTAAAAATGTAAATAGATAAATAGGTACCACTTTGGTGGGAAGGTGACGGTGTTCCGTGTGCTACAGCGTATAGTCATGCCGGCCACATGATCACGGAAGCTTATCTTCAGGACAAACGCCTGCTCTTCGGCTTAGAAATGGAGATGAGCTCCGCCCCCCTATAGTCTGTCACGCCTAGACCATTCGGTCAGGGGGAAACCTTTACCTTTAAGTACCACTGAATTCAGTGAGGCTTATTTCTGATTAAGAGCCCAGTCCAGAGCATGAGCTGTACAAGCGTACCATTTGCACTGGTGTCGTACAAGGCACCCTAGAGCACGTCCAATGCTGGCGGTAAGCCATTAATGCTGGCGCTGGGGTGATGCCATGGTGACGCTGGCCGCATGCGCCCGGGAGGGAGTGCCACAAGGCGAGTCCACCGCTTGCCAGTGATGCAGCCTTTCCAGGCAGGATGGGAGGGTGTTCTGGGGTGGGGGCAGAGCGGAGCAGGGGCGGAACCGGTGGTGACATTCGCTGCCAGACCCCGACCTCCATGTAGGGCCCCACGGCCTTACACAGAGGCCCTTGCTTCTGCAGTGGCTACATAGCTGGTGCAGAAGCGAGGAGACCTATATCCCACCCTGCGCCCTTGCTGTGGGGGAAAGGGGACGACCCTCCCACAGTTGCCTGGCTGCTGTGGGATGCAGCGGTAGCCACCTGGGTACAACTGCACTCCCCGATGGTTGAGCAACATAGGATTGGGCTGTAAATGTACCTAGGATTGCACTGTAATCCTATACAGTATACCTCCTATACAGGTGTACAGTGTATCCTATACAGTATGCAATTTACATATTGTATATGTCTGAATGCACATAGAGGAGATGGTATTGGGATAGTGCCTGGGAACAACTGCTCCAGTGGTGTCATCCAAATGATTTAGGAACAGGTACTCACTTTTGATTAGCACTTGTCGGGGTCCGCCCACCGGAAGTGACATCATAAACCGGAAGTAATGTCATGATTGTTGCCATGGATGTGATCATGTTTGTAATAACTTCAGCTTGTGGTTAGTGTTGATTTAACTTCTATTGCTTTGCTTTCTAGAGATGTGTATATACATATTTTGCTTCAACTGTTCCCTGGTTAAATAGCAGGGGCCAGCTTCGAGTGGGCGGGGCCAGCTCAACTTCTAGGAACCGGTACTCGCGTAGTGGTGTGTAGTGGGTGCATGACATCACTGAACTGCTCCCTCCTTCGTGCATTTGGCCTAATATCTGGAAAATCTGATGCAAGTACAAGCTTTTCCTCCCACAATAACCAGCCAGATGCTTCTGTGAACTGTACAAAAAAGGCTTGAGGGCAATCGCTCTCTCACATTTACTACTTGGTATGCACTTGGGATGCAGTGACATGCTGCCTCTGAACATGGAAGTTCCACATAGCCATCATGAGTAAAAGCCATGGATAGAGCACGCTCTGAATTTTTAATATCTCCTTTTAAAGTTGTCTAAGCTAGTAGCCATAACCATTTATAGTGGTAGTGACTTCCATAATTAACTTTATAAGTTAAACTATTATATTAACTTTATAAATTAAATTAACTAAGCTGGCTCTTCGGCTTAGAAACGGAGATGAGCACGGGTGCCTATAGTCGGTCATGATTAGACCATTCAGTCATGGGGAAACCTTTACCGAGTGTGTGAGTGTGTGAGACTTTTCAATCAAAAGCTTTAGGAACTGCCTCTTTCCAGTTAGCAAAGGCAACTATTCACTGGAGAAATATTTCCTTTGGTCTGCCCCGAATCCCTAACTGATCAATCACTTTGGATTATCTTGAATTCCAATACTCTGAAAGAGGGAGAAAAACGTATCTCCATAGTCCATGTGCGATCACATATAATACATAAGTGTTATGTAACATAGCTGCATTAAATGCCATACTGAGCAGAACCACAGCCAGCATTGCAATAACGTGGTTTCAGGAACAGTTTTTAACTGATTCCCTGCAGATGACTGGCTCGTGCTGTTTCACAAGCGGGAGCAAAATTTTGACCCTGCATCTATTCATCTGAAACAGGACATTAGATTAGTATGGAAAAGTCTGAATTTTATTCTAAATCCAGAATATTATCATGTTATAATGAAAAGGTTTAGAGCAAAGATACCATATGTGAACATGAAATTCCAAGTCATAACATATTCCAGGCAAAAAAGGATAGGTATTAACATTAAACCTTATTTAAAGCTCTGATATTCTAAGCCATTTAAAACCTGTTGCAGCTTAATTCCATTTCGTCTTAATTCCATTCTGAATGTTGCTGCTTAACCTGTGTGCGTATAAAAGCAAACACCCAATAAATGAACAGCACGGGCAGCAAAACATCAGGCAGCAGCTAAATTGATTCCTCCTCTGTTCTTCAGTGTTAACAAACTTGCATCAGTGGATTAACACACTCTTCCTTTGGTGGGTAAATAATGGGCCAGGTTTTATGTGATTTAGCAAAACAGAAATAAAATAAAAATGAGGGGCAAGGGTTAGAAGGAGGGCTAAAACTGAATGAAAGGGGACTTTTGCACAGCACCCAAATGATCCAGGTATGCATAATTGTAGCTTTTATACAGCTCTTAGCAGTGTTTGGTGCTTTTGGAGAGGGCTGATTCAGCTTTCATATGGAATTATGATTTATTTTTCATAGTTTGTTTCAAAAGGCAGGATTGGCACTGCACTGATCACCAAATCCTGATGACATTCCTGGATGAAATCCCAGGTGGATTTCTCTCTTTCCAAAGCATCGTCTCATCAGCTACGCTCTTCCTTCTTAAACTGCTTCTTCCAAAAATTTCCACCTGCTTTTGACGCAGCTCGATGAGACGTGCACTATGGTTCTACTTCTCTCTGTCTTTGAAGAAAAGTTAATCCCTTTTTGCCCGTTCCTTGCTACGAATACATGAATAGCACTGCAGTATTCGTGTTAAAGTGAAAATGTTCTGGAGTTGTTTAAATAACATTATTTACAGGCTTGCTGAAAATGACCTAAACATTTTAAAAATACAGGCATGCCCCAGTATCTGCAGGATATAGGTGCCTGGGCCCCACAAGGATACCTGAAACCATGGATAACTTATGTCATGCTGGGAAAGATTGAAGGCAAAAGGAGAAGGGGGTGGCAGAGGATGGGATGGTTAGACAGTGTCACCGAAGCGATGAACATGAAATTGGGCGAACTCCGAAAGGTAGTGGAGGACAGGGAGGCCTGGTGTGCTGTGGCCCAGGGGGTCGGACACGACTTAGCAACTGAACAACAACAACAAATGTTTATAGGGTTGTCCCCAGCAAGAAGATTTTTTTAGTGTTAGGTAAATTATAAATCCACGGAACCCCCCCCAATCCATGGATAATTGAAACCGTGGATACAGAATCTGTGGATATGGGGGCTATTTATTTATTTATGTATTTATTTGAAGAATTTATACCACGCCTTTCTCATGCTGAAGCAAATGCCTAAGGCGGCTTACATGAGCAGGCTAGTCTAAACCCCACCGTATTTTCACTGGGTTTTTTTTACAAATCTACAGTATTCTTGTGATCTGCCAATCCTCAGGCCCAGATGTTGCCTTCACGGTGTGGTTTTCTCCCTTGGCTGCCTGACATCAAGCCTTAGCAAGCAATCGCAAGCCAAGCCTGGACAGGTCCTCAAGGTGGTATTCCGTTCTTTTTGCCGGCTGGCCGTCTCACACACTCCCCCGCAACTCTCACTTGCAGTGAGTAATCAGCTCCACAGCGATTCTGTTCTGCCACCACAGGTCCTGCAGCTTGTCACAACCTGGCATCCATCTCCCATCCAAAAACAAGCCACAGATTCTCCTGCTTAGCTTCAGGCATTGCCAGTGCCACAACCATCAGTCAATATGGTTCCTGTCTGGGAGTATATTTACAGAGTGAGGGAGAAGAGCTGTAGCCAATGCCAATAGCCGATGGAGCAGGGCCCCGTGAGAACTCCTCAACCATTGCCAGTGCTTTCAGGGCTGGAGCGCAGGGACCACAGCCCAGCAGGGAAGTGAAGGATGGAGAAGGTGGGAGGAGTAGCCTGGGAAGTGGGTTTGAAGGGTTGGGGGCAGAGCCCAATCTGGACATTTGGAACCGGTGCTGAAACACATCCGAGGATAATTCGGTCCAACTGTTGTATGTTACATGAGCTGGGGCTAAGGCAGTGGTGGCATTCAGGGGGTTCTCCCAGGTTCTATAGAACCGGTTATTAAATGGCCAGACCCCGCCCACTTGCTTACTTTGGCTGGCTTTGGGGTCAGGCAATGACATTAGAGAACCGGTTGTTAATTTATTTGAATGCCACCACTGGGCTAAGGGTAAGCATCAAGGTGACGGGGGCTGACTCCAACCTGTCCAGTGTGGTCAGAGCTGACCCAGGAGGATGGGAACAGGAGGAAAGGGCATATGCGAGGAACAGGGTTCACGTGAGGATTCTGCTCCTTTCAACTGAGCAGTGAAAAAAAATCACTTTTGGGACAAGTGATGGTAGCAAAGCAGGCAGGAAAGTCCTGCATGCTGTGGCAGTCACAGGGGTGGAAAACCCACCTCAATCACTTGGCGGGAAGACAACTGCATTACTACAACCCTGAAATAGGAATGAGCCCACCTTCCTCATCAGGGAAAAGGAAGCAGAGGAGGACCTCAAAGGCTACCTTAGATTAAAAGGAAAAGGGAATCCGTATGCTCTCCATCGACACTTTTACACACAAGTTCCCTTTCTGCTTGCCGAAGCTGCCGAACACTGACGATCCTGAAATGCCTGTTTCATTCAGAAAACCCAGCCAATCCAGATGAATTCCTAACAAACAAGGAATGTGATTGGCTAGATGAGAATACAGCCACTCCCTCCCTCGTATGCTGGAGGGGAAAGTGAAATCGCATTGCTCAGTTCTTGAAGCAATTCTGCAAAAATCAGAGCAGTGGTGAGCAAGTTCAGTCTAGGAAGACTGAGATCCAGGAAGCTTTCAGACGCCTCTTGTGACCCTCCAAAAGTTTCCTGTGACCCTTGTTTGGGTCCCGACCCTGGGTCTAGGAACCAGTGCTCTAGACTGAAGAGCCCCAAACACTGTGGACTTTCCTCAGAAAGAAGGTGCCCCAGCCAGTAATCATCTCAGAGTCAGGGAGCCTGGAGTCACTTGGCCGGCCTAACTCCAGGTTAGGATTTCGCCCTTAAATAAATAAACCTAATGCTAGTATGAAGGGATGTGGTGGTGCAGCGGGTTAAACCGCTGCTGCTGGGCTTTCCAACCGGAAGGTTGGGAGTTCAAGACTGTGCGACGGAGTGAGCTCCCGTTGCTTGTCCCAGCTCCTGCCAACCTAGCAGTTCAAAAGCACCTAAATGCAAGTAGATAAATAGGTACCACTTCGGTGGGAAGGTAACGGCGTTCTGTGCACCTTGGTGTATAGTCATGCTGGCCACATGACCATGGAAACTTGTCCTAGGACAAAACGCCGGCTCTACAGGCTTTGAAACGGAGATGAGCACCACGCCTTACAGTCGGTCATGACTAGACCATTCGGTCGGTCATGACTAGACCATTCGGTCATGGGGAAACCTTTACCTTTTAATGCTAGTATGAGGGAGGGGGAATAACATTTTCAGGAGAGGTTAAATGAGTGTGAAGGGGTGATTAACCCTTCCCCATCCAGTGCTTCTCTCTTGAAAATATCCCCAGGAAATTTTGAAACATGTCTCTCCCCACTCAGCCTCTGAAACCGGAATAATAATACTAGAATGTTGCATGTGTATAGTACTTTCAAGTGTTCAAAGCATTCCACATTAATTATCCTGATGTAATCTTTACAACAACACTCTAAGGTAAAAGCAAGATACGTTTAGTCCCCTGCTTACAGACGTTCAGGTTATGAATGTTGGCTGCTCCTGGAGCAGATTCCTGGCCCCAAAGGCTTTGGCCCAGTTGTTCCTGGGTAGGCAAGACTGCCAGCAAAACTTGGCAACTTGGACACTGAATTATGTGGAGAAGGGAGGGCCAAGAGCTGACACATTGCGACGGCTGGCAGATTTCAAGATAAGACGAGTAAGAGCACTGTATAGTAGATGCACTGTGACTACTGTATTTATTTTTCATATTTCAAAATACGGTCGCTACCGACAGTTGTGATGTTGGCCCTGAGTTCAAGGGAGGTTCATCCAGGGAATGGGTGGAACTGAGCTTTATTCTATTGCCCCAAGACTGTTGAAAGAACTCATGCAGGACTGCCAACTAGTCATTCCCTGGAAAACTATGCTAAAAATTCTCGCTTCCTAAGGAAGGCATTGCTCGCGGTGGAATTTTTTTAAGCTGTGTACGGTTTTCTTTTGTGGCATTAGTATAATGGACTGTAGTTTTGTTTTTAGCCAGATCTTTATAGCTGTGCCTTTTTTTTAAAGCCATCTTGAATGTAAGCGAGGCAGAATAGAAATGCTTTTTATATACAGACAGAGTCCAGAGGCAAACAGAAGCTGGGAGGGGAAGAGCTCAGCAGCAAGAAGTTTGAAGGAAGTGATGTATCCTTCAGGCTTTCCTCTGGGCCAAGGATGTGCTCCAGTAGCATTGAGCTGGTTCACTAACCCCAGTGCTGCCAGTTTGACTGTCAAGTGCTCACCCAGAACTATGGGAGAGGATGGGGAGGTTGCAGCGTGAGTAGAATTAGAGCCCTTTTCTCTGTGGCTGGTACTAGCACCTGTGCTGACCCCATGACCTCCGGCATGCACACTGCCAAAGGGCAGAAGAGGGATGCAGTTTAGCCATACTGCACCAGTTTTGCATCCACGCCCCAGTTCAGTCCCTGCCATCTCCAAGCAGGGCTGAGAAAGAGCCTGTCTCTGACTGAAACCCTGGACAGCTGCTGCCAGTTCACGTACATAATTCTGAGCCAGGGTTCTGATCCAATACAAGGAAGCTTCGTCTCAGGATCAGCAAACACATGTGGCTCATGGAGGCTGAATGTGCTGACTGGGCTTACTGGGACTTGGGGGGCATCCATGTGGGGCATGTTATGCTGCAAACCTAAACACATTTACTTGGACGTAAGCTCCATGAGTGATAAAAAAAGGAATGATAAAGTGCAGCTGCAATCTGCGCTGTGTGAGTGTTTCTGAATTCAAAGGCTGTTTCTGTTTTGGGTAATACTGAGAAGACAACAGGATGTGTATTTTAGCTTGCTGGGAGAAGTGCTTATACTCTTTGCATGATGTTCTACTGTTCTGACAACAATCATCAAGTAAAAGCCTGAGGTCCTTTTTAATTTTTTTTATAGAAAAAAAAAACTCTCATGGTATTAAAACAGAGTTTGAGCAAACAAGGACCAAAAATAAGCTAAGAACCTCAGGCTTTAGCTGTCACACAAATCTGTCGAAGTACCACTGATTCCATCAGTAGCTTGGTCTGTTCTGGCTCTGAATGCAGTCAGTCATTGACTTGGTATGGTTTATTAAGGCCATTTATGATTACTGTTTATACATTATTGTTTATGCAGTACATATGGATGTAACATGGTAATATAAGCAGGTACCCAACCTCAAGGAACTTACAGTCTGAGTTCTGACTGCATGCACTTGTGTATGTTTCTGTTCCACTCAGAAACTTAAATCTCACTTATAATGTGCCTGAAGTAGAGAATGAGAACATGACATCCATGATACTTCATGTTAGGGTCCATCTATATTACAAACTTATATACAGGGTGGCACAAAATTCTGATGCAATCTTAGATGGTTTCAATCCCAAATCACACAATCGCATGCATAGGGACTTTGTGACCATCCCGTATATTTATACAACAGTCATGGCTTCAAATAAATCAGGGATGGTCAACCTTTCAGTTTAAGAGTTCCTGGACCTTTAACAATTGTGTAGAGGAGGGAATTTCAGCAGGTGCAGCTTATCAACCTTTAAGTTGAAAGGTTGGCCACCCCTGCCCTAAATAATCCTAGGAATTATACTTTTACACTGGCTCCCCAAGTTATGGATGTCCAAGTTATGTACAGCTGCATTAATGCTTTTGGGCAGGTGCTGTGTGTCATTTGACGGAGTTTTTGTGCAGATGTGGTAGTGCTGGGCCAGCAAGAGCCAACGGTTTCTCAACTGCGTTGCAAAATGCAATGCTTTCTAGCACACTTCTGGGCTACTGCCAGAAATGGTGAGTGGTGCTGGTTGGGAGGCAGGGGGTCTCCCCAACCCCCACATGTCTTTTTGGCATGGCTGCATGCTATAGTGTAGTGGGGGTTAGGGTTGGGCTATAAGTTTCAAAGGGGGAGTGAATGATGTAAATTGGCCCCCAATGTCAGGCTACTTGTTTTTCACAAGGGTTCTTTAAACCATTTTCAACCATGGATGCGTTAGAGCAACATTGGCAGAAATGCAATCTCCAGTGCGTCATGGGTAGAAAATGGGTTTTTAATGGAACATGGCTCAGTTCTGTAGGTCCCTCATTCAGACCTGGCCGTATGCAATAGTAAGCAATACTGGATGAGAATACGCATTGATTTCTGTATTTTAAAAGTAAATTCAGTCCATTCAAATGAGGATGCACATCAATTGGTAACGCAGAAGTTTTGTCCTCTCCCTAGCTGAATTTAAGCAATGATCTACTGTTGGATACTGATAGTTCTGTAGCTTGCATCAGTAGTTTGAATCCAAGCAGCAGTGCCAAAAGGAGATGCTTTAGACCCATGTGGTTATAAAAAGTGACATTTAGTTCACTGTGTCATTCCATCAGCTGGGATCAACTGGAAGCCAAGTGACCCACCTGCAAGCAAAATCATTGTTTCACAGACTTCTCCTAACCAAAAGAAGATCAAAGCCATAAAAGGAGCTACTGCATACCCATCCATAATAACCAACTGTGTAACAAAATTTGAACAATTTCATGTTTATCTGAATATTTTGATGTTTATTTTAGTGCAAAGCTTTCTTTTAAAAAAAGTTGCTATTTTTGGCATAGCACAAAAGTTCAGCCACAATTTACACTACGAATAGTACAATCCTAATGTTGTGCTTGCAACAGCCCCAGAGTGTCACCAATGCACCGGAAAGTGCGTTTGCGCCACTCCTGGAGGAGGCCCGACCAGCACATGGATGTGCGCTGGCTCAACAGGACCATTTGCAGGCCCTGCACAGCCCAGGGGAGATAAGTGAGGACTGGCCCAGTTTGGGGGAGTTGGAATGATGGGGAAAGGTGGAACAGGGTGTGGAGAAGGGCATGTTGGTGGGCTGGCCCGGGGAGTGGTTGGAGTCAAGATCTGTCACTTAGGTCAAATCCTGGCCCAGTTGGCCCTACACAGGCTGCTCAGATTTGCACCAGCGATTTTGCTGGCGCAGATCCGGGTTGCCTTATAGGGGGTGACTGGGGCTTACCCCGGGGTAAAGGGAAAATATCTCCTTACACCTCCAGCTGCCTCCTAACCCACACCGGATGCAGCACAAAACAGCCAGCCTGCCTTAGGATTGCACCCACGTTAAGATTGCACCTACAAGTGTATTAGACAATGTACATAACAATGCATTAGCAATAAGATAAATAGAAACACAAAAATTAAGATCATTTAAACAAATTTTGATACAAAAAACAACACCCCGAGATAAAGTTAGAATCAGGTCCTCTGACCTGTATAAGAAACATTAAAAATTCAGTATAAATAATGTTGGTGTTATGCAGTCTTATGCTTGTAAAATACCCTTCTGAAAAGAGAACCAAAGCTTTGTGTGATCAAAACCCTAGCCTCAAACAATACATCTGTAATTAGGAGCAATTAATAACATTAGCTATCTTTTTACTTTGATGCTTCAATACAAACCTAAGATTGCAACTGGTGGTTGAGCAATGGCTGAGGCCATAATTAGAAAGCCCCAGCTCATCTTCATCACACAGTTTTAATTAGGAGGACAGATTAAAATATCCAGCTGATGCAGATCTTAATAAGTCATTCATAAGCATACATCTAAAATTATTACACGAAACCTATAGCAGAGAAATCATCCAAGGAAACCCTGGCATATGCAGGGTGATCAGATGTCATACCCAAAAAGGACACAGCACCCCAAAATGTAGGACAGTCCTGAAAAATGTAGGATGTTACAAAATAAAAGCTAAAAACACTCATAAATACTGATTTTTTTGGGGTGCTTTGTCCTCTAATGCAACCCAATGAACAAACATGCAAGCACATGATGCAAGCAACCCCTCTTGATCCTAGCACCCCCTGTCCATCTTGAAATGTAGGACATTTTGAAATTTGTCCAGGACAGACGGTTGAAATGTAAGACATACCAGAAAAAGAGGAAATCTGGTCATCCTGAAGCTTATGAAACTTGAAAAATTGAGTCCAGTGAAATGCTTATTTTACAGTTGCTCTGAATTCAATGCAATGTTATTTTATGTAACTTCTCATATAGACTCATGCCAATGCAATTAATGTGCAATGTATATTGGTCCAGTAGTTTTTGAGATCAAATCGGTCAATCCTACAAGAAGTCAAGCCTGATTGCTCCCTGGAAGGACAAATACTGAAGCTGAAGCTCAAATACTTTGGCCACCTCATGAGAAGAGACGACTCTTTAGAAAAGACCCTCATGCTGGGAAGGATCGAAGGCAAAAGGAGAAGGGGGCGGCAGAGGATGAGATGGTTAGACAGTGTCACCAAAGCGATGAACATGAAATTGGGCGAACTCCGGAAGCTAGTGGAGGACAGGGAGGCCTGGCGTGCTGTGGTCCATGGGGTCATGAAGGGTCGGACACGACTTAGTGACTGAACAACAACAACAACAAACCTTATTTTCCTTCTTAATGATGGCCCTTCTGAGGTCACTGAGAGAGTGGCGAAATTCCTTCTCCTAGTTGAGCAGAAGTTTTGGGCTAGAACCAGCCCCACATAAACAGTCTGTATGGATGAGGCTTTGTGTAGTCACAATGTATTTATGTACATATGATGACAACCCCTAACAGAGAGCAATCGGGTTATGTGTGTAATGTTTATGCCAATAAAGGTATCGTAATTGTATATTCCACCATGAACAAGTCTTGCTTGCCACCAAATATGTTCTCAGAAGGGAACTTCCTCTTTCAGCCAATCTCAGTTCCTTGTTAAATGAACGGTTAGGATACTTATTTGTTCTGAATTCACATATGAAATGTTTCAGCGGTTGGTTGATTGGTTAGGTATACCTCCTGAAAGAACATTGACCAAAAAGTTTTAAATGTTTCACGGTTATAAACTCATACAATGTATATGACTGATCAACTAAGATTCCCATAATTGGGTGGCAGACTTGCAGCACAATCCTGGGCAAGTCTACTCAGAAGTAAAACTAATTGTGTCCAATGGGCCTTGCTCTCAGGAAAGTGTGCACAGAATTGTAGCATTAAACTTTTTAGGTTTTAAAGCAGGCAACGTGTGCTGCAGTCTGTGGAACCTGCTCATTCTCTACCTATGATGACATGAGTACCACCTGGCGTTGGAACTGGCATGAGTATAAAAGCTCCCTGCTGAAATTTCTGTAGAAGGTTTTAGTTTCAGGTTCTGGTCTTCTCATTCCAAGTTACTGTAGGCCAGTGCTAGCACCAAGTTGTGGGGGGTCTGGGACAAAACTCCACACTGGGTCACCTGTAGTACCCAATGACCTGCTCCCTCAGCGCTTTGAGCACTCCTGTTGTCTCTGATCTTCAGGATTCAAAGGCTGGACCAGCCAGGTGGGTCATCTGAGGGGCATCTTGGACTCTTGGCCAGTTTCTGACCTAACAATTGCCTGCTGATGCCACCCTTGCTTTGAGTGCTGTCGGAGGGTGGAAAAGGACAACTCCAGAACGGCAATCCTAAGATGCTCCTGAGGGTTTGTCAGTTCCTAATATAAATTAGAAGATGCTTCTGGTTGCACCTGCTTGTAGTTGCCTCTCCATAGTCTCCAGGAACAGGAACATCTTGGAAAGCTGGTATATGAAGAGACCAGGAATACTCTTGCGGTGCCTCTCTGTTTTTTTTTCATAACAGTTCTTCCGACCCTTAGGGAGGACACACCTTCATTTTCTAAAGCCTGCACTATTTTAATAGTGTCCTCTCTGTGTCCCCAAGCGAAATGCCTGGAGAAGCAGCAAAACCAGCTCTGCGTCTATTTCAGTGGTTTTCAGACCACGTTCTGAAAAAGTCAGATCATCAGTAAGGGCAGGCATATTTCTCTCACCGGCCACTTGTCCATCACTGCTGATCTTTCCTTGTCTTGTACTGCCCAAGGTGAATTTGGGGCGTGTTATAGAGTCTCTTCCTAGCTTATGTGGGGTTAAATAGGCCCAATACAGAGCATTCCCCCCCACAGCCCCTCCCACTCACCATGCCTCCCACTCACCATGAGTCAGTGGGTATTCAAGGTGGCCCACCGCCACCACCACCACCACTCTGCTACCTGAGGCAACAGCTTCAGCTGGCCTTACTGAGGAGCCAGCCATGCTCTCCTCCTGCCCGTCCATATTCCCAAGTCTCCTTGGCATCTATTGCCTTGCCCCTTGGAACATGAAAACCAGAGGAGGCACCTAAAATCTAGGTGATGTGTAAGATCCCGTACAGGTAGGAGGCCTGATTTTGGTACGTGTGGGAAGAAGGCAAAGTAGCAGAACTTGAAATGGATGTGCTGTTGATTTTCAGGCATCAGGCCCACCTGTTCCCATGTGGCTTCTGGCTTTTCCAGAAGCAATACAGGAACCAGTGAGGGCAGTGTTCTGCAGTGACTGCTAAATATTCAGGTCACAAGAGGCTTTCTTGTTTGCTAGTCGGGACCTCGAGCCTCAGCCTGCTTCTGAGGAGTGGCTGTAGCAGAAGGACTGGCAGACCTGGCAGCCACTTTCCATCAACTAGATTTGGCTTGAGGCCTGCCAGTTGCATACCCTTGTTTTATTTGGCAGCATCCTTTATTTTACAGTCACTTGCCTCCGTGTCTAGAACAGGGGTGGCCAATTCACGGCACGCGTGCCACTACTGGCACACTGACACTTTTCTGAGTGGCATGCACAAAGTCACCATATATTTTTGGAGCACATTTAAATAACAAAGAACACACTGCAGCCTTTTATATTTTGCTTGATCTCTTTGCGACTCCTTACACAGCATGCCCCCAAGTTTCTAATGCCGCAGTGGGCACCCTCAGGGCTACTCTATCCTACTTGATTTGCCACACCTACTCTACTTGATTTGCTCTGGTTGGAAGATGGGAAGAAAGGCAGAAGAAGAATGATGGACAGGAGAGAAAGTCAATAGGGCATGTTTCTTGCTCTGTACCTTCTGGCATTTTGAGATATACTGCCCTTGAACCTGGAAGCTCTATTTAGCTATCATGGTAAGCATGAAAAGCAACATTAAGATGGAGTGGCACATTCAAGATACTCTACATAAAGTGGTAGATGCTGTGCTGCGGGTTGGCCTCCCCTGGCCTAGAACATGGTTCTCTTCTGTACCTTTGTCACCATGAAGACTAAAAGTGGACTAGTACAAACCATTTATTTTCCTGGAGATGTATGCAGCATACATTTCTGCCAAGCGCCCAGCAGCACACAATGGAAATAGGGACTGCCATGAACTTAGCAAGCCCGATTTTTGAACCTTAGCCAACTTCTGCTACCCAAATGGAAGAAAGCCTAAGGTTAACCAAGAGTTCACTATACTTTATGAACTAAAGAAGCCACAGGGAGAGCTCAAAACAGGATAATGATAATGATAATGAACGCTTGCAAGAGTGGTAAGAGCCTTTAGCCATAAGGCTCAATGGTGTGTGTGTGTGTGTGTGTGTGCATGCGCTGAGACATCTTAGAAAAAAAATATAGGCGAGAGTGTCCTCTGACACCCGCCCATCTGCCCTTTGAGCACTTTTCCTGGTTGCCTGTTTCTGTCGGGTAGGAATTGTTCTGTTCACCTGATTGGTTAGTTTTTTGGCCTACCCCAGACTGTTGGGCTGGTGGGTTCCTTTTCTTGATCTCACTAACATCTTGGTCACTCTCTTTGGCAGTTAGTGCAGGTTCGAAGGCAGGAGAATGTCACTTCGGTGTGCACCTCAAGGTCAGCAAAGGCAGGGTAATCCACTTCCTCTCCTCAGTGGCCCAGTGGCGCGAGGGGAAGGACAGGTTGTCCCGTACCTGGTTTGCAGGGGCTGCCTCAAAGGTAAAGGTGGTAAAGGGTGGCCCTACACAGTCTTGTTGTCTCAGCTCCCTTGCAAGGTTGGCAGAGATAAGCTGGCATCACCTGAATAGGGGTGTGGCTTGGAGCCAGGTGTTGTCACACCCAGCTGGGGGCTAGGTATCCTGATGCTCCTTGTATTCCTGGCCGCCACACTATATTTACTTTGCGCCATCATGAAGCTGCAAGAGTTGCAGGTCTTCTCTTGACTGTACATATAAGAATAAAGTGGCCCATTCTCCCAATTTCTTGATCTGAGCGTTCAATAGCGGGGGATGTACAAACAATAGCTTTCATTTATATTGCATATTTCACCTACCAAGCTGTTCTTGAGCCAGGAAAATCAGTGTCCACCAGGAAAATCTTGTAGTTGTAGCCACCTGAAGCAGGACAACTGGGAAAATATTTTTTTTATTCTGACAAAGAATCAATGGGACAGCAAGTACGATCAGGCAAAATTCAAAAATTCCTAGTAAATACTGTTGTGGTGTGGAAGTGACATCATCAAACAGGAAGTGCTGTCAGGAATAACAGAAAGTTATTTATTAACACAATAAAATGACACTCCTGAAATGCAAACTGGCATTCTTGGACTGCAGCAATTGCACAACCATGAAACATCCCTGACAGAAAGCAAGACTGGGACAAAATGTGATGTAAAAGAACTGAACTAAAAACAAAATTAAAAAAAAAACACCTTCATTTGAAAATTCAAAATGTTAACACTCACAAAAGGAATATGTAGGATATGAATTAATAGTAATATAAACCCATGGTGATTTTGAACCCCAACACTAAAATATACGGCCTACTGTTCTCTCTCTAGAGCAAAGAGCAAAGAAGTGGTTAATGGTGTTTCAATGGTGTTTCAGGCCAAGGCAAGGCCTGACTGGGAAAAGGGCTGTGTGTATTCCTAAACTGATACATGGAAGAAAGTTCCCAGAATCGTGACACAGCTGTAACCTTGGGTGAGACTTGCGTGGAGTCAGCGTAATAGCCATCCCTATGCATCCTGGGTAAAAGCATGTGCAAGGGAGGGGGGAAGTAAATTATTCTGCATGAGGGCTAACAGTGGGCTGGGAAATAACCAGTGAAGATACAGTAAGGAACTCTGCCTCAGTAGTATAAATTGTTGCACCCATTTTATGTAAGGTGTGGTACGCAGCTTGTTCTGTTTTGGCATTTGCTTGCCACCCATATTTGCAAATATGACAATAAACCTTTCTTTTGAACCATAAATTGAGAGCCAGAAATTTACTCCTAACAAATATAACAAGAGTATTAACAAGTATTATAACAAGTATTATAACAAGTTTCTTGAAAGTTTCCGAGATGGCTGCTCCCAGCTTTCCATGACCCACCTGACATCAGGTTGCGACACATCAAGTGGGTTCTCCTGACCCACAGTTTGAATAACACTGTCCTTAAATATGGGAAAGGAATCAATGATTTGGAAACATAGAAGGAAGGAAATTCCAGAGAAAAGATATGGAGGCACTTCTGGAAAAGAAATGGGCTTTCTTTCATTGTCTTCACCATACAGAGGCAGTGGTGGGCAAGTGTTATGCTAGATGGACTTCAAAGATGAAGACTTCAAAGATAAGCCCCTTAAGGGCTTTGTCTATATTTTTGTTCCCCCTGGTGCTGGCCACATGGATGTGACTCAGGAACATTCATGGAATATGTTTGTGCATCACTCCTGCACAATGTGTTATAGCAGTGGTTCTCAAACTTTTGAGAACCGTGACCCACTTTTTAGAATGACAATCTGTCTGGGACCCACCAGAAGTGAAGTCATGGCCGGAAGTGCCATCATTGTGACGCCAGGCCTGCTGCTTTCCTGAGAATGCAGCAATCAGTTGGGTTATTTCTCAGCCATTTTCCAATAGCAAAGTGAGTCAGAAAGAAAAAAGCCTATTTTCAACCTTGACACAAGCAAAACAACCACATAGCCCCCCCCCCGTTCCAGCATCCCATCTTCCCATATTTTCAATATGGCTGCTGTAGGTGCTTCGTGACCCACCTGAAATTGGCTCATGACCCACTGGTGGGTCCCAACCCACAGTTTGGAAACCTCTGTGCTATAGAATTATAGCCCTCTATTAATTCCAGCTGCAAGGTTGTGGCAAGGAATTTGCTGGAGAGAATCTATACTGAAAAACTGGAAGCTATGCAGGCTAATGAAGAAACATCTATAAGGAGAAGCCTGGGGTAATGATTAGTATGGTGGTTTTGCCTGGATCTTTATTCCTTTGATGTAAAGGGCTAGTTTGTTGAATGGATTCACTACTCCCAAAAGGGAACTGGGTTTGTACTATATGGGAGCTTCTGTCTGTTGTAATATGTAGGGTCTTAATTGCTGGCAGCATTGTGCAAGATGTAAACAGAAAGTTTTCTTGAGTAAGAATTGCATTTCTTCAGTTGTGAAGACATTTGGTGCATGAATGGTTGGTGGAAATTCACTGTGTGTCATTGACCTTTTCTTAACTGTAATGAAGCCTTTGTGATATTTTAGATATACCTATTGAGCAAAAGTTGATTCTACTTTAAACTTAACCTGTGGACGCTGAAAAGCAGAGCTTCCTTTTCCTAAAAAGTGTGGGTCACTGTTTGAAGTTATGAATAAAATTGTTTTTCAGATTGTTTAAATCAGTGTTGTTCAAACTGTGGGTTGGGACCCACTTGGTGGGTTGTGACCTGATGTTAGGTGGGTCATGAAAAGCTGGGAGCAACCATCTTGGAAACTGCAGACCTTACTCTTGCTATATTCCTTTTGTGAGTGATAACAGTTTGAATTTTCAAGTGAGGGTTTTTTAATTTTGTTTTTAGTTCAGTGCTTTTACATCATATTTTGTCCTCATCTTGCTTTCTGTCAGGGATGTTTCATGGTTGTGCCATTGCTGCAGTCCAAGAATGCCAATTTGTATTCCAGGAGTGTCATTTTATTATAATGACAGCACTTCCCGCTTGATGATGTCATTTCCTGCTACAACACTTCCTGTTACACTTCCAGGTTAATGACATCACTTCCAGTGGGTCCTGACAAGACTGCCATTCTAAAAAGTGGGTCCCAGTCTAAAATGTGTTAATACCACTGGTTTAGATATATACCTGATATCTTGTGTAGCAGCTAATTGAATAATTCTGGAGAAGCAAAAATTAGGAGGCAAAGGTGTGAATGATGTAGGGCTTCATTTGAATTTGAATTTGGGCTGCCATGCCCCAGAAACGCATCTTCAGTATTGGAACTCATTCCTGAAAGTTGTGAATATAGGATTATGTGTCTGAACTACGTTCATCATGCCTTTTTGTTTCACATCATCCCTTTTCATCTGAACAACTGAATTAAGACTGAACCTATTGCCACACTTCCAATCTCCACAACAGCCTTGCTATGTTTTGTCAACAAGTTAAAAGTGTTTCTGTTCAGTTTGGCATATTTGAGTGATACATCTCTGAGATACAGGAAGTTGGACTAGATGGGCCTTTGGCCTGATCCAGCAAGGCTCTTTTATGCACAGGGGCACAAATGTCCAAAACTGGGACACATTTGTCCCCGTTGTCCAGAAAGTAATGATCCTGTTAGTCTACAAAGTACAGCGCTTCCTCACAATGTCACTATAATAAAAGTCCAGGCATATCCCAGTAGTCTTATATCACAGTATTCTTGGTGTGTATTGAGCTAAGGCTCAGCACTGTTCCAATTTCCATCCTTTTTGGAGCATGAGTGAAAATTGGAAGCACCTTAAATGTCATCTTAAAATTAAAGGGTTTTTTTTAAAAAGTTTTACTATTATCAGTTCTGGTAGTGAAGTCATTCTTGCAAATTTGAGCACCGTTGACTTTGACAGTGAGCTCTGTCCACTTTTATCAAAAGTCTGTATTAAAACACTAGCACTGAAATGCGGTTTGAGGGTTTTGTTTCAAGTGCCAACCATTTTGGAGCCATAGGGTTGCAAAGGAGAAAGTAGATCCCCTCTCCTCTCTAGAACACACTCTGCCACTCTAGTGCTCTCTGTGTCCTAAGCCTCTAGGCATCTGTGGACGTATTCATCAAGTTACATTATTCATTTAAGTTACAAGAACTGGAATTGGCAGATTGGCAGATCGTGTTTCTTAAAGTACATGAAGCTCCATTTAAGTCACAGCTGTGTAAAGTGAATAAACCACAATCCATTCCCATACTCTAAATAGTTTGCTTACTGGTATGTGGGGGGTGGGGAGGGGTGGGGTTCGGGATTCCCAGAGGGCTTTTTCAAAGGAGAAAAAGATACCAAGACATGTACCTTCTCTCTCTAGCCTATTTCCTCCTTGGTGAACAAAACTCTTAGGTTCAGAGTGAAATCCAATTTGGGCCGCTCCTGCATATGTTGACCTTAGCCTGCAAAAGCAGACAGAGATTGGAGGAGCCGCATAGGACTGGCTGTGGCTTACACGGGTGCAAGGGGAAAACCTCCTATTGTCCTGCACTTTGTTGCTGCTGCCTCCAAATGGGCTTTAGGATACATCCCTGCTATGTTGGCCTTACTATGTCAGCCTTACTTAGGATTGGGCTGCCTATCTCAAACTGCATTTTTTTATTTACCATGCTAATTGGGGATTGGGAGTGGGGAAATGGCACCCTCTCAAAAGGAAGCTCTGAAAAAGATATTGGGTATGCTTCTGAAACACATCTACGTACTTCTTTTGGATTCCAGCCCAGAATTATAAAAGACAGTGACAACAAATAAGAAGTGCTATAGCAGCTCTGATCAGCCAGTTAAATGTCAGATTATTTTCTGTGTTCATAGGCTGCCTTGTTCTTGCTTTATGCTTTTCTTGTAGCCAATGGCGTTCTTATATGGGGAGGGGAATGCTACGTATTGCAGGGGCCTGAGCTCCTGTGTTACACAGTCCCTCTCTTCCAGAGCCGTTTGAGGCTAGGAGAGCTGGCTTGGAGGCTTTATAATTAACAATAACAATACATCACTTTTCGACAAAACAGTTCACAAAATGGTTTTCAGAGAAAATCAAATAACGAAATGGTTCCCTGTCACACACCAGGTGACGCAAACCCTAGTGAGGTCACTCTTTCCTCTTACTACACCAAGTACTTATGCTCTGTGGCCCAATACAGAGGCACATGAAGAAATATATTCAATTAAAAGCTAGCAAAGAGGCTTTGAGTTCCCCAAAACAATTTTTCTGTACTACAACCCAAGGAAGGTTATGTTGGAGAAATAAGTTGTTCTTTTATCCCTAGTTCTCTTTTAATTGCTGTGGCTACTGAGGGGTTCAGGGGGATGCCATAAGGAATAAAGAACATTGTGACATGCTATTTGATCAGCCAAACACAATCAGAATGGGGAATTGTTCTAGCTCGGCAACTAGCTTTATGAAAGAACCACTATGGGAGTCAATGATGACCCATCTCACCTAGTTCAGGTGCCAGGTTGCTGGGACTGCTAGGGCAAAGCCCTGCAGTAGTGCCCCCATAATATCCTCCGCCCACCTCTAATGGGGTGAATTGAGCACTGCCACTGGGACTGAGAGAACAGGGGTAGCCTGGTCAGGCAGGCCCTCTGATTGGAGTGGGCCCTCAACCAGTGCCTGACTTTACTGGCATCTGTTGCCATCCCTGATCCCACCCAGTGAACTGCTAGTATTCCATTGCCAAATGTGTCTCTCACCACACATTAATTTTGCCTCTGCATTGCTAACTGGAGTGCCAGTTTTTCAATGTTTTGTAAGCCGGGCCGGACTTAAGCCAATGTGGCCAATGTCGTCACATTGGGTCCTGCACTTTTGTGGGATCTGCACAGGCATGGTAAGCAGATCGCCTGCTGCCGCAGCTGGGATCTCCGTGGGCTGTAAGTCGTTGGGGAGAGTGGAGCAGTTTTGCGTTGGGCTCTCCCACCAACCCCTGCCTCTGAATGGCCTGAAATGGGTCTCCAGGAAGCAGCTGATGGTGACATCATCTTGTCACCAACTCTTTCGGGGTGCAGCACTTTGTAGGTGGCACCACAAGTGCTCTTCTTGCTGCTGTGGCTATGGTTAATGCCCCCCCCCCATGGGGCATGGGAATGCCTTGCTGCTCCTGGGGCTAGTCCTGTTTGTAAGTACAGTACATACCTTTCTAATGTCTGCCAGATCTGTCTTATTGGTGGCTCTTGTCTTTGGTCTGTTTTTTTTTTTAGTAATGTTTTGGTGGTTTTATGATGTTTGTTCTTCATTTACCCTAGCTTTGTAAGCCAATCTGAGAACTGGAAGACTGAAATGTAAGGTAGAAAATCTTTAAAATTAATTAAATAGCCTCAAGGGACCAGATCGGACCTGGGTGTTCCAGTTGATTCTCATTCTATAGTTTGCATTGTATTTCCCCTCTCCCTTCTCTGCACCGAGGAAAGAAAGAAGGGAGGAAGCTACATGATAATCCTTCACACCCTCATATGCCCCTGAACAATGGAGGGTTGATACTTGTCATCTCACTATACAGGTAGTTATCACCAGTTATATATAAATGGAAATGAGCGTAGGAAGAATATTTACATGACTTAGGGCCAAATCCTATCCAATTTTCCAGCCATGCCAATGGGGTGTGGTGCGGTGACAGTCATGGGGGCATCCTTAAGGACATTTGTTCACTTACCTTGGGGCTGCATCGGCACCAGAAAGTTGGATAGGATTTGGCCCTAAATCATGCTATTGGATACTGTGTGATGGGGTTTCTGGAGATGTAGAAAAGGACTTTTGGTGGATAAAATCAGATGCTGAGCAGAAGGGAGAGAAACTGTGAAGGAAAGATCTCCGAAGTAACCAACATTGTGCTTCTTCCACAGTAAAAATTACACCAGCCTCTTTCAATTTTGTTTACAGTGATTTGGCTGTTTGGGTGGGAAAAGGGAGTTCTCTCTGGCTGCATTTATTCCCCTGTTTTTCTACAGTGGCCTCTATCCTCTGTTGTTGTTGTTTTAGTTCTGACCAAATTATGATACAGATACATAAGAACCAATTTAACAGGACTATAATGTTCTTCTTGATGTGTTTTCTAGATGCTCCCACTGAGTCCGTTTGCTGACTGGCTGGGCTTGCTGTTTGAAAGGCTTGATTATATTTTTTCTAGCACTGATCAAAATAAATTCTAGGAAATGAATATTTAGATAAGTTTCGTTCATCTTCTGCTAATGCAGCTTGGAGTGCTTGGGGTAGATGAATTATAGTAATACCTCCTGCGGAACTGCGGACGTGTTCCTGGAAAATAGAATACTGTGTGAAAGGGCTCTCCTGGGGGCAGTGGTATCATCTAAATGATTTAAGAACAGGTACTCACTTTTGATTGGTACGTGTCGGGACCCGCCCACCGGAAGTGACGTCATAAGCCAGAACTGATGTCGTGGCAGGAAGTGACATGAAAAAAGCCCTTTTTGAGGCCTCAGATGATTTTAAACTGACCCAACAGTTGCAACAGTATTCCACAGCACCCCCAGAACATGTTAAGGAGGCCTGGCATCATGTTAAAACCCCAGAGCAACTCATTTTTCAGTGGCAAGGAAAGGAAAGGCTCCGCTCGCTGCCTGCCTGCCTGCCTGGCTCTGAGAACATGCAGGCAACTCAAGCATGCAGGAAATTCAAACGTTGCAAAGGGCGGAGTCGACGAGTGGGCGGGGGAATGGGCGGGGCCAGCTGTAATCCTAGAAACCGGTACTTACGTACCCCCTGCATGACATCACTGCCTGGGGGGAAATTATGACACTCCTCTAATGTAGATATGTTCACAGGGCTGTGTTCGCCAGTGCATTGTATCAGAGTCGACTGTAATTGGCCACTGCTGCTGTTGCTTCTCCTACATGGCAGGATGGAAGATGACAGGAGGACGAACCAAGTTCTGAGCAGGGACATGCAGTGTGGGGGTAGCAGGTGAGGCAGAATTGCCCTATCATAGCCCACAGGAAATAGCTGCAGCAGAAACCAGACCCCCATGCAGGTTCGGAAAGTGGATGGAGTGTGTGCAGTCTGCAGTATGTGCAGTGGAGAGGCTGCAGCCCCAAAGAGCTTCATTGACATCTGTGCAGCTGACTTCAAAGAACTCACACTCAGCAGGTTCCTAGAGGCAGCACCCATTATTTATGAAATGATGCTACGGTTTCCGGTTTGATATGTGCAAACCTACATTGGTAGGGCCATTTCCAGTGGCAGTTCCTGCCATTAGCAGGAATTTGACTGATAGATTCCAGAGGATTCTTTCTTCGTAGGGGTAAAAATGACACTGAATGGTTATTGGAATACATTGATCCAAGTGGTCATCAGAATACACTGAATGTGAGAATGTCCATTGACGTACCTGATTAAACTGATTGACTAGTTGCTAGTACAATTATATTTGGTGGCCACCCCCAAATGCTGGACAGAAAAAAAAATTACCCTTATGAACGACACTGAATGCATCGAAAATGAATTGTACATTGAAATGCATTGAGAAGGCTGGGAGAAATGTGCGAAGCATCAGGATTTCCAGCATTTTGAGTCACTTTTTTTAATATATTCTCCTATTTGAGCCTTCTTAATCCCAATAGAGTTGAACTGTGTGAAATAAAACAGGGCTGCCCTGGGCCTCACTGGATCCCGCAAAGCAAGGCCAAATGGTGTCCCAGAGGAGAGTGTCTTTGATGCTCCCTCTACTTGTTAGTCCTTTCAATACTTTTTGTGTGTGCATTTCGTGACTTTGACGCACAGTCTGCAGGCATTTCGCAACGGAGTGAGCTCCCGTTGCTTGTCCCAGCTCCTGCCAACCTAGCAGTTCGAAAGCACCTAAAAATGCGAGTAGATAAATAGGGACCACTTCAGTGGGACGGTAACGGCATTCCGTGCCCTATGGCATAGAGTCACAGAGTCATGCCAGCCACATGACCACGGAAGCTTGTCCTTGGACAAACGCCGGCTCTACAGGCTTAGAAACGGAGATGAGCACCGCCCCCTACAGTTGGTCATGACTAGACCATTTGGTCGTGGGGAAACCTTTACCTTTTTACCTGCATGCATAACTTGCATACTAGAATCTGTCTTTATTCATGAAGGAAAACCTAAACCACCCATTTGTTTCTGTTAGAAACTTGTTGAGAATAACTGAAATGCTTAATGCCGCTACCCCAGCCCAGCCCTGAGTCCTAAAATGGTCTCCTGAATTACTTACCCCTAAAGTTGGCCTTCCTCCCAGTGCCCAGTGTTACAGCACCAGTGAGCACTGCGTACGATTCTTTGTAGCAGCAGCAGCAGCAGCAGCAGCAACCCCTCCCTCCACCACCACCTCTGGTGTGGTTATCTAGTCGTCCTCCTGGTTCTCAACTACGCGTTCCTGCTGCGCCATCGGGGCTCACTCCTTCCCATGAACGACGCGCGCTCTAACCAGCCACCGGGTTCCATTATATACAGTACAGGTACAAGCAATTGAATAAGGGGCGAAAAAGCTTCGAAGGCAGCTCCTCACCTGCAGCGGAGACGAGCCGCCCCCTCCCCGATTCCGACTGCTCGCTGCCTCGTTCTTTCAGGATCGTAAACAATTTTGGGGTTTTTTGGGGGACGGGCGGGGGGCACAGCCTGGCAAGAATCTGCAGCTGCTGCAGCCTTTTGGTTTCTAATTTTTACTACCTGCTTCAGAAACACGCAAGCCTGGAATTTTAGGCTGGTCTCTGCGACGACAATCACAGCCCATTCCTTGAAGCGTTCAACCCGTCGCCAATTTTGGAGCAGCTAAATTTATCCTGCTGCTGCGGGCTCTTTTCCTTCCCAACAGCAGAGTAACGAAGAAAAACAACAACAACAACAACAAATCACCGACCAACATGGAATTGAGAGACTGACAAACAACCCCGCCACCCAGTCCCTGTTTTCAGCATGCCCCGACCGACGCGGATCGGGGAGAGGAGCCTGTGGATGCCCATTCCGACTCCCGAAAAGTGAAGCCTCGCCGCGGCTGTGCCACTGCAGCTGCTCGAGGAGGAGGCAAAAAGAAGGTGGCTGCGAAATTAGCATGCGCCACCCCATTGGTCCAGGCGTGTGAATGTGTTTTGCATGTCTCCGCCCACTCCCCCCTCCACTGCCGCCTTGGGTTGGTTTGGGTTTGCGGGTTAGTGCAGTGCAGGAGCCGAGGAGGGCGGACGGAGCGCTGGCGCTTTTTGGACTCGGGGACGGTCGCTGCGTCTTCTCCTGCCAGCGCGGCTCCGGCTGAGGATTCGGGGTGCCTCTGAGCCACGCGCGTGCCAAATAAGGAGCCTGCGCGGGGAGGCGCGAGAGAGGAGCCGGAAGACTCTTTCTCGACCACTTTCCCTCCTTTTCTTCCCCCCCCCCGCCAAAGTTTCCTGCTGGTGCAGCATGAAGTGCAGCGATGGCCCGGCGAGGTAAGACGGTGGTGAGGACGCTGGAAGATCTGACGCTCGACTCGGGTTATGGTGGCGCCGCGGACTCCGTCAGGTCCTCCAATTTGTCGCTGTGCTGCTCCGATTCCCCCCCCGACGGCTCACCCCTATGGAGGAAACGGCTGGCAGCATCTAACTGACTCCATGCACAGTAGACACAACAGCTTTGACACCGTCAACACTGTCCTGGTGGAAGACTCCGAGGTGCTGGACTGCTTCGGGCAGCACTGCTCCAGGCTGCTGCCTGACCTTGAGGAGGTCCCCTGGAGCTTCGACGAGGTGGAGGCTCTGCTCCGCCTGCCGCGCAAAGAGGCCAGGGGGCCCGCGGCCGCCGCCAGCTCCAGCAGCGCCGCCAGCTCCGGCACCCTCAGCGGCGGCGGCGGCGGCGGCCCCCCGTCTAAGGATGCCCTCGCCAGGCTCTCCATCCTGGTCAGCCGCGCTCTCGTCCGGCTGGCCAGGGAGGCGCAGCGGCTGAGCCTGCGCTTCGCCAAATGCACCAAGTACGAGATCCAGAGCGCCATGGAGATCGTGCTGGGCTGGAGCCTGGCCGCCAGCTGCACGGCGGCCGCCCTCAGCGCCCTGTCCCTCTACAACATGAGCGGCAGCGGCGACGACCGCTTCAGCCGGGGCAAGTCGACCCGCTGCGGCCTCACCTTCTCGGTGGGCAAGTTCTACCGCTGGATGGTGGACAGCCGGGTGGCCGTGCGCATCCACGAGCACGCGGCCATCTACCTGACCGCCTGCGTGGAGAACCTCTTCCGAGAGATCTACGCGCGAGTCCTGCAGCTCGCCGGGGCGCCCCAGCACCTCCACCACCACCTCCACCACCACCAGGCGCCGCCGCCGCCGCCGCCAACCCCCCCGCAGCAGCTCCCGCCGCCCCCGCCGCCGCCGCCGCACCACCACCGGGGCCCCGGCTCCAGCACCGGGTCTGGCACTGCCGCCGCCGCCGCCGCTTCTCTGCCTCCTGCCGCGTCTGGAGCCGCCGCCGCCGCCGCCGACACCAAGGACCGGGAGAGCAGCAGCAGCGGCAGCCTCGCCACCACGGGCGCCGCGGCCGACGCGCCCAAGTTTACGCCGGAGTCCCTGGAGCACACGGTCAACAACGACTCGGAGCTGTGGGGGCTGCTGCAGCCCTACCAGCACCTCGTCTGCGGGAAAAACGCCAGCGGTGAGTCAGTCAGGCCGGCCGGCGCTGCGCAGGGCCCTGCCCACCTGTTGTCGGGGCGAGCGCCGCCGCGAGGGGAGGGGGGGGGGCGGGCTGCGCGCCGGCTGCCGTGCGCCCCTGCCTGCCTGCCCCGGAGGGATGGGCGCCCTGCCTCTGCCTCGGGCTCCCGGAGGGGGCGTTCGCCTTTGGGGACGCGCACGGCGCCCTGCAGGGGTTGGTCGCGAAGCAGGCGGAGCGCAGCCTGCGAGTGCAGACAGGTCAAAGGATCGCTCCCCTTGGAGCTGCCCGGACTCCACTGCAGTGTGTGGGGCATACGTAGCGGGACTCAACTCTGTTAAACTCGGCGAGGCTGGCTGGCTTCAGAGTACGTTCGCCTCGGACTGGACTGCAAAGTCCAGTTGAGGGAACAGGAATGACGTCTCTGGGGGAATTCTGGAGTTCAGGGATTTCTATATTGGTTTTTATGTTTATTTTTTGAAGTGATGGTAGTGTTTTGTATTTTGTTCCCCTTTCTTTGTGGTCTTACATCTGTGGCTGCAATCCTATCCACACTTACCTGGGAATAAGCCCCATTGACTACAATGGGACCTACTTCTAAGTAGATGTGCATATAATAGGATTTTCTACAGGAAAACTGACAAATAGACTTGACTGTATTTCCCCTTAATGATAGAATTATGATTTGTGGGGGCTTTGTGTTGAACCCCCCCCCTTTTGTCCTGGGAGGGCTTCTGTGCTGCATAACAGGCAACAATTCATCTGCTGGGTTTCTGCCTATCACTGAATCTCCTAGCAAGGAAAAGGTATACCTGTTGAATGTCTGCCTGACACGAAACTGTTAAATTAAAAAAGTGGCATCGACTGTCAGTGATGGTGGCAGCTGTGTTGTGTGCCCATCAGTAGTGTTTGTGGTGCTGGGATATTGCCTGCTGAAGAATTGTGCCCACTGTGCCTATACCTGTGGAGGACTGTAACTTACGGCTTCTGCTAGTAGTGGTGTTGGGACAGGTTGTACTATTCTGTCTGTTTTTAGCAGAGAACTGTATCCATTGCCTGGCTTTGGATAAGGCCATACACTGTAGAAGGATGTGTGCCATGCTTAGCTGTTGTATGGTGCTGCATTCTGTATCCATTGATTGTATCAGCATTGGGGAGAGCTGCGCTGCAAGCCTGCAATCATTTTCAGTAGAATAATGTACCCTGCAGTGTGGCTGTGGAGGAGCATGGTTGTGCCATATGCCCACATCTACTGCCCACTGTTGGGGGTTGTATGCAGTGCCCAGCCGTCTTTTGCTTCATAGCCCTGAAGCCGGGTGTCTTCTGTGCCTTCCCTCCTGCCCATGTTGGACTTGGCTGCATTTTTACAGCTGCGTGTGTTGCTACTGTAGTGCTGAGGTGAGAACTGCACTCCTGGATGCTCCAGAGAGATTGCATCTACTTGTGATGCAGACTCTTAAGAAATTGGCTTCTACTGTACGTTGTATACAAGTACATTGAACCTCTGGAGTCCAGCTTTGGTGTTGCAGATGGCTGCATCCCATGTCCACTTGCAAGGCAGGTAGTGGGGAAAGTTTTTCATCATGGATCCAATGCTCAGGAGAGCTAGACTTGGGAATGCTGGCCAGGTTACTCCATTCTGTGCTTAGCTCGCCACCCTTATTTTTTTCTCACCTAGCTCACATCTTCCTTCTGTGCTTCTTGCATTCTTTTGTTGACATGGTCTGTTTAAAATGCATGATCCCCCGAATCAGACTGTTAGAAGCCATCATAGTTGGCCTTCTCAGAGCACAATCCTAACCTGGAGTTAGGCTGGCACACTTAGGCCAGCAAAGGTTTGGCCAGCACAAGGGACACTGTAAAGTATGTTTGGACCACTCTCGGACTCAGAGAGGCCAGCACACAGGTATGCACCATCCTCCCTATCTCTGAGAGTGGTCCAAAGGCGCTTTATGGTGGCCCTTGTGCCGGCCAAATTGTGCTGGCCTAACTGTGCTGGCCTAACTCCAGGCTAGGATTGCACTCTCAATCTCCTTCCAGACCTCCAGATGTTGGGGAAGCTATTATTGCACCACATCCCATTGGACTTCAGCCATGTGTGCCACAGCCAACCAGGAGCAGCAGCATTCCAGCAGTCCATGAACTTGAGATTCACCTGATGTGATGATATCAACCCTCATTGGGGACCCCCTCATAAATGTCTTCATTTGTTTCAAACTAGCATTAGCTATTGATGAAGAATTTGACGTCACCAGTACTCTAGTTGGTTCATACTAATAACCTCTCTTTGCAAGTGACATAATTACAGATATACTGCATGCTCCCTTTGTCCACAGCTTCTCCTATTGTAATGCTTGCCATCTTACTCTGCCAGCTGAGGTGGGAAAGAACTCCTCGTTCCTAGACTGGACAGGGTACAGCTCTTGTCATAACCACTGTGGATGGTGGACCAATCGTATGCTGCATGTCGCAGAGCACATAGTGATTGACATATGAAGGTAAATGAACCTTCCTGGGAGTCTAAACACTGAATTCATCTACTTTCAAACCTGCATTGCAGCGATTCACCAGTGTGCACACATAGCACAAGAGAGATTAGGCGTGTCTCCCGAACTGCCAGGTCCATACTGCTTCTTCATACAGTACATTTGTGGAATTCACTGGCACAAGGTGTGATGATAGCCACTGACTGTGATGGCTTTAAAAGGGGGTTATCACGTCTGTAGAGGAGGAGTCTATCAGCGGCCGTTAGCCATGGTAGATGATCAGAATTTCAGAGAGAATGTTTAGAGACAGTGTGCTATTGAATATCAGTAGCTGAGTAGCAGCTGCTGCCAAGGAGGGCTGTTGCTCTCCTTCTGAGCCTCTACTTGGAGGTAGCTGATTGGTCACTGTGAAACAGGATGCTAGACTAAATGGACCTTTTTGCCTGATCCAACCATTGGTGGCCTAACAACTCTCTTGAGTAGGGTTGTGGCTGCTTCCAGGATTGGGCTTGTGCCAGTTATGAATATTCCAGCTTGCTGGTTCCCATTTCGTTCTGGAATGTGGGCTGCAATACTTCCCCCCCCCCTTGAACACAGTGGGATTTGTTTCTGAGTAAACTTGCATAGGATTGTGAGTAGCGTTTGGAAGGGATCAGTCTTGCAAAATTAGCCTTTCAACAACCCCCTTAATTTCAACGTTTTGTCTTTTTTTTTTTTTTACCCCAACACTATTTTAGTGGAACATGAAGAGTCTGAGAAGCTGGAATTGACACCAACCTCTCTTAAACTGTGACCCTCTCTCAAGCCATTCTTTTCCACTAAGCCCCAGACATCTGTGTGCAAAGCACTGTGCTGTAGGATATCCATAAGGCTTTAATCATACAGAGTGGGTGGGTGGGTGGGGGAGAGAGAGAGAGAGAGGGGGGGGAACCAGGTTTTCCTTGTGCATCTCCCAAAATGTGTACAATTTTATTAAAGACTGGAGGCAGTGGAGGGGGAAGGGATTTCAGACATTCCTGTCTTTTGCTTGTCTGTAGGTATGTGGTGGTGCTGGGGTGATAAGGACTAAAACCATATGTGTTTTCTCCCTCCTCAGGTTTGCAGCTACTACATATGTGTGTGTGTGTGGGGGGGGAGGAAGAGTGGGGACAGGGAGATGGATTGTGAGGGACATCCCTGGGCATTATTTACAATAACATCTGCAGTGAACACAATGGCGTGTTTGGCTGACTAGCTCTGTTTTGTCTCTCTCCCCCACCCAACCCATGTGTGTATTTTTGTAAAGGCTTCTCATATGGTTGGTCTGCATATTATA
>JAJKFI010000060.1:5858193-5872832 GCA_029204185.1 Lerista edwardsae | reverse complement strand
GAGAGAGAGAGAGAGAGAGAGAGAGAGAGAGAGAGAGAGAGAGAGAGAGAGAGAGAGAGAGAGAGAGAGAGAGAGAGAGAGAGAGAGAGAGAGAGAGAGAGAGAACTTTGTTATATATGCAGTGGTTTGGCTAGCTCCAGCCTGCGTAGTGGGAGCCGTGACTCGTAGTCTTTCACTGGGGAGATCTCATTCATGCCGCGGCTTGTTTACTGAAAGCCTGAGGCAGAAGAGGCAACCACAATGATGCATCGGCGTCCCTGGGATCAGTTTTACAAGGTGTCCAACAAAACTCAAACGCCTCCCTTCTCTGCTGGCAAACCTGCAGCTCCTCAAAAGGGAAAACGGCAAGAGTGCCTCTCTGCTGTTACACACAGCAACATGCACAGCACAGGTAAAATGGAGCAAGGCTGCAGTGCGCGTTAGTGTTCAGCAGACTCCAACTCTGCTTGTGCACTGTATTACGTTTCTCTCCTTCGCTGAGAGAGATGCGCACTCTGTTATAACCTCAGAGGCGAAGCCGACATCAAAACTAGCTGAGAGCTTGCTGAAATCCAAAGAATCAAGCTGAAGCAGCTTTTGAGAAGCTCTCTGGCTCTGTTCACTGTAAGAGGTTACTGGTTTATTTTAAAACACTTTTAAAGGACACAGTGATATTTTACAAGGGGAGGATAGAACCACAGCCCATACTTAGCACTGAATTGCATTTTTTGCCTTTCTGACTTTTGTTTCATACTGTTTCGATGTACTATATTTCAAAGAACGTTTGTGTAGCTGCATATGGGGCGTGTGTACAACCAAAGTAACAAAGGCAGAGAATGTGTTATTGCATTTGCTTTATTACCCTTTCCCCCTCTCTTTTTTCTCTCTCCCGTTGTTTATATTTAGTGAAAACTTCCTGGAGCATTCACCCATATTTGCAAGCATCTTGTTGTTTCATGCCTCCCTGGGGCGCCTGGTGGGCCGCTGTGAGATACAGGAAGCTGGACTAGATGGGCCTTTGGCCTGATCCAGCAGGGCTCTTCTTATGTTCTTATTTGTTTATCATGCCCTGTTGTTACATGGAACTTTTATTGGAAAATGGACTAGTGATCAGAAACCAAAGTAGTTGGGACAAGAATCAGGCACCAAGAGCTAGGCTAGTGGCCAGGTGAGTCTGTGTTATGACCGCGTCAGAAAAGTTGCTCAGGGCTCAAGCCTGGAACGACTGTTACATAAAGCCCATCAGGCCACTCAATGTTGGTTCCTCAGGTCCCCTGGAGCTGCAGTTCCACCTCCAGCCATTAAGGTGGTGCTGCAGTGCACCAGAGATCAGGTCATTCATTCCTTTTGCTTGGGAGCTCTCTTGATGATGCAGGGAGAAAGAAGCTTGAGCAGAGGCATCACTAGGGTTTGTGTTACGTGGTGCGAGAGTGCATTGCATCACCTCCATGATGGACTTCCTCCCATACCAGACCATACAGAATACACTGCGATACCATATGCACTACCTAAATGTAGTGGCATCACTAGGGCTGGTGTAACCCCCATTAACTTTGTTTTCGTATATTGGGTATATAGGTCACCCACTAATCAGCCACCAACAAAAAACTAGTGCCCAACGTGATGACAACACAACTAAATAAGTGTTCTAGTATTAGCTCTGATACATGGAAATGAGAGTTGACTCATACTAACACCTTACTGGTTCCCTGCTGTGTCTTAATAACACCTCATTGGCTTTTGGATTAATCAGTCTCATTGATCAGTTTGTATCAGTGGAGTTGGAGAAAGCTCCAGTTGTTTGGATGTTCCCTGAGTGACTGGGTAATGCAGAGAAAGTGATGATGGAGACTGGAGCATGTCTGGAAAAAAAAGTCATATTTATCCCGCCTTTCTGTCCCACAACGATGCCCCTTAGGCTTAATTTTCTACCAGTGATGCCCTGGAGTTCTACCAGTGATGCCAACATTTCTCCCAATGTTGCTTTAACGCATCATTGATAGAAAATGGTTTAAACACCTCTTGTGTTTCGTAATTGTCTTTCTTGGTGGATCCTGGATGGAAGAGTTCTCAAAGGAAGGGTGGGTTAGCAGCCTAACAAAGAATGTGCCTCTTTATTTACTTTTGCAGTTTTGTAGGTATACGAAAATTAGAGCTCAGGTAGGAAACAGTGCCAGTGTCATTATTTGCATGTATATCCATAGTTTGCTCAGAGAATCAGGGAGCCACAGATTTTTTTTATATAATTCAAATATCACTGTTGGATATCACAATGGATATCAAATATCACTGTTGTAAGGAAGGAATTGCTCTGTCTTGACTGAAGCTTGTAAAGCTTACATTCTTAATGAGATCCAGAATAGAAAATGCTGGAAAATTGCTTCTGACCATTATTACTCTTAGAAAGATTGTTCAAATATTTGACCTAAATCTAATTTCCTGTAGCTTAGATCCATTTCTTCTTTGCTGTATCCAGCTGGTAAAGAGGCAGGAAGGCAGGTAATCTGTATCTTCTTTATGAGAATCTCCTAAGTATTTGGGCAATGTTATGGTTTCCTCTGTCTCCCAATATTTGATCTATGCTAACTTCTTTTAACATACCCTTAAGTTCAAAAAAATCTTTTAGCATGCCCTTCTCTAATTTATCTGCATTTTTCATAAACTTGTTATCAAAAACTGAACACACACAACAGATTTAGCATATTAAAAGCAATGACATGGAAAAGTTCATGTTTGTTGGTACGTTTAAGACTGAAAAGTCAGGCTATAATCTTAGCCAGCTGGGAGTACACCTCATATATGCTGAGTAGATGCAGAGGCGTTTTTACAGGGATGGCAAAGCTCTAAGTTTTGCAAGAAGCCTTACCCTGTCATGTAAATCCCTCCTCTCCCTTGCTGCTGTAGCCAGTAAGCAACGCCAAGATCTTGCTGTTCCCTGTGAGGATTGGCTAAAACGGTGCAGGAGAGGAGTGATTTCTACTGCAAGGTAAGGCTTCTTGCAAAACTTAGAGCTTTGCCATCCCTGTAGAAACGCCACTGAGTAGATGCTCATAGGATTGGGCTGAGAGGCTTTGCCATTTTGTTTGGTGTGTTAATTCTAATCTTAACTAAACTGCACCTAACCTCTTAAAGGTTTACAATGCTCATTTAAACAGGCAAAGAGGTCTTTGATCTAGGAGGTCCAACTTTGCAAAGCTTTTTCAAGAGTGATACAATAAGAACACTGTTGTCATCGCCAGATATTTCTGGTGGTACTTCCAATAGGTGGGCCTTACAAAGTGGTACAGCGGGGGACAAATGCTGAGGAGGACGCTGCTGTAACGAATGGAGAGCAACATGCCAGTATATCTAGGGTTACCAGAAACAAACTGGAACAGAGTGCTTATACCTTTAACGAGTGGTATTCAAACTTTTTAGAGCGGGATCCACTTTTCAGAATGGCACTTGTGTCGGACCCACTGGAAGTGATCGGACCCACTTGTGTCGGACCCACCAGGTCATTAACCTGGAAGTGATGTTGTGGCAGGAAGTGACATAATCAGGCAGGAAGTGCTGTCATTGTAACATAATAAAATGACACTCCTGAAATGTAAATTGGCACGCTTGGACTGCAGTAATTGCACAACCATGAAACATCCCTGACAGAAAGCAAGATTAGGACAAAATATGATGTAAAAGTGGTGAACTAAAAACAAAATTTAAAAAAACCCTCTCACTTGAAAATTCAAGCTGTTAACACTCACAAAAGGAAATATAGCAAGAGTAAGTTCTGCAGTTTCCAAGATGGCTGCTCCCAGCTTTCTGTGACCCACCTGACATCAGGTCACGACCCTAAGTGTGTCCCGACCCACAGTTGAATATTACTGCCTTTAGCCATTGTATAGAAGAGGGAATTTGGGCAGGTCATCATGGAAGGGTTTCAAAAGCTGCACCTGCCCAAATTTCCTCTTCTATACAATGGTTAAAGGTTTAGGCACTCTGTCCCAGTTTGTATCTGGTAACCCTAAGTACTGTTTGTTTGTTTGTTTGTTTGTTTATATATTTAATCTGGATAGTTATACACCATGTTTCAGGCCTGACCAAGGCTTCCAAGGTGGCTCGCAATCAATTAAAACAAACCACCCACCAGTAATCCATGACTGAGACAGCACAGCAGTTCAACCATAGAAAGGGAGAAAAGCATACACATGTGGAGGTTTGGTGAAATAGGTTTTTTCCTAGCTGGTGAAACATCAACGGGGGGTGGGGTGGGGGAGGGAGTTCCAAAGGCAGGGTGCCATGATCACAAAGGCCCTTGTGACAATCCTATGAGATAGGTTAGGTTGAGAGAGTGAGAGCAACTACCCAAAGGTCACCCAGAAAACTCTGAGGCCAAGTGGGAATTTGATACTGGTCCTAGTCCAGCACTCTAATCGCTATACTACACTGGCTCTTAATAAACCTTTTTGTTTTGCATTTTTCTGTGTTTGGCCTTGTTGTTTACTAAACCAGTGGTCTTCAGCTTCCTGCCACGACCCCAATATATAAATAAAATAGGCGGCTGGGCCCCCCACTGTCAATTCTGCCCTCTCCCAGGACCCTATCAGGGCCTACTTTCCTCTCCCAACAGTGCTCACTGTAACTAAATATTCTTACTGAAGAGAGTAGAATAAGTTACCCTGAAGCCTGGCACTGATGAAAGCTGTTTTAGCACAGTTGCTAAGAACCTGAGCAGGACTGGGACACCATCTCCAGCTACCTGAAGGGTACATCAGATGCCTCCCGCCTTCACCTGGTGGTGCTCGTCAACCTTTTTTATTCCCGTAAGTTGCTGTGACCCCACAACTGAGGTTTCATGACCCCATTGGGGTCCCGACCCCAAGGCTGAAGCAGACTATGCTGAGGGCGCAATCCCAGCCAACTTTCCAGCACCAGCGTCAGGGCAATGCGGCACCGAGGGGAGGGAACAAACATTCCCGTACCTTGAAGAGGCCTCTGTGACTACTACTCCATTGCAGGATGCAGCACATGCCCCATTGGTGCAGCGATGTCAGTGCTGGAAAGCTGGTTAGGATTGTGCCCTAAATGACATAAAGCTATCTTGTGATAACTGAATAGTCTTGTTTAGGATGCCTTTTTAAAACTTCAGATAATGCTGATAAGAACAAAAACCCAAAGTGGAGGAGGCACATAAGATTTACAAACAAAGAGGGTAGATTTCCGTCTTCAATCCTGTTTTTATAGAGGTGGCTGGTCTTTTGCTTTTCCTTTTAACTGGACTTGGGGTTTTCAAACCTTCTTTGTCTGCCATTTGTCTGCCATGAAACCCTGTTGGCATTGCGGCGTATTTGGCAGTGGATTCCTGTGGTTTGTACAAAATCTTATTTAGGTCTGCTGGGTTTCCCATTCAAGCTGTAGAACTGTGCAGATGATCTTTGAACATAGACATGAGCAAATGGGGAGATGGGATGGGGGTCTTGCTTGCTTGCCCTGCCTCCTATGTTCCTGATTTTTTACCATAAAGCCTGGGAAACTGGTGCAAAAGCTGCGCTGCTGTCATGTGCTTCAGGGCCACCAGCACAAATGGCTGCTTGACAGCAGCTCCCAGGTGTCCTTCGAGCGCCGGTCGGTTGGCGGGGGGGGCCGTTGGGGGGGGGGGAGTAGGCTGGGTAGGAGTGGATCTTGGCAGCAGTGGCACATACCATGGTCCTATCCCCCTTCCCTTATCCTGAATTGCCCCCTGAGGGCCCAATCCTATCCAACTTTCCAGCCCTGCTGCAGCCATGCCAAAGGGGTGTATGTGATGGGGCAGTCACAGTGGACCCCTCAAGGGAAGGGAACATTTGTTCTCCTACCAAGGGGCTGCATGGCGGCTCCATCGGTGCTGGAAAGTTGGATAAGGTTGGGCCCTGAGTCTCCTTGGACTTCTACAAGCAAAATAGCTGGCATAGGCTTGAGACCCATTGAAGGCTAGATGGCCTAAGGGGAGGGAAGTAAGGAAAATGTTTACTTTCCTTTCTGGGACTGTCTGGCCATCCCTTCCCCACAGCGTGCAATGTTCACTCTGCGGATGGTGCTGCGCAGACTGGCTGGAGATAGATTTGGCCTGCTAAGTGTCTGTGGGTGAGGCAGAGCCCGTGTTTTGTCTCAAAGCTTGTTCTAGGTAGTTTTTCCTGAGATTGTTAATAAATGTGACCCCATGGTGTTTATTTCACTTAGCTAAAAGTGGAAATTCAAATACAGGCATGCCCTGGTTCCTCCCCCCCCACCCCCGCATGGGTACCTGAAATCTTGACTAAGAGGAAACCTATGTTTAGGGTTCTCCCCTGCACCAACAAGGTTTTTTAGCAACCCAGAATAAGAATAAAAGGAAGGTATGGGGATAATTGAAACTGTGGATACAGAAACTGTGGATACAGGGGTCCACCTGTACACACTGAATGTAGATAACATCTTGCCCTCTGCACCACTATGATCCACTACATGAACCAGAAATAATCAGGTCAGGTGGAAGGATGAAGATGAAGTGGCAGAACAAGAATTGATACAGAGAATTTAATTGCATGAACCAAAGTCTCAGCAGGGGCTGTGCACTGTACCTCTCATTATAAAACCTGCTGGAAGAAATAGAGGTGAATCATTCTATGAAGATACTACCAAGGCAGTTCTTTTTAAAATGCTTGCAGCTGCATCGTACTTGCTGTGTTCTACTCCGCTTCAACTTTGGATGAAGCAAACTGCGTAACATCTTATGCCTTTATAATGAAACACGTTAGTCTTTTAAGATGCTACCAATACCAAAATATTCTCTTAAGTAATAAACAGCCTTAAGTCAAACTGGGTGGAAAAGCAGCAGGGTTCAGTGGTAGAACATGAGGTAGAACAATGGATTGTAGTAGGAAACATAGGTTTCCTCTTAGCCAAGATTTCAGGTACCCGTGCCGGGGGTGGGTGGGTGGGAGGAACCAGGGCATGCCTGTATTTGAATTTCCACTTTTAGCTAAGTGGAATAAACACCCTGGGGTCAGAGACATTTATTAACAATCTCAGGAAAAACTAACTAGAACAAGCTTTGAGACAAAACACAGGCTCTACCTCGCCCACAAACACTTAACAGGCTTCAAGTGAAGGATATCACTTCTGAATGCTTCCATTTATTAATAATTTACCTCCCTGTAAGTAGAAAATTAGCCCAGCAGGGAGAAGGGTGACTTGCAGGGGTAAGCTTTCTGCTTGCATAATGGGATATCAAAATGGGTAGACAAGGTTTAACATGATTCCCAACCTGGAAATAATGAGGAACAGAAAGGCCACTGGGGGGGGTGGAGAGTTCAAGATTTTCTGCTGGGTGGTGTAATCCTTATCTGCTGATAGTCCTGTTTTTGCACTTTTGAGTGCAAAATGGGGCTTCTTTGCTTTGGAGGGGGCTGCGGTCCTCCCCAATCCTCCTGAAGCCCCCACCCACCCACACACCAGGTATGTTAAAATGTCACTGGGTGCTTGCGGCGCTGTGATCTCCGCGGCACCATCAGGACACCCAAAACTGGACCACTCCCTTAAGGGGGAATGGCCCAGTTTTGCTTCCCACTGGTGGGTTGCAACCAGTGATGTCATGTGGGGGAACGCGGGGGAACTCAGTTCCACTAGTTAAAATTAGGGCTGACTCCACCCACTTCACTCTCCCTTCTCCCCCCTCCCAATTCCTCTGCAAAGAGCTTTTCTTCTTTGTTGGCCGGCACTCAGAGGGTTAACCGGAGCGACTCTGGATTCCTAGGGGGGTGAAGGCAGTGATGTCATTCAGGGGGAGCGGACCAGAACGGGCGTTCCGGATCCTAACGGACTCCGTGGCTGGTTCCGGGTTCCAGACAAGTGCCAATCAAAAATGAGTTCCTGTTCCTAAATCATTTGAATGACACCACTGGTCGCAACCCACACTTTGGGAAGCACTGCCCTATAGTGGTCTCCACAAGTCATCATTACTGTAGGATCAATTCAGCAGGTACAAGGTGTCTATTTGCCAGGACCCTCCAGGTACTCAGTTGGACAGTGTGCGCCCTTTCTTCTCCTGTGCTCTCCAGATGGGAGAGTGGGGCTTATCCATTTTTTTTTCATACCAACAGTAAAAGAATCGTACCTGTTCTTTTCAAATGTTTCCTTTGGTCTTACAGGAGCAGTGAAGTGAAACTAATAATAATGGACAGTTTCATTCTACTGCTGCTGCTGGGACCCCAAGGAATATGCAGTAAGAATAGGAAAAGGAGCAGTTTTCTTGAACGAAATAAATTGAGATTTGATACAAGTGAACTAGGATGACACTGTGTGGATTGAGCTGACCTGTGGTGATACAGTGTCACACTCATGAGGTTGTTGTTCGTACCTTGACACTTGGTGAAAAATCCTGCTTTGAGCATGTGGATAAACACATGACCAGCACATAATCAAGCTTGACTTCCATAGAATTGGAAAAAAAAAAAACCCCTCACTGTTCATTGAGTACATTAATAACCGTAGAAAAAAATTCTTAGATCTACATACACAATGAGCAAAAGCATAGAGTAGTTTTCTTACACAAGAACCATCAAAGTGAATTGAATTTGGCCAAGGAGTGTTTTTACACATTTAATTTAGCTGGCCCTGCACAGGGAATGATTGTGGGTGGACTGTGTTTAGCACGTTTGGTTAATAAGAATCCTCTTTACCCCCTGCAGTTTGTTATTTGCACATGCAAAATCTGCAATAAATGCGTCTTTCGTATATGGTTAAGGCTGCAATCTTATACGTGCTTTCCTGGTAGGAAGCCACATTGAATACAGTGATATTCTGTCATCCGGGCGTGCCAGGAACCGGAACGCCCGGATGATTGACAGCCCTCCACCCCTATGGCGGAGGGCTGCCACGCCTCCCCAAGCCTCACAGCGCCCGAATCGCTCCATTTTAGAGCGATTCGGGACGCGAGGGAGGGAGGGCCCAGCAGCAGCTCGCCCATCCTCCGGAGAGGCGGCGTGGCCTGGGCCCTCCGCAGAACTAGCGGAAAGGCGTACTGGGCTGTTCCGCCTGGATGACGCCTCTGGTAGGCACGCGTATGGTTGCTCTGGAAGAATTTATTCGAAAGCCTTGATACTGTTGTATTCAGCCTTAACCTGAAGATACTAGTATCTGTAATTTTAGTTAGTCAGATGGCTTTGTGTTTCATATGCTACATTTGACCAAAGGCTAGTAGCTTATTTGAATGTATGCCTGAAGGCCAAACAAAACAAACTGGGGAACAAAGGATTGGAGCTCTTGTATTATTTTAAAACCATACATATAGCTGCAGTGGGGTGATTCAAATTGGGATTCTGGCACTCACTGGGCGAGAGTTTGTTAACCTTCCTCCTCCCATCATTTTTCCAATTCAAATTGCCCCCTGATGCTATTTGTGTTGCAGTCATGTGTTTCCATGGTAGTATTCAAAAATTACATGAATGTTTTCCAATACAAATTAAGTTTTTTTTTAAAAAAAATTTGCTTGATATTTGAAACATCATGTGGAATGGGTGGGAACAGGGATTAGAAGTGGTACAAATTTAACTCTGTGTGTGTGTGTGTGTGTGTGTGTGTGTGATGATCTTTGACACTTCCAAAATAAGGGGGGAGGGTAAAACCTTCCAGTTTCCTTGATAAGACCATGACAGCCCAGTCCTAGCCTTGTGCTGGACTATACTGGCCTCCTAGCCTGCACCATATCTAGCAGGGGTTGGGGCTGACTGCAGTGGCAGAAAAAATGGATCTCTCTTGCAGGAGTAAAAAATAAAATAAATTTGAAAAGAAAGTCCTCAGCATTTATCCAAAGAGAGCAAACGTTTTACTAGGGATAGGTTCAATAAAATAGGAATTGCCCTTAGTAAATAGGGATAGTGGGGGAAATGAAGTCAGATTGGCATATTTCGCTCTAGTAAACCGTCGTGGCTGCGGATTCAGAACTGCAGTGACACTCGTCAAAGCTGCATTCAGATCTCTTGTTGGATTTCGTGAGTTTGTCTTTAAATACTTCTCTACTTTTGCCAGAGCTAAAAAGACAAGAGGTGGGTGATTTGTGGAGAATAAAACCTGCTGAGCCACTTGCAGTGGAGAGCAGATTGGCAAATACTCGAGGAGTTGTGCAATGCTTCCTTTGGTGAACGCCTGCAGAGTTTTTCAACAGCACTGAAAAGATGAAAAATACAGAATACCGGCAGTTGCTTGTGAATCTCAGGCAATATTAAGAGAAGAGTTTTGCATTGTGAAGTCTAGGTTTTTGTGTGTGTCAAGTCATGCCAAATTCAGAGAAAAATCATTGATTGAAACTGGTTTATATTTATGGTTTATTTTATACGTAACTCACACAAAAAGCAAGCAGATGTACTATGCATTCATTCCTCTGCGCATTTACCTGCAAGTAAACCCTACTGAACACAACTTGATTCTCTTCTTGTGCAGCCCATGCATAGGCCTGGGCTGCACAAATTGCAGTTATACTTCTGAAAAGCTGTTATTGAATTTGAAGTGTATAAAATGAAAACATTTGTTTTCTGCTTAAAAATCCTGTATTTATTAAAGTAGCTACAGAGGTGATGCAAAACTTTATAGATGTTTTGTCCTATGCTTGAATTGAAAAGTGGGGCAGGAACAAAGTTGAAAATCTGAATTGGCCCTTGCTTTTTTTTTTTTAAATCATTAGTACTAAATATCACTTTTCTAAAGTTGAATTTTCCAAAATGTAGTTCCCATTCCACAACTGTAGGGAGTATAAATGGTGGGGAATGTTGGATTTATTCTGTACACTCATGTATAAGTCTAAAAATTTATGCCCAAAAATCGACACTGAAAACATGAATCGACTTATACCCAAGTCAATGCAGTTAATAAAGCTTTTAACAGCAGCTTGGGGGAGGGCTGGGCTAGGAAGCAGAAAGCATGGGGTAGAAAAAAGGAGCAATTTTACCTACCACTAATTGTTCTTAGGCACCAACAGGCAGCAAGCAAAACGCCGGTAGCCATTTTTCTTCTTCTCCAAACAGACAGAGAAGTGAAGGTGCTTATGGGAATTGTAGTCATTATGAAGCCTGCTTCTGTGGAGTTGCTGTACTGTATTCCGCACAAAGTCTACAACCCCCATAAGCACCTTCATCTTTCTTTCTTTTTGTTTGGAGAATAGTTCCATTTCTGTGCTGCCTCAGAAGAAATAGAAATAGCTCTGGTTTTTGGGTGGCTTTCTGTTGCTGCCTCAGAACAATCACTGGTAAATCATTTTCAAATAATTTCATAACCTTCCCCCCCACCCAAGTTGTACCCTTGACTTATCCATTGGTCATAGCAAATCCTATGATTGTTGACTTAAAACTAGCCAAAAAACAGCAGATGTAGTTGTAATTAGGGGAAAGTGGTGATGACAATTAACAATAAATTTGAGCTCATTCATTCTTTAATGATAGAAAAACCTTGTAATTTGGAATGAGAGACTGTGAATAGCTCAAGGTCACCACCCATTGAGCTTCATTGCTGCATGGGAATGTGAATCTTGGTCTCTGAGTCTGCTGCTCTAACCACTACACCATATTCTCCTTGTAGCACTTAAAAACATTGGCCACTGCAGAGCTTGAATTAATCCAGTGCATGTTTTTCTAGCTGATGGATTCATTTGTTTTGCACACAGTTAATTGTGAAACCTCTAATGTCAATTTTACACCTTTAGAAAGGAATAAGGAACCAGGTCTTAACTTTAACTGAGAGAAAGCTCCTGCTGGTCTCAGATCGGTAGGCCCACAGCTATCTTCTTATCTTAAATAGAGAAATAACAAGAATACAGTTAAAACACAGTGTTTTATAATGGCCCTTTATACTGCACTTTGAAAACTGATCAGTCGGTTTCTGAACAGAATTCGTGGCACAGATCTGCTAGAGGGTTACTTTTTTCTTCCTTTAGTGTTGAAATAATAGCTGTACCGTAACTTTTAATTTGGTCTAAAAACAGTCCGGTGACACATTTAGCCACATCATGGAAGATAGCGCAGGCATTTTTGCAGCATTATAGTCTGACTTTTTGTGCACAGGAACCTAGCACAGAAAGCAGATGCTCTCTGAGGATCAAGTGTTTATTTCCTGCCTTTTGTTTCTTTGTTTAAAGTTCAAAAGAGAATTGAATGAGATAATAGAACCTCGTGTGCTTATTAAAAAGGCTTGCGTATGGACAACAAAGAATGCCATCCTGTGGAAGCTCACCAGGGAGCAAATCCCATTGAACTCAGTGGGACTTACCTTGGAATAAACCTGCGTAGGACTGCATTGAGCAAGTACCTGTGGCAGGCAAGGGGGATGCGAACGTTTACATCAGAGTTTAAGTGTAACCAAGTTTATACGATAAATTCCTGAGCAAGGTCAGATTTGTGCAACGTGAGGATGATGCCGTTCCACCAGGATGTCTTCTCCGGGTAAGAGAACAACCTTACTCTCACCCAGGGTAAGCCTCCATTGTGCAGGGGAATGAAGGCGTCTATTCGGACCTACGCTAGCTAAGTAGCCAGCAAAAGTCTGCATGGACTCATGCTGTGGAATCGGGTCTAGGAAGGGGGTTAGGATTCAGCACTGGTGCCAATGCCCCCTTCTGAATCTGATCCACCCTTGCCTGCCTGCCCCATCACTACCTTCTCCCATTCTGCCCTGCCGCCATCCCTTCCTCCTCCTCCTCCTCCTCCTCCTCCTCCTCCTCCTCTTCCACCATCTTACCTGAATTGATGGCTTGCTCCAGTCCTGCTGGCACCAGCGAGAAGGCCTTCCCACCAAGTACCAAACTGCTGGAGCACCTTTTACGACTGGCGCTGACTGCTTCATGGAAGTCAGCAGGGGTGTAGTGTGACTGCCCAGTGCCTGGGGCAAGGCGCGGGTTGTGCCCCCCCATGCTGTGACATCATGCCGCCCCACGTCGTGATGTCACGTGCAGGACTTTGCTGTTGCGGGGGGCTCCTGGCGCACACGGTGCTGCGGCCCAAACCATTTGGTCTAAGCCACAGTGGCGAGCATGCTAGACACCAGGCATTCCCGTCCGCTTCCCAAGCACTCGCACGGCGAAGACTTTCGGTAAAGCCTGCCTTGAGAACTGTTCAGATGAAGTGGAGGCAGTTATTAAAGCAAAGGAAGCAGACCAGCCTTCAAAGAACTCTGGTCGGTAAAGAAAGCAGCATGACACTGTACAAATAAGTACAGTAGTATCAAGCAACACAAGGAGTGTCTGGCTTTTCTTCATGCAGGGCGGGAGTTTCTGGGGGAAAACCTGCCGCCTGCCTCTAAGGTTGCCTCTTTCCTTTCCAGCAAGGTGATCACAGACCAGAACAAGCACAGCGCATGAATCCTCATTGCAAGTTATGCCTTCGTGAAACGGGGGCTTCTCACACAGTGACCAGTGCCCTGCCAGGGACAAACGTGGTAGTCTATGGAAAGCTGAGGTTATCCAGACCAGCCTGGGAAGCACTAGCCTTTGCACCTTTAAAGGGCAGGCAGCAATGCAATCCCCGGGATGCGTTGGGTCCTGGGGATGCGTTGGATGGGAGGGTTTTTTCCTAGCCTCCAGCACCAGAGTCCTGGGGAGCCTTCTGCAGGGCTCCCCGTGCCTCCAAACATGGAAAAACTTGCAGGTTTCTTGATGAAAACTGCAAGTGTTTTTCCTTTTTCTTTTACATGTTTCAAGACACAGGGAGCCTTGTGAGGGGGGCTCCCCCAGGACACACACACACACACACTGCCCAGGATTCTGGTGCTGGAGGCTGGTGAGTAGAAAATCTCCCTCCCATCTCCGGCAGCAGCACAATCCTGGGGATTGCGTTGCTGCCTTCCCCACTCTCACACACACACTAACAGTGCTCCCAACTCCCTTGTAGGAGTTGGGGAAGCACTTTCCCAGACCATGGACTTCTTTGGCAAGTGGCTACGCACCTGAAAAGGATGGTGTGCCAGCAGAGCAGCCTTTGTGATGCACTCAGGAATGTAATTTCTCCAATTAAATATAGATACAAATGTCAGGGACTCACAAATAACGGACAAAAGCATGTTGTCCAAGTGTGTACTTGTTGTCAGAGGTATGCTTTTAAGAACCACTTATCGCATTTCTAGGCAGGATGATACAGGTACCCACCGTAACCGTAATGTGCAAAGTTGTGCTAAGACATCTGAGTGCGGAACATCCAGTGTGTCATTATATCTTGATGATCTCCGTCTACTGGAGAAGCTATTATTCCAAGGAGAGGCATAATGCCAACATGCTGACATTGTACAAGAACAACAGTGACTGTGGTCAAATCATGTTTTAAAACCCAGAGAAACTTACATGCAGCGTTCCACAATGGTTGGCTGGTTTCCCTTGGGAAGCCACAGTTGTGGTCGCCTGCAAGGCTGCTTCCTTCCACCCCCATTTCCCTCTTCTTCACCAGAGCAAGCGAAGGCAGTGGGGGGGGGGCTGATGTTGGCCACCCTTGGATGCCTCAGCTTAGCCCAACCAATGATGCCCAACCACACTTCTCCCTCCTGCTCTGAAGCAGAAAAGGTAAGCCCGCTTTGGGTGTGTTCTGCCAGGGCATTCAAGGGAACCTGGGCCAAGCATGAGCAATAATCACCACCACCATGTCAATCAATCAATCAATCAATCAATCAATCAATCAATCAATCAATCA
>JAJKFI010000060.1:5830190-5858183 GCA_029204185.1 Lerista edwardsae | reverse complement strand
TCAATCAATCAATCAATCAATCAATCAATCAATCAATCAATCAATCAATCAATCAATCAATCAACCAACAGGTACTTATATACCACTTTTCAACACGAAGTTCACAAAGCGGTTTACAGGCAAATAGTAATAATAAAGTTAAATGGTTCCCTGTCCCAAAGGGGCTCACAATATAAAAAAATGCAGACTACCAGCAACAGTCACTAGAAAAGACACTGTGCTGGGGTGAAGAGGGACAATTGCTCTCCCCCTGCTAAATATAAGAGGAGCACCACTTGGAAAAGTGCCTCTTGCCCAGTTAGCAGGGGCCTCTTGCCCATGTCAGAAGTATTTTCTGAACACTTGGAGCTGGACTGTCAGACTGTTCTCTGCCAGGGCACTTTGACCAAATGCAGCCGCCACAATCCCCTCCCTGAACTTCAGAACAAGAGAGAAAAGCTCAGGGCTCAACTCTGTCCAGCAGAAATAATTTAGGGCATCCTTGCGAAGCACAGTCGATGCTCACTCACCACAAATGCCAGAGGGCACCAGCTCGCCTTTCAAGGTGAGGATGGTAACTAATATTTTGGAGGCTTGTTTGGCCTTGATGGAGAAGTGGGTTCACCTGTACCCAGAAGGAAGCTCTGAACCAAGGTAGACCTCTGATCTCACAGACACTTCCATCTTCACTAAGGATCACATTTTTTCCATAATATTTATTGTTTTTGCTTGTTTCATGCACCACATGCGTGATGCTTCCAGAAAGAAAGAAAGCAATGCTTGAAATTCAGGTTTTTCTTTTGAAGATGATCTTTAGTGACTTTCATTTGTGTCGCATTGTGAATGCCACTATTGAAGGAGGATAGTCTCTGAAGTGGTATGCACTTAATCTTTCACAAAATGAATGACCGACACTAGGCACAAGTGCATATTATAGCAAAACTTCAGTATTCCAGTCAATGTTCAGATAATGCCTAACTTCCTCACCTAACAAGTGTGCCCTTCCCATCAAATGGCACAATAACCTGTTGCTGTCAAAACTGCTTGCAAAATTTCACTCCCAAGTATTCATAGTTTTAGTAGACTAGTGAGTCTAGTCTCAGGGCAAGATATGCACTGTAAGCTGGTTAGGCATATGTCATGTTCAATGGTAACATGGTCGTGGATGGAGAACAAGCCTGAATGTGGATCCATGTTGATGCGATCAGCTGAATGTTGTACACTGCATTACGTTGGGACTTCAGGGCAGTATGAAAGTATAGAAAATCTGCCGTTGCACCTGGAACCTGGCTGGTGCAAGAGCAGTTCTGGGCACGGGGAGGGTGGGAGAGGAACTGGTTGGGGGTTGCACTGATTCTGGGCAGGCAGACGGGGGGGGGGGAGGAATGGGACCATTGGTGGCCTCCACCACCAGATCCTAACCTCTGTGTTGGGCTGCACAGTCCGACACAGAGGCCCTCAAGTCTAAATAGTCGGTGCAGACTTGAGCAGACCCACCAGCAGCCCTGAGGATCTACCCAGGGTAAGGGGACAAATGTTCCCTTCTCCCGAGGAGCTTCCGGCAGCTGCCTGGCTCCATCCCCTAGAGCGGTAGGCATTTGGCTACAGCTGCTCCCATGACTCCCAGGCAGTTTAGGATTGGGCTGCTAATCAGTGCTGCATGCCCGTGGAAGCAAAGATAATTTGCTGTACTTCTTTATGACAGTAAACCACTGACTCTAATTTGCCACCAAATCTGCTGACTCTAATTTGCCGTACGAGCATCTCTTTCACTTTTGAGTTCACACCTTTTTTGTATTTTCTGACAGTCAGCTCTAGATGCAACAACCTTCATCCTGATTGGAAGGCACTAGCCTTCCATATATCATATGCGTTTCTAGTATAGAAAGCAGCATATATCATATGCATTTCTAGCAAGGTGCTGTCTTACTAATCTTCAACCAATAGCTGGAGTCTACTATAGCTTGGTCTTTGCTTCCACTAATCCCTTGAGCCTCTTTGTCTTTGTTCTGTCTCTTGGAGCCTTTGTTTGTGTTGGATGCACCTTTTAGAATACAAACCAAATTTGAAATTGGCATTTGACATTGTCCTTTAATATCTCTCTCTCTCTCTCTCTCTCTCTCTCTCTCTCTCTCATACACACACACACACACACACACACAGAGAGAGAGAGAGAGAGAGAGAGAGAGAGAGAGAGAGAGAGAGAGAGAGAGACTGACCTGTGAACAGATGGGTTGTAGCTGAAGTGCATTTTTAGTCCTGCACCAGCCTATATAGAGGAGTCTCCTATACCATAAAGCATGTTTGCACCACTCTTGGAGTCAATTCCAAAAGGGTTCCAAACATGCCTATTGGTGCGTTTGTGACACCCCTGGTCACATGTACAAGAGACGGTGCATGTCCGTGTGTCAGCCTCTCTGAGTGGTGCAAACCTGCTTTACGATGTGTTTGCAAGACTCCTGCCACTGGATTCAGACCTCCACGCGGCCCGACACAGAGGCCTCCTCACATCTGCTCCGGCTAAATAGCCAGCGCAGACACGGAGCCCCATTGGCGGCCCGGAACCCTTACTTGGGGGAAGGAGATTAATGTTCCCTTCCCCCTAGGAACCTCCTGTCATTGCTTGGGGCCAGTAGGATGAAATTGGTAGTCACTTGGCTACCACTGCTCCTACGGGCGGCCAGGCAACATAGGATTGGGCTGTTAACCTGTGTATCAACACATGCAAAAGGCTTCTGGTGCCAAACCCTCCTTGCTTCCTCCCAGCCTTGCCTTGGTGAGCCAAACCTTTGCTGCACTGATTTTGTCTCTAGCTCAAGAAGAGCAGCAGGTTACTGAAATGGGGAATAGCTGGCTCAGGTGGTGTTGGTAGCCCTCAGTATGAGTTTGGGCTCCGTGAATGTGTCTGATAAATAACTTTGATTAATATAAATGTAAATTATATATGCAAGAAATGAATGGCATTGCAGTGTGTCCACTTCGCCCTGGTAACCTTTTTTCAGTTTATTTTTGAAATGGCTTGTTAGAAAGAAGCCAGATTTCTGTTCCTTGGAGCAGTGCAGATAATGGAAACTAAATGGAAATTAAACTGTGCTTGTTCCAGCTGCTTTATGCAAGCAAAAACTGCAGGAGGAAGGAACATTCTCCTTCCAATCTTGTGAAATTGCTAGATGATTCTCTGTCTAGCTGGGCCTATTTAGGAATTGAAGGTAGAGCAAACAATCCTTTTTCAAGGTCCTATCCTCCTTTTTAAAAGCTTTTTCTTACGTTTATTTAGTAGTCAGGAAGCCAACATAAGGAGCCAGCTAAGACAAAAATAAAATCTGCATCCTATAATACCATCTGTGATCGTACTGAATTCTTTCCAAGATGATTGGCCATGTCCAGGGAGCCCTGAACCAGAGGAAACTACCAGTTCTAACTAGATCCTGTCTGTGTAAAGGTTGCATCTGTAAAGGTGCAGGCAAAACACTTTTCTGGTCTGCTGAATCTAATCAAAAGCTTGCACAACCTTTCTGGTTTAATCCGTATTAATTTGGGACACTATTAATTCAAAAGAGCTATGGTGAATAAATACATGCTTTCCTGACCCACTCCAGATTTAAAGTTCATATTTCGTTACACCTTCGAGAGACAATTGGCCTTCTCCATTGTGAGCGGTGACGTGAACTAGATTTAAGAGTCAGAATGGGGTGGGAGGAGGGTGGGCCCGTGGGTCGGCCGGCCCAGGGAGGTGGATGGTGCCAGGATCCGGCACTTAGGCTGGATCAGCAGCGTCATGCAGCCGGAACGCTGGGCGGGAGGAACGGGTGAGCAGCAGCCCGCCCGTTGCGTACCGCTCCGTTTCGCCGTCTTCCCCGCCCCCATGGGTTCCTCCCGCCCAGCGTTGTGGCTCCACCACGCCGCTGGGCTGGATCCTTATCTCCAACCCCAACACAATCTGGCCCTGATCCGTCCTCTTGGAGTTGCGCCAGTGATTTTGCTGGCGCAGCTCTGAGTAGCCCCATCCGGGCCTCTGTGCGTTTCTGCGGCAGCCAGCCCCAACTCTGGGCTGGATATGGGGCAGGCACATTGGTCTGCCCATTCCAACCCGGGGTTAGAATTGCGCACTTCAACTAGCAACAAGGGGCAGGGGCCTGTCTGAGAGAGGTTACTGTGGGTGGGGCAGCCCTAAACCGACCTGAACCTACCTGTTTACAGTTCCATTCATTTGTTGTGAGTCTTCGCGCCACAGTCTTGATGGAGTCGTGTCACACATTGGGGGTGACATCACTTGACGCTACGCACATTTGGGCAGGATTCACCTATGCAATTATTTTTGGAACTTTATAGTCTTGTTCTCCCAAACTTTCAGTAAGAGTCCTTTTCTCTCTCACACTATCATTTTTTTTCCATGCAGGATTTAGCTTGGATGATGTTTTATTAAAAAATAAAATAAATTACAGCTGCTAGAATCCGTATATTTGCTGTTGTTTACCCACTAGTTACTTGCTGTCCAATCTGCATTTAATTGATTATTGCTTTGCTGCATCTTTGCAGTTGACTACATAAATGAAAACTTTATGTTGCTACAGAAAGTCTAGGCTCATTGTCTTATGAACAGAGCTGGCATTTGCCAAATACACAATGCTGCATACCATACATTGCATGGCATGTTACTAATTATTCCACTGAGGCAGCAAGCAACCCCATTCCATACATTCTTTTTTTTCATTTGTTATTAATTAGAATCCCTGCTGTTTCTAGATCCAAGCATACTTTGTACACCCACAGGACAGGAGGCTGACAGGAGAAGACTTCAGCTACATTTTCCTTCCTTCTTTCCCTCCAGCACCCTGATCCAGTTCAGACTTCTGTTCTAATTTGAACAATTTGCCAAAAAAAACAAAAACAAAAGGTGTGTAAGCTTGGACAAGGAAAATTCTTAGTAGTTTTGATTCATAATATCAATCCAAAAGAAACTCTGGCACATGCAAACAAAATGCTCAACTTTACTATACATACATATAGCTGCCAACTGCTACCAGCCTTTGTTTCTTTGCCTTTAATAAACCCTCACTTACCTATTCTTGGAGATCTCCTTCCTTCCTCAGCATAATGTAATGTTGGAAAATCTTCAGGGTTGCTTTCAGTTGCCACCTTTACTTTTTCACACAGCACATAAATAGCCTGTGGAATTCATTGCCACAGGATCTGGTGATGGTCACAAGTTAGGATGGTTTTAAAGGGGGATTGGACAAATTTGTGGTGGACAGATCTATCAGTGGCTACTAGGTTTGATGGGTGGCTACTAGATTAGCCACCTCCAGATCTAGCAATAGCATCCCTCAATTGCTGGGGGACAATGACAGAAAAATTTGTATGCTTCTGTTTCTTGCTTGTGGGCTTCCAAGAGCCAGCTGTTGGATCACTGTGTGAAACAGAACACTGGACTATATGGCCTAATCCAGAGGTCTCCAAACATTTCAGTATGAGGGCCACATGGTATACTTTATTCATTGTTGCGGGCTGAAAAAAAATCAGTTTTATAAATGAATGAATGAAATATAAATGAATGAATAGGTTTTACGTGGATCTTTCCTGTAATCAGCAATGTGACACAAAGAAACAATGCCACGCATAAACTGAAAAATGATATATAACATGTATTATATAATATATGTCTAACATTAGCTAATGCTCTGACAAAACAAAAGGTGTTGTGCGCCAGATAACATCTTGAGGTGGGGTAGAGGTGGCCCAAGGGCCATAGTTTGGAGATCCCTGGATTCAGCCCTAATCCAACAGCACTGTTCTTGCAGAGATTAATGCTGATTCCTGAAGACTCCAAGCCATTCTTGGAGGGCCAGCAACCTGGTCTTTAACAGTTGTTTGATCTGTAGGAATTAACACTTACCTCCACTTACCTTCATCTTCTGATTTTTGCCGATCACCCTGCTGTTAAAGGCAGAACAACAGGCCAATATTTTTATGGATCCATTGGCTGCCATAATCATAATTCAAAGCAAATGTAGGAGATAAATAAATGGGTGAATAAGGTGGTTATTCTCAAAGGTGGCCTGCAAAAGATGTTAGTTATAAAATGTTGGAGTGATCTCATTCCAACTGATTATACAAGACAGATGTTGTACTGCAAACAATAGCCTGTGAAGTTCTTCTCCAGATATCACATGAGCTAACGACACCTAAGAGCTTCAAGCGCAGACTGGTAGCCTGCAGTATTGCAGACAGTAAAGCAGACAAAAGCTCTCCCCACAACCCAAGTTTGATCCCGGCTGAAGTCAGGTCCCTATGCCACTACACTGCTCAGCGCCTTACCTGCCTGCACCAGTGGCCAGGAGTTCCAAATGCAGTGCTGGCTGCTCTGCCAGGGCTGTTGACTCACGTAGTCTCGCAGGATGCCTTTCAGCACATTCATAACACCTTCTGCCGGCACTGCGGCGGCTGCCAAATTTGCCAAGGCCAAATTTGGATTGTGCTGTGAAAAAGAAAAGGACAGTGCTCATGTACCTCTTCACATTGTGCAAGACAAACTGCGTGACTCATAGAACCAAAGTAGACATGCATATAAATGGATCTGGTGATGGTCACAAGTTAGGATGGTTTTAAAGGGGGATTGGACAATCCTATGTAAGAGGCATGCTCCAAACTGGAAGTACGTCTTTTTGCATTAAAAACAGTTGCAAGGCAGAGGCATATACAGGGTGCCACGAGAGGAGGCAGCCTCAGCAGGCAGGAAAAAAAGCAGAGCGCTTTTTTGCCCACGTGCCCTTCCTTATGTCTAGTATGCTTCTAAATGGATAAGTGCTTCTAAATAAATAGTATGCTTCTAAATGCTTCTAAACGTCTAAAGGCAGGAAGTGTGGTCTGGAGGTTGAGCTGTTGCCTTTGCCTGAAGATGCTAAGCAGGATCAGCCTTGGATCGGCCTTGGATGGGAGAGGAGAAGTCACTGACAGAGCTTGTGGAGGAATGGGAGGAGTGTGGAGGAGTCAGCTGACAAAAGAACTGGCCAAGGTGTGATCTGTGGTGGACTGTGAAGGCTCAGAAGGTGCAAGAGTGCAGCCAGGATCATGACCACACATTGAAAGGGAAACATCTGAAGAAATTGGGGGTTCTGTGAATGGTACATAGAACAACAATTGTAAAAACCCCAATTGAAAAATGGGGTTTATGAACAGCCTGTCCATGTAAACCGCCTGGAGTCCAGTGAAATCTAGAGAAAGGCGGTATAAAAATACATTAAATAAATAAATAAATGGAGCAAATCTGGACACCAGGGTGTGTGGTTGGGCGGCGCAGCGGGTATGGCAGCAGTGTTAGTGGCTCTGTGACGTCACCCTGCCCTCGGTGCAATTTGAGCCTCTTGTGGCTCTGCTACAAGGGCAGTGATGGGGTTCGGCACCTCAGTATGGGAGAGGTAAGGTTTCCGCACAACCAAATGGTCCAGTCGTGACCAACTGTAGGGGGTGGTGCTCATCTCCCATTCTAAGCCTGTATTGCTGGTGTTTGTCTGAGGACAAGCTTCCGTGGCCAGCATGGAGAAAGGGATGTGGATTCCCCTCAACACACCAGAAGTCCCCGAAAGCAGAAAAGTATGTTTTGCAGAAAATAGGTTGTGCATGGGGGAAGGGAGTGTTGACCTTCCCTTGTACTTCATTCCCAATCAGAATTGGACACCACCCAGGAGAGCATTCTTTTTATCATACATTTGTGTGCACATCTGGTCTGATGCTTCAAACTACAGTGTCCTCTTTTGTGCCTGACTCCCCCCTAATCTCCTGATTCTTGCTCATTTTTAATTGGTTGAAATTAATTTGAAAGTTCCATCAGCTGAGAATGTAAGAAACGACCCTTCCACCACCAAATATATGGAGCCTTACAAAATTAAATTGTGGGAGTTGGCAACTCTGTAGCGCGGAAATAGGCATTTGGGGAGCAAATAATGATTAGCTTAATTCATGCAATAAGATACTGAGAAGCATTTCTATTAACGAGAGGTCTTGTGCCCATCCAGAGCTAACTGGAGGACTGGCGCATCAGTGTCATTTTAAAATAGTCTGGGTTTTTTTTCCATTTAAAGTGTGGAACAAAGGAGATGAGCACCCGTCAGTCATTAAGAACTTCCCACGCCTATTGCAAACACTCTGCAACACCTATCACAATGACTAAAACCTGCCTATTATAGTGTAATTTTCCACTATAAACAGTAATTGTCCCAGGAGAATATGGCTATATTTCTTCCTGCTTTCAAAGGCACACACTTGATAGGTATTTTAAAAGATTTTGATGAGTGAGACTGTGAATTTTCTCTTTTCAAAGGAAAACCTGGGAAGTATAGAATCATTTAGTGGTTCCAAAACTCTCTGGGAGCTTGGGGACCGCTGTAAGTCTTTGCAAGGGGGGGGGGAAGCAGTGACACAATCTCCAGGATCGTACCACTGGCAAGGGGGAAAGGGGCTTTTTTGACTTACTAGTATCAGTGCTGGCCTTGGGGGGTGGGGGTTTGTGGGGAGCCCCACATAAGTCTCTACAGGGCTCCCCAACCCTCAACGTAAAGGTTTCCCCACGACCGAATTGTCTAGTCATGACTGACTGTAGGGGGCGGTGCTCATCTCCATTTCAAAGCCTGTAGAGCCGGCGTTTTGTCCGAGGACAAGCTTCCGTGGTCATGTGGCCGGCATGACTATACCCGTAGTGCACGGAACGCCGTCACCGTCCCACCGAAGTGGTCCCTGTTTATCTACTGGCATTTAGGTGCTTTCGAACTGCTAGGTTGGCAGGAGCTGGGACAAGCAACGGGAGCTCACTCTGTTTCATAGTCTTGAACTCCCAACCTTCCAGTCGGAAAGCCCAGCAGCAGTGGGTTAACCTGCTGCGCCACCACGTCCCCAACCCTAGGAACATCTAAAAATAATCACAACCCACTTCCGGTTTGCGATTGCGAAAGCGGGTTGTGATTATTATTTTTCAAGGCTTCCATGGGACTCCTGCATCCCCCTGGAGGCTGGTGCGGATACTAGTAAGTTTTTAAAAAAGCTCCTTTCACCTCTGGCAGCAGTGCAATCCTAGGGATCGGGTCCCTGCATTCTCCCCTCCCCATCCCATAAAGGGGCAGAGACGGGGCTTCTCAGACCGGGCGTCGCGACGCCCCTGTTTGAAAACCTCTGCAATAATTTATAATCTATAATTCGAAATGTTTCCTTAAAGTAAAAGAGATCAGATTAAATGGAGAGCATTACTCCCATATTTTTTAATGATTGTCTCGGAAATGACATTTTGGCATGTAAGAAAAATCTTTTTTGCATGTGGCCACCCTATCTAAAATTAAATGTGCAAATTTAGGATTAAGCTGCACGCGATGTTAAAACATCAAACACCGGCTTGTGAAATGGCGGGTCAGTAAAAAAATTTTTTTTTCTTCAAAATTTATGGTGATTTTGTATGAATTTGGTTGGCTGACTCCAAAAATGGCATCCGATCATGTCTAATTTTGGAGATACGGTGCAGCGTCATTAGTGAATGGTTCAAGCAGCTTCCTCGTGAGGAAGTCATGGCATTGAGTGTGTTGCAGTGGTCTAGCCAGGACGGGTAACAGTGTCCTGATCTGCTTTTTCTCAGAGGAGCTGCAGCTGGACAATACAACCAAGGAGAAAATGCACCTACACTGGGGTGGCCAAGAAATCGAGAGCTTAAGCTTATATTTGCTTAATTCTGTCTGCAATTAGTTTTTCTTTTTTTTTAGAATAATTGATATATGGTGGCTCCCTTTTTCAACTGGCGGTACCTTGACTTCAGTGGTGTCATTCAAATGATTTAGGAACAGGAACTCACTTTTGATTGGCACTTGTCGGGAACCCGGAACCAGCCATGGAGCCCGTTAGGATCCGGAACCCCCGTTCTGGTCCGTTCCCCCTGAATGACATCACTGCTTGACTTACTGGGCCATTGGCCGTGGCTCCCCATTCGGGCTACAATTCTATCCATTGTACAGGGCAGTACGTGTTTTTTTTTGCAAAGAATACACACTTCCTCTGGCTGGTTTCTGCAGCTCCTCGGGGAGCCACAGCTCACAGTTTGATAACCATTGAAACATGCTGCTGTTTATTTTTTAAGATTGTTGTTTTAATTTTATCATTGCTCTGGAAGTACACATAATGAGGAGGAAAGGTATAAATAAGTAATACTAATTTTCCATGAAAACTGTTGAACTTGAACAATGGAAGGGGAAAAAAAAACGTTATGATAAACCTGATCTGCTTAAAGGGTTTAAATCCCCTTTCCAACAGATTTTTTTAAAAGAACAAATGTTCCCATTTGTTGGTCTTTTGATTTATACCTATTGGGTCAAAACATGTCTAGCTTTTGTACAGACTAATTGTATTTCGTAAGTCATAGGAGCTATAGAAATGAACCCTGGGGTTATAATTTCTAATGTCAAGCTTTGACAGTGCAATCAATATTTTTGTTATCATCCATCCACAGTATACAGAAGGATGATATGTGGATATACTCTCTAGCTGTGTAGATTAGCTGCCATCTATTGTGAGGTACATAATCAGTGCAAGCTTGTTTTTTATTTTGCCAATTTCTGTGACTTCTAAGTGTATGACATATTATTATATATTAATGCCTTGACTGATTATGGCAGATCCTTTTGGCATTGAAACATTCTGAATAATCTGAGGTGATCCAACTGCACAATATTTTTGAAAGATCAACAGGTTTAATGGAGAGCCACTACCAGTCAGTACAGTCGTGCCCTGGTAGCCACTGTTTCAGTTATCCACAAACCACGAATACTGGGATACCTATTAAAAAGATAAAAAGGTAAAGGTTTCCCCACGACCAAATGGTCTGGTTGTGACTGTCTGTAGAGGGCAGTGTTCTTCTCCATTTCTAAGCCGAAGAGCCGGCGTTTGTCCTGAGGACAAGTTTCCGTGGTCATGTGGCCGGCATGACTCTACGCCGTAGTGCACAGAACACTGTTCCCTTCCCACTGAAATGGTCCCTATTTATCTATTCGCATTTGTATGTGCTTTTGAACTGCTAGGTTGGCAGGAGCTGGGACAAGCAATGGGAGCTCACTCCATCATGCAGTCTTGAACTCCCAACCTTCCTGTCAGCAAGTTCAGCAACAGCGGTTTAACCCGCAGCGCCCTAAAAAGATAGGGAAATGTTAAACAAATTTTCTTTACCTTGTTTCAGCAAAACCACTGATGTTCCCCTATCTTTAAAAAGGCATCCCCGGTATCCATGGTTTCTGGTATCCGTGTGTGTGTTTGTGTATCTGGAACAGAACCTTAGGGGATACTGGGGCAGGCCTGTATAAATAATACCCAGCTTGATGGACCAATAGTTTGATTATGTGTAAGGCTATATATATATTTATACCACCTTTCTCCCAAGGATCTCAGGGTGGTATACATGGTTCCTTTTGTCCTCCCAACAACCTGTGAGGCAGGTGAGGCTGAGAGAGAGTGACTGGCCCAAGACCATCCTGGAAGATTCATGGCTGAGCAATTATTTGAACCAAGATCTTGCAGGTCTACCTCAAGTTCCAGAATCACTACACCATCCTGGTTCTCCAGTGCATCCTGTCCAAAATGACCAATGCAACATGCCCTTCTCACTTCACTTCTTTAAGTGCCTTGTTTTATACATTCCTGGCCAGCTTTGCTTCACATTCCAGCCCAGCGAGCTTCATTTCAATTCGTTATCCACTTATCACCCGCCCAATCCTTCCATCATTTCTGTTGTCTAAGCAAATGCCGTGCATTCTGTACTTGTGTTGTGATTTGTTTTCCCAAAGTGTATCACAGTACATTTATCTAAATGAAATCTTATCCTATTTGAATTTGCCCATCTCTCCTTTAGATCTGCAGATCATTTTGTGCTTTCACTCTTTCTGCCTCTACATTGGCAAATCCCTCTAGTTCATCATTATCTATAGACTTGATCAAAGAACATTGTACTTTATCCTCTCAGCCATTAATGAAGGTATTGAATAGAAGTTATATCAAGCATTCCCTCTGGTTATACGCTTCTGCTCTGAGATCATTTAACCAACTTTGCAGGGGAATACAGGCGTCTCCTGTGTTCGCAGTTTCAGTTATCTGCAGTCCTCACGCAACTGTTATCTTCCGTTTTCTTCATTAACAAGCAGTCATGTTTCTTGCTTTTACACATTACAAGAGGAAAGCGACAAGCAGGCAAGCAGCCTGCGCGTGAGGGGGACAGAGTTAGAACGTTAATGGGAAGTGGGCATCTCTTATTTGCCATCTCTGCTTGTCGTGTAGCTGGAGAAGGTAAACATGGGCTAATAACTGGGGTAAACTATGAGAGCAGAATTCAATTCCCTTTTGTTACCAATTAGGATAATAGTGCAGAAACAACCCATATGAAGTCATACTTTTGGGTGTACATCTTTGGAGCTGCAGCATCTTTATATATAATAAATCTTACTAGAATCTTAAGAAAGTACTTTTTGCCTACTGAATTCCCTCAGGTATCAACTTTGCCTGATCTAAAAAGGTAAAGGTTTCCCCACGACCGAATGGTCTAGTCGTGACCGACTGTAGGGGGCGGTGCTCATCTCCGTTTCAAAGCCTGTAGAGCCGGCGTTTTTGTCCGATCATGTGGCCAGCATGACTCTATGCCGTAGTGCACGGAACGCCGTTACCTTCCCACAGAAGTGGTCCCTGTTTATCTACTTGCATTTTAGGTGCTTTCGAACTGCTAGATTGGCAGGAGCTGGGACAAGCAACAGGAGTTCACTCCGTCACGCAGTCTCGAACTCCCTGATCTAGACAGTGCTTTATTAGCCCAAACTGCCCATTCTTCATTGTGGTATTCACAATCACTTTCATATTGTATTCTTTATTTTGTCCAATATGGCAAGAGGTCTGTAATTATTTTGTTAAAAAACCTCATTTTCTAGAGCAACTATTTTCAGCCAGTGTGCCACAGCCCACTGATGTGCCACAAATGGTCTGCAGGTGTGCCCCGGAAGTTTGTGCGAGGGCCATTTATTAGTAGGGCCATTGGGGGATGTGAACCCCCTACTGGCAGCATGGTGTGCCTTGTCAATCGTAAAAAGACGGATGGTGTGCCTTGACACTTTTTGCATCTTGTCAGTGTGCCCATGAAATTAAAAAGGTTGAAAACTGCTGTTCTAGAGCAACATATATGGCCTACGTAGCATTTCTTCCCTTTTGGTATGTCATCAGTTCTCTGGGGATTTCAAGAACCATAACTGAGCTGCCCAAAGACTATATTATGTGTTTTGTTCATTAGCAGAGTTTTATTCATGCATTAGCAGATATGTTGTCTTATGTATCCAATTTTTTAAAAGGTATTACAGTTTGTAGGCTGCTTAGACTTGAAGGTTGGGATTGTCTTGAAATAATATGTTTTCATATGAATTAAACTGATATATTAAAGACAGATAAAGTGAAAGAATGGCAATTTGAGATTAGCTTGAGCCATATCTGGGTCACGGTCGTATATTGTGCCATGCCCGTGTGTCACTGATTTTATTTGAGTTTCACAATGGGAGAAAATTGGCTCATTAATTTCAAAGAGCCATTCTTTCACTTCTCTATTACGGATTGTTTCCCTTGTTGCAATAGATTGTGAATTGTATCTCATACGTGAGAATTGTACATGTAGCCCTCTCATCCTTCCCTTTGCTGACTAGAGGGGAGACCAAGGGCTCTTTTGTAAGTTACTTTGCCAGTTTGGGAGTTGCTGCAACATGTTCCCTTTCTATGCCACTTTGGTCATGTCAGAAGATCTAGGACAGGAGTTTCAGAAGGCCCAAGGGGCGGATGTGTCCCACAGAAGCAATTTATCCGGCTTCCATTATACAGTAATTGTACTCTTCCAGTGTGATAATTGTGATCTTTCATATCTTTATGAACAAGATTTGCACATTTTCTCTTCTGTCATTTGCACCTAATTAGTTTCTATGTGAGAACAAAGTGCAAATGACCAACATCAGGGAAAAGCAGCAAACCTAACCTGCAGCCTGATACTACGGATTACTTGCAAATAAGGCCCACTGAGTTCAATGGGATTTATTCCCAAATAAGGGTTTGTTGGATAGGAGCTTCAAGGTTGCAATCTTGTAGTCACTTTCCTGGGAGTAAGCCCCACTGAACTAAATGCAATTTACTTCTGAGAAGCCATGCATAGGATTGCACTGTAAATCAATATGATATGACTTGGTTATAACAATATAAGTTCTGGCAAGGAGGGTTCCCTTGCCTCTTCAAAAGCCTCTTGATAAAAAACATATAAAATGATTATCAGGCTGCTGAATCCATACATTATGGATTGTAAGTTTGTGCATATGTGCCAGCTGATGGGAAAAATTAATATGTGTTGCCAGTCAGAGCCCTCACTGTCAGTGTACTGGTTGGTTAAACGCGCTGCTTTTTGCTACAGCTAAAAGACTACCGTAATTTGTGTTGATGGAGTCTAAAGTCCCATGCCTTATTTACCCATTGGTTTGCTTCTTGCCTCGGCTTCTTCACATTCTATTCCTTGACAGTGCAAATAACCTTGTGCCTATAAACTACCCCAGTGATGGCAATATACCGTAGAATCTGTGAGTCCCAGTCAGCCAATAGCATGGTGTTTGAAAGTTTTGCTATTTAGTTAATGTAACTCTGCAAGGCGCCAGAAACACTGATGGCACAAGTATCAACAAAGAATACCATTGAGGTTTCTGTTACTATTCAGTTATTACTATTCTGTTCAAGTCGAAACCACGAGACCTGCTATGTAGGAAGACAGTCATAAAAAGTACTATTCATTAACCAGAGAGGTATACTTAGTCATCGGACTGCTGAGTGAGGCTGTGAAGGAGGGATTCCTTGGAATGTTCTAGAAAACATGTACCATGAGAATATATTGTGTGCACTTAAACTGTATTGTGTCAGAATCTAATAAAGTCAGTGGTAGTCTTTTGTGGAAGACAGGATTTTGCTGCTCTATAAGTTTAAATGCTGGATACAAATACATATTGCAAACAGCTATGTTGCCTCTAGTTCTCCTTCTCCTGTAAATAGGCTCTGAGGGCCAAATGCTATCCAGTTTTCCGGCCCTGATGTAGCCATCACAGTGGGGTGGGTGCTGCATTCTGTGGTGGAGGGGAAGTCATGGAGGCCTCCTCAAGGGAACGTTTATCCCCTTACCTTGGCATCGGTGCTGGAAAGTTGTGTAGGGTTGGTCCCTGACTCTCCTTTTCTGCCAAAGTTCCTCCATCTCTGGCTCTGCTTCTTCAGCTGTTTCCTGTGAATTATCTTCCTCTGTCTATACTAGCACTTGGCAATGGAAGTAGCAGGCACAGCTTCTATCTTGAGTTTTCAAATCACAGTTTTGTCGCATTGTCGTTGTTTGTTCCTTCACTTTCCACGCCTTTTCTTCATAGCTTCCCTGGTAGCAGGTCATGATAGATTTACGATACTGTGTAAGGTTGCATGCTACTCTTTGCAAATTTCCCTTATAGGTGTCTCTTCTTCTATTGAATTCCTGATTAATTCATCCTACTTTCAAGAGGCATTAATTGATTATATGTATAGACAGCTTTGATCTATGTAAAGTACTTCTAGGATTCCAGGCTTCTGTTTTTAGTAGTGTAAACACAAATTGTTGTTCAGTCGCTAAGTTGTGTCCGACTCTTTGCGACCCCATGGACCACAGCACGCCAGGCTTCCCTGTCCTCCACTAGCTTCCAGAGTTCGCCCAATTTCATGTTCATCGCTTCGGTGACACTGTCTAACCATCTCATCCTCTGCCGCCCCCTTCTCCTTTTGCCTTCAATCTTTCCCAGCATGAGGGTCTTTTCTAAAGAGTCGTCTCTTCTCATGAGGTGGCCAAAGTATTTGAGCTTCAGCTTCAGGATTTGTCCTTCCAGGGAGCAATCAGGCTTGACTTCTTGTAGGATTGCCTGATTGGATCTCCTTGCAGTCTAGGGGACTCTCAAGAGTCTTCTCCAACACCATAATTCACCATAAGTCTTCTCCGCTGGAGAAGGAAATGGCAACCCACCCCAGTACTCTTGCCAAGAAAACCCCATGGATTACAGTACAAAACACAAATACATGCACACAAGCATTGACTATACTATATGTATAAGCAGTTGCCTATCATACCATGTTATCATGGCATGAATGCTTTTTGAAAACAAGATGAAAGGAGGGGGAAGCTTGAGAGATCTCTGTGAGATAGTGCAGCAGCCACAATTGCCCAAAGCTCCCTCCTCTTTGCACCCTAAAAGAAGAGAAAAAAGTGCTGGAAAGGAGCTAGTGAGGATTGCCACATTGGATGTTCAGTAGAAAATTTAGCAAACTTTTGATATGGAGGAATTGATACTGACTTCCATGCAAAACAAAGACAGACCAGAATGAAACTTATTTGGATTGAAAAGCTGACATCAGCTTTTCATGACACAGGCACACATGCAGAGGATAGACAACAACACTACAACTCGTATAGACATATCTACATTGGATAGTTTCTAAACCACGGTTTGCAACTTTTCTCCACTGTAGATTGTTGCAAAGCTAGGATGGCATGAGAGGCTAACTGGACCTGGCAAGGGTGATTGCCTGAATCCTCCAATACCAGTCAGCTGTTACAGATTACCTTTCATTCACTAATGTTGTCGCTGTCACCCGCTTCCAAGATGGCTGAGAGGTATTGTTCAGTTCCCAGCAACTTGATGTGGCAAATTTCCTCCAGTAATTGCAAATTCTAAGCCAGCAGTTTCCAAATGTTTTAGCACCAGGACCAACTTTTAAAAACACAATTCTGTTGGGACCCACCTGGCCTTATGAGATTTTAAAAAAATGTTTCCCATTGCCAGCCAGCCGCTCAAGCCTCTGTTTTTTTCACTATGGTGGTGGTGGAGCAACTACTTTCTGGAGCGTTTGTTAAGGTCCACAGTCATTGGATCAGGGCCATTTTGATGGTCTTACATTCTCCATCATTTGGTCTTTGGTAAGAGCAGAGGTACGTTTGCCTACTTGTGAGTAAACATGCATGTATGGCTCAATTTCCATAGGGCTCAGTACATTTTTATTTGTCAGCTGGGGGGGGGGGAATCAAGAGAGAGTTTGTTGGGGCCTGCCTGCATTAATTCAATTGGGACTATTCTGGTGGTATTACATTCCCCTGCTTCTGATATAGTTTTATAAATAGCAGAATTTGTTGTGTAAAAGTGCTTAATACTGTATCAATAATTAGCCTGGATCCATTGGCTTGAGTTTTGACATTCAGAAACACAGAAATCTCTTACTATACAGAAAATATAATCATTTGTACAAAGTTTTCCAGTATGCAACATTTTTAAAAAGAGATTTAGGGCCCAATCCTATCCAACTTTCCAGTGACACAGTACAGCCCAGAGGTAACGAAAAAATATTCCCTTACCTTGAGGAGGCCTCCATGACTGCCCCCCCCCAGTGCAGGATGCAGCACACACCCCATTGGCATGGCTGCATCTGTGCTGGAAGGGCATGTCTACAGAAGTAAGTCCCATTATAGTCAATGGGGCTCACTCCCTGTAAGTGGTAGATAGATTTGCAGCCTTAATGCATTATCCTTTCAAAAGACACTAATGTTTTTCAAAACACATTAATGGCAAGTTACTTGGAATATTGAAACATGATATTTATGGCAAGGGGAAAAAAAGGAAGCTGCCAAGATTGTCCATGTGTTAGCTATACATACCCTGGAAGAAGTAATTTATACGGCAATAACAATTTTGTTTTCTAGTGTTGTACAATTAGAAGAGATTTAAGGCCAGAGGCATCCAAATTTGGAAGCTGCAGTGATATGCTGAGAGGTTGGTTCAGTGGACAAAGGTCAGCAGCACTGGGATTAGCAAAGTCATGTACGAACATCAGTTTATTGAGAGGAGCATATAGCTGGGAGATAACATCAGACAGCAATAAACTATGGAGAAAAAAGACTGAAATGTAGTCGTGTAGAGATTCTGCCTCAAGACACTAAAAGCAGAACAATACAATGTTATACTATTGCAAAACAAGCACATGAAACATTTTCCATGTTCCTGCTGTTGTGTGCTTTTTTTTTTTTTTTGAAGCCCATGAGTACAATAAGGAGGTTTCCCCAGCCAATGCAATAAACCATTATTAAATTGACAGTGCATTTAAGAGTCATAAATAATTGCATAAGATAATGGTTTAAAACAGGCCTGTACAAAGCCCAGGAGTCCTGTTTGGCATTGGTAGTCTACCAGAGGCTCCATAAACCTCATTTTATGTTGGCTGCCTGAACCTGCAAAAAGCAGAGGGGGTGGGTTATAAAGCCCCTGCAAGGCCACAATGGGCCCGTCTGGAGTATAATCCATCATTTGCTGAATTGTGAATGTGGTTGGAAACTTTCCCAATCTGCACCCTCCCTCTTTCACCCCTTCCTCTGATCTGGTGCAGAGCTGTGATGCAAACATCCTGGTTTGTTGAAACCACAACTCCATGTGTTGTAGGGATGCAGGAGCTGTGGTTTTAACTGTAGTTTAGAAACTAGGATATGAAAGAAGGAAAGGGAGTGAGATTATGGGCTGACTTCTGTGGGGCCTGAAAACAGTTCCCAGGTGTGCATCTAACCTACTTTTCAACATACAGTAGGAACTTGGCATTTTTCAGCAAGCCTTTAATTAATTGTTCTGACTTTTTATTTGCTGACTTTTGTTTGTGATTGGCTTTTGTACATGGGGGCTTTTTTTTCAAACCTTATCATAAACATTTGGATAAAGCATGCTGTTTGCTCCTCCTTCCACACATTCGCGTAATATCCACAGTGGGCTGAAGTGTGGTAAGATCAACTGCTGGGGTTTCTCCAAAGGAATGTGTTTCCTTTCCTTTTTTGCCCTGAACAAAAGAGAGCGTCACTAAATTATAGTGGAAGTAGAAATCAGACCACACAAATGGTGGAAAGGGTTTCCCCCTCTAACCACAAGAAGCCCTTTTCTTTCATCTATTGATGTGTTTTTTTATATATGTATATTATGTAGGCAGTCACTGAGCAGTGTATATAATGCAAGAAGCATTCCTGAGAGAAACGTAACACTACAGTATAATTTCTTGTTTTAACCTGCAATCTTTTCTTAAGCATTTTATGGAAATAACAATGCAGGGTGTCTGTGGGTGTCTCTACACTTCTCCAGACAGAAGTGAATGAATAAGTGGAAAGAATGGAAAAATTCAATTGAAGGCGTCTAAGAGAAAATGAGAATATCTGTCCCTGAAAGTTTAAAACAAATTGCACCATCTCTCTCACTGATATATTCAGTGCATCCATTAAAATTATCACAGTTGTTCAATATCTTTGGGTTCTGCATTTGTTAACAGCTTTCTCTGAAAGAACATGGAAGAAATGTCCCCCAAGCTATTTAGCATCTTTATGAAGCTGCTGGAAGGGTTTGTCAAGGGATTTGGAATTTGGTGTCAACAGTATGCTAATGATACTCAACACTATTTCTGTGTTTGTTATCAGAGACCATGCTTCATACTGTATAATTTGCTGATAGACGGTTGTGGAGATGTGGGGCAAGGCTTTCTTGGTAGTGGCACTTAGATTATGTGATTGCCTGCCTTTGGTGGTCCAAGTGGCCCAATTGCTACCAGTGAACTTGTATTGGTTTTGTTTAGTTCTTCTTTGATTCTGCTCTGTTGTCTTCCGGATTTGTTTAAGCTCCTATCCCAGCTCTGACTTCGAATTTCTAAATTGACTGTTGCTGGTACCTTTGTTTTTACTTTCTTGCACAGTAATTAAATTATCAATTGTTTGCTTTGACGTATATATTGTAATATTTTCCATATATTTTGTATACACACACACACACACAAGCTGCTTGCATGGGTTTTGTGCTGTCAGTGCAAGTGGTGCAGTGCAAGTGGTCCAGTTGCACCGAGGACTATGTCTAGTAAGCTGCCTTGGCGCTGGCCGCGTTCTGGCCTTCCAAATGTGGGAGGGAGGGTGGAATGGGGCAGGGTTAGGGCATTCATGTAGGCAGGGTGACCTGGGGAGGGGGGAGGAGCAGTGGTGTCATCTAAATGATTTAAGAACAGGTACTCACTTTTGATTGGCATGTGTCAGGACCCACCCACCGGAAGTGACGTCATAAGCCGGAAGTGATGTCATGGCAGGAAGTGACATGAAAAAGCCCTTTTTGAGGCCTCAGACAATTTTAAACTGATCCAACAGTTGCAACAGTATTCCACAGCACCCCCAGAACATGTTAAGGAGGCCTGGCATCATGTTAAAGTGACCCAACAGTTCCAAAACCCCAGAGCAGCTCATTTTTCAGTGACAAGGCCAGGCAAGGCTCCGCTCACTGCAAGCCTGCCTGCCTGGCTCTGAGAACGTGCAGGAAATTCAAACGTTGCAGGGGGCGGAGTCGACAGGTGGGCGGGCGAATGGGCGGGGCCAGCCGTAATCCTAGAAACCGGTACTCGCGTACCCCCGTGTACCCCCTGCATGACATCACTGGGGAGGAGCCTGGATCTGACAGTTATGACAGATGCAAACCCTAATTCCCGGACCGCACTTCCCCGATTTGAGCCTCTGCAGCCTGCTTGGACTTGCGCCTGCTAAATAGCAGGCACAGGTCTGAGCAACACCCTGGGGGTGGCTGGCGTTTACTCCCCTTGCCCTGTGGAAGCTCCAGCGCCCCCCCCACCTGTGCTGGATACAGAACAGGCCAGCTGGCCTGCCTGTTCCAACACAGGTTAGGATTGCACAGTCAGTGTGTGTATATATTGGTGATGGGGGGGGAACAGTAGCTGTAGAAAAAGACTTTGAGTGTAAAAATATCTGGCAGAGAAAAGATATAAATTACTCACCCACTTTTCTACTTAAAATTGCAGACTTGTGGGGCTGGTATTTAAAAAATGACAACATCGGACTTCATTGTATGCATTTACATGTATAATGTAATTGGTTCCTGATTCTGCCATTTCCAACTCCTGCATTTGGATTTTGCTTTTAAACATAACCCAAGAAAACAAACTTCTAAAGCCTTTTAAGGAGCTTGTAAACTCAGTTCCTGTTAATGTTAACAGCTGCGTGAATTGGGCAGCCAAGTCTCAAACGTAGATTCGAAAAAGATCATGAAGTATAATCTCCCAATATTATGTTTCTATGTTGCCATAAGGATGCAATTGAGAAGTTGATGGGCAAGGGAGTTGTTGTGGTCTCCACAATTGAGGGAGAGATCTGTGTCAATAGGAAGAGGAGGATTGGCTCTCTGGCAGATATTGTCCCTACTGCGGAAGCATTTTCAGTGCCAGAGTCCCCTCTGACTATATAACTATCCTTGTGGAATGTACCGTATTTCCTCTTCATTCCCTCCCCCAATTAATCCACTTGTCTGAAGACAACATATTTATACAAACAAAGAGACTGTCTTTCACAGCAACTTCAATTGTCCTAATCCTTATAGCATTAGGAAGTTGATTGCCTAATCTTGCGTTTATGCTTCTCAAGGCAGCATTTTAAACCACAGTCCCTGAACATCTTTCCAGCTTACTGTACCAAAAGTGTCTCAATCATTTCCACAACGTGTCAGGTTGTGCAGTCTTCGGCCAGGCATCTTTTCTGCAAGTGTCAGAGGTTGGCCACATTGGGCAGGGGTTGAGGACAGCAGCGTCATGCTGCCGGAACGCTGGGCAGGAGGAATGGGTGAGCGGCAGCCCACCTGTTGCGTAACGCTCCGTTTCGCCGTCTCCCCCACCCCATGGGGGCGGGGAAGACGGCGAAACGGAGCGGTACGCAACGGGCGGGCTGCCGCTCACCCGTTCCTCCCGCCCAGCGTTCTGGCAGCATGATGCCGCTGGTTGAGGACCCACTGGACCTTGAACCTTCAGAGGCAGTGGAAGCACCCAACGCATCATCGGGGTCCAGTTCAGGACTTTGCCCATAGGGTGCCCAGAAATCTGGGGCTGCTTGGGATACATGACAGGAAATACAGACTACAGGGAGCCATAGCCTGAAGACTTCGTTGAAGTTAGGTGAACACTTCCCTTTGCTTTTCATCCCTCAGAACATTTTAAGGAACTTTACCCCAGCTTTTCTTTTTATTTGGTATTGTTTATTCTCTAGTTCGTTGGGTTTTGCTGTATGTAATTGTTGGGTTTTGCTGTATGTAAAGCAAAGGTAGTGGGGAAAACCTGCTGTCGTCATGTGTCCATCTTTCCTCTGAATCGCTCACTGGCAAACAAGCAAGCTATATTTGCAAGGAGAGGCAGCGGTCGGCAGCAAGGAGGAACTGAGGGGATGTTACCTGGTGGCTGTTACTTGACACAAGAACATAAGAAACAAAGCAACTTGCGGCCCAATTCTATACAAGATGGCTCCCTGAGGAGACGCGGTGCCAAAATGGTGACCACTGCATCCAGAGGCTGCTGAGGTCGCCGCTAGGGGCTTCTTGGGATAAGGGAGCATTTCCTCCCTTACCCTGAATAACGCTGCTGCTGCGCCAGTGGGTCTCCTTGGGTTTGTGGGTGCAGAAATGAGGAAGCCCATGTCCATCTGCCCAGCTCATGCAGGAGGTAAGATTTCGCTGGCAGAGGCTGCCGCCATCCCCAATCCCCTCTTGGGCCCAATCCTCTTTTTGTTCTCCCCCTATGTTGTTCCGCCTATCCCCTGCTCTGACAGGCCTTACCACTGGCCAGCGCTGATGAAGCGCCGGCTGACAGTACAGCCCACGTTGAGGAGTAGCACCGACTGATGTGGCCCTAGCGCCAGTGCTCCCTAATTTCCTGGTGCCATAAACGTGCTTTGTGGTACATGTACATTACTTGGAGCCAATGCTGAGCCGTAGCACTGGTGATGTGAGCTCTTAGGATTTGGGCGCTCAGTGGTTTCAGCCACTCGCAGTAAGCAGTTGCTATATAGAGATAGAGAAGAGAGGGGGAGCAAAAAAGGAATCCTGAAAAGGGAAATGGTACAAGCACAGGGGGAAGAAAAGGCGGGAAAGGACATAGGGGCTGGAAAATTGCTCTTTTTTAGGGTATTGGGAAGGAAGCCGAGAAGGTGGATACCCTTGTTTTCCTTTGTTTCATTTTCTGTTACAAAATTCATCTGTGAAAATACAATGCTGCTGAGTGCAAGTAACTTGGGTGTGGCAGGGGCTTTACTGTAGCTCAGGGCTCTAATGTTATTTGCCAGTGCTCTTGTGTGTCATAACCTGTACAAGGAACTGGTGTGTTTGCATTAGGAAATGCTCCTAATGACCTTAAAATAATTTTTTTCTAGGAGTTATAGGATCTGGCATTTCAAAACCCTTTGTGTCAGTTGTCGTTCTAGGTATACCTTGAGAGCAGTGAACATTTCTGTCTTTTAGTTGTGTCGGTTTTCTGTTTAGAGGGCTTTTATTTATGTCTCTTTCCCCTCTGTCACCACTATGTTGAGACGTGAGTAGTTCTCAGGATGCCATGCCTTAAGTTGTTGGGTATTCTTATCTGTTGAATTTTAAAGAAGTTGAATAAACTTCTGCCAGGGATGGTTTTGTCTAGTAGTCTACTACACCGTAGTCATCGAGTCATTCCTTTTCCTTGAGAAACTCTTGGAATTGTGGTTGGGAAGGGGATACAAACTAAAGTTCCCAGGATTTGGGGGGGAGCATGATAGTTAGACTGGAATGGGTAGAAATGTGTGGCATTGACATATTTTCACCCTATTTTTTTCCTTCTTCTGCCTTGTAACTCCGTAGCACTCCCAGAGGGGTGGGGGCCGAAGCGCTAAGTTTGCGGCTATGAGAGCAAAGCGGAAGCATCTCCACCGCTTTGCTCTTGCAACCTCAAATGGCTGTGAAGGTGAAGGGGGAGGGGCCGCTTTACAGAGGTGTTCAGGCGCCTGAAAAACGGCGATTTCCCCTTCTTTTGGGAATGTTGCTGTTGTGACTCTCTTGTTCATGCTCAAAAGAAAAAAAAGCAAATGCTGTGGTACAACTGATGCAACCCACCTTAATGCCTCTGAGTCGTCTCTGAGTCCCAAACCACTAATGAATCCTCTCATAATATAAGGTTGGGTCAGACCTATGTTTACGTGTTGTTCTGTACAATACAGCTGGCCCTCATTATCTGTGGGGGGTTCAGTTCAAGGAACCCCTGCGGATAAGGGAAACTGCTGATGTTCAAATTGGTGGTTTCCTGGGCCTCCCCTCCGAATTGGAGCAGGGCAGGGCATTCTGAAGCCCACAGGCCAAAAATGCGGGCAAACAAATATGAGCTGACTTTCCCTTCCCTGCCATAGTCACACACATCCACATCTATTACTGAATCCTGTCCCTAATATTTTTTGTATTATCCCTGAAGTCTTTAATGAAATTGACCCTGTTTGGCTTCTCACACTGGCCTAAGGTGCAAAACATGCCATTCCAAGAGGGCAAAAATACCAAGTACTAAGAGTACTGTTTACTTCCACATACACCTTCGTACACGTGTATGAATTTATTTATAATTTATAAAAGGGCTTAAACATTGAGTAACATTGAGTAAAATATAAGATCCTGGTCTCTGTTACTTTTATTAGATTATAGGCACTTGGGGCTTTTTTGACATTAATATAGCAAATAGGATGAAAATTGTGTCCCAGATTAAGCCACAGACATCACTATATTGTTGGAAAGCCTCCCATTCCATATCATCAAAACAGATCTTCAAAATGACTCAGCCAACTTTTGTCATAAGACAGGCATTCATGCTGCTGCCACACCCTCCTATCCAGAAGGGTTGGGTTTCTTGATTTTTTTTTCTACTTAGTGAACTCTTGACAGTGCATTCCTAAGAGAAGCACATTGACTTTTGGAGCCAGTTGGTAGACATTGAGATAATTCTTTGAACTAGTAATTCCTTCTAGTGCATATTTCCCTTGAGTCATCATACGCTATCTGTGAATCTGTTAAATTCAGATTTACCACACCACAGTCCTTTTCCAGACCAAGGGCTCTTACAGCTGCTATTTAGCTAAAATAAAATAAAAGTAAAGACCAAACTACCTACATTTCCAGGCCTGTTCTGAAAGCTATAGATATGCACACACACATTATTTCAAAGCATAGTAAAAAGATCCTCAAAGTAATGAAACCTTGTCTAAAAGCAGCATTCTTGGAGGTGGATCATTAATTACTAAAATGTTTCTTCATGTACTGTGGATAGTTCAAGGATATTCATAAGACATTCAAATGCACACTAAGCACCCAACAGACATATGTACCAGGATACAGAAGAACTTTTAGTGCAAAGTTTTGGCATTTTACATGCAGTGCAAATTGTTCACCATAAAAAAAAATAGTGACTACCATGTTCTTCTTTATTCTTAGTTGGCACTTGGGAAGCAGGTTGCCCTCTCAACCAATATCAATAGGATCTGTGTATGAAAAGCTTCTATTTTTTACTATTGTTGGCTAAATTTCTAGCCTTGTTTATGGTCAATTGCTGGTCCCGTAGATCTTCCTCAATGCGTCTGAGCCACATTTTCTTTGGTGCTGCCTGTTGACAGCTACCATACTGGATTTTTTAATTTGTTATACTGTTTGACCTATACACAGATCTTACATTGAGTTTATTGAAATATTTGAACTTCTTTATATGTATGAATGCATTTTTATTTATTTATCTAGGTATTTGTATAGGGTTACCAGATACAAACAGGGACAGGGTCCCTCTACCTTTAACCATTGCATAGCAGAGGGAATTTGGGCAGGGGCAGCTTTTGAAACTCTTCCATGATGAACTGCACCTGCCCTAATTCCCTCTTCTAACTATACAATGGTTAAAGGTATAGGCACTCTGTCCCAGTTCGTATCTGGTAACCCTAATTATCTGGACAAGCAGAGAGGAGAATTTTGCCACACAGTGATTCACAAATTTAGGGAAGGCAGGGCAGGGGTAAATGTTCCTCACAGTTTAGTGAGACATTACTTATAACTAGCTAGGCAGCTGGCTATGGCAGTGTTTTACATATATTATCGTGTTGTAATACTTACAATAACCCTGTAAAAAGAAAGTATTATTATCTTCATAATGCAATTGGGGTTGAAGGGTTCAGTGAGTTGCCACAGATCCGATCATGATTCTCCACCCTGTGCCATTGGGCTGTGTGTCATTGCAACTGCAAATGGGTCTGTTGCATATCAGGCTCCGCCTACTATCTTATCTCCGTGTGTATTTAATTGTAAGCTGCTAGGCTGAAAGTAGTAGAATAAGTATAATAAATAGATGACACTTTTGTTGTGCATTTCATCTTCCAGGGGAAGGATGACCAGACTCATTTTGTTGCCCACATGTAAGACTCCACCACTGCCAGGCAGCACTGCATGCAATGTGTGTGTGGGGTGTGTGTGTGTGTGTGTGTGTGTGTGGGGTGGGTGGGTGGATTGTTTTGCTCATCAGTAGCCTGAAGGCATTGCTTTGAAGTTTGGGGTGGTGATGAGGCTGCTCTTAGACAACGCTGTAATCCTCTCCTCTTCTGCCCTTTTCCTGCTGCTCAAATCAGCTCCCATAGTGAAGAGGTACAAAAACCAGCCTGTGTACCTGTTTTCTCCATACCTCAGGGAGCTAACAGTGGTTTGGGGCGGGGGAAGCAATTTACCCTGGGGAAAGGCTATGGGGGGGGAGTTTATAATTAAAACTCTCCCAGAGCTTGACATCCTTATTTTCAAAGCAGTTGGCTACCAGTGAGCAAAAGGTCCAGCAGAAATTTTGCTCACATCTGGTTTGGCCATTAGTAAATAAGCCAAAATGTCTATCCTGGAAGAGCAAATGTTTTTATTTGTCATCTGCCATGTTTAATTGTGGCTTATATTTATCATTGTCCTTGCTTTTGTAGGCTTTAGAATGCTTGGTCAAAAAGTGGCATAAAAATTGAATGAATGAATGAATGAATGAATGAAGATTAGGCAGGCCAGCAGGCAGAACAATGCCTTACTGGCCATTTCCCCAGGCATTCTTCTCATGCCATGTCTTGCATGTGGACCCAATAGCATGGATCTTTATCATTCAGCAGCATTGCAGTGGTGAAAAATCACATCTTGGTCCTGCACATGTGCCTCCTGGATGCAGGTGTTAGTGGAGTGGCATGAGACAGTGCCTTGGTGAAACACTTCCCACTTGCTGCCAATAATATATGAATCACCTGTACTCAAAATCAGTGAGCTCAAGCTCTGTAGCCCTCCCCAGATCCTCTGACAGCAAAGTGGCTTTTATGAACTTGCAACCACCAGACACAGGTGAGCTCAAGCTCTGACCCAGATCATTGAGAAATCCATCCAAATGGAACTGAGATACAATTTTGCCCTCAGCTGAATGAACAGTATTCTCATACAGAGTTTTCATTTTATTCCAGGTGTTTCATATACAATGTAGCAGCTGTCACAAGTTGGCAATAGCTAACTTGTGCATGTACCTGGAGAACAATGAATAAATATCTCACCCTGTTGTTTCTTGTTAATGAATGGGCCCTGAGACTAGAGGGATTAATTTTCAGAGCAGATGAGTTTAGAATCCAAATCTTTCTGGCTGCCGTATATCTTTTCCCAGCATTTAAATAGAGTGCAATCCTAATCTGGAGTTAGGCCGGCACAGTTAGGCCAGCAAAGTTTGGCCGGCACAAAGGAACCATAAAGCATGTCTGGACCACTCTCAGAGTCAGAGAGACCAGCACAATGACGTGCACCATCCTCCCTGACTCTGAGAGTGGTCCAAACGCGCTTTACGGTGGCCCTTGTGCTGGCCAAACTTTGCTGGCCTAACTGTGCCAGCCTAACTCCAGGTTAGGTTTGCACTTTAAATATACTACTCAGATGTAGCTCAGCAGGCATTAGTGGTTAAAAAAAGCCCTGTGTACCAGTGTAATTTTTTTTAACATTATTAATCTTTTGCTAAAGAAGAAGCAAAGCTATTTAGCACCTCAAGATATTGACTCTGCCCTTGACACACACACACACACACACACACACACACACACACACACACACACAC